>LDDX01000245.1:390274-752023 GCA_012184315.1 Arthrobotrys entomopaga | reverse complement strand
AAAATAAAAATAAAAAAAATAAAAAGAAACACCCATCACCACGAATCTCAAACCACAACATGGTAAGAAAAGAAAGGAGGGTGTATGTATCAGGTGTAAGACTCACATTTCCCGCGTAAATACTCCCCATCGGTCTCCAACCCAACCGCAGCCTCAGTCATAGCTTTATACTTCTCCCGTTGAGCTTCATTGATCTTAAACAACAGATCAAGATCGCCTAGAATAGCGGAGCTGTCGGCTTCTATCAGATTCTCAAGGGATGAGAGGACCGTTTGGACGGCTTTGGAGGGGTGGTTGTTTGGGTCTTTGGCGGCGTTGGTGGAGGCTGTGGGGAAGGGGAAGATTGGGGTTGGAGGGGCCATTGGAGTGGTATCTGAAGTGATGGGGGGGGGATGATGTATTAATGTATTGGAAACATGCTTTAGGAGTTCTTTTTTAGGTATTGATGTTTATTCGGATATATATATCTGGCTTGCTTGGGCGATATGAAGGTGATGTCGGAGGTTCGGTTTCAAAGACGATTATACAACGCGAAATGGTGTTGGATTTCGTACATCAGTCAAAAAATGGCTTTCTCAAGTTCCTTGCTAAGACTTTCCATCATAGATCAATAAGTAAATTCCTTGGTCGTCAAGTGAACTCTATCAACCTTTCTATCGAGAATCAAAACACGTGTGTGTATTGTACTCCGTTCGTTTGACACATATGGTGCCCCGTATACTTTAAAATCTCATAATGCCGAATCGATCACTTTTCAAGGAAATAAAAGGGAGAAGAGAAAATATTCAAACCGACAAAATTGGCTTCCGCCAAAGCCCCGATAGAAAAAAAAGAAAAGAAATCGCAAAAAGGTACCAAAACACGGACTTTCCTACTTCTTCGCCCTTCCCTTGCCCTTCGCCGGCGCCTTTCCTTTCCCCTTTCCTTTCCCTCTATCGTCCTCGTCATCCTCATCCTCATCTTCACTATCCGCTGCTACGGCCTTCTTCTTTCCCTTCCCCTTAGCCGCAGCCTTCCCCTTCCCCTTCGGTTTCGCGAGCTTGACATATTTATCCTTCGTAAGATCATTATCCTCTTCTTCTTCTTCGCCCGCTCCTTCCGCTTCCTCCACCATCTCCAACTCGTCTTCATCCTCTTCAATCGCTTCTTCGAGATCCGGTTGTTCCTTCTTCGCAGCCTTACCCTTCGGTGCGATAACATTACTCGCCTTCATGAACGGCATTGGATGAGAAGCCGCATTATATCTATGCCCAGAATTGAATCAGCATCACCTATTCTCACGCAAAAAAAGCTAAACGCAAAAATAAAGGTAAGAAAGTATGGGGACATACGCTCTAGTAAAGGCAGATTTAGCAGCAGTAGGCACCTTGAGCGTATCCTCGCTTAAAGGCCCCACACCCAACTCAATAATCGCATCATAATCTTCCTTCGTCAAAAAGTAATCGTCCATAAGTTCAATCATATCCTCCACTGCTTCTTTCCCCTCGGCTTCTAATCTCCTCGCGAGCATCTGCCAAAACATGGGGACGTAAAACTGCCGTACTTCGTGTCTATCCGCTGAACAGCGAAGTCGCATGTGGGATTGGATTTCCTTCACGAACCGCATCAGTTTGCCTTGTTTGGAGTTTTGGCCGAACCAGGCTGCAAACTGCATGTGTCCTCCGCCGTAGCTTCCGGACATGAAACTGGCTGGGGCGACGGTGGAGAAGACGGCGTGAACGGGCATCATGCTCCAGTGTTGCTGCGGGCCGTGGATCATTGCATCGACGAGGTCACCGTCGGATATCGATTCCGCAGCTTTATCAGCTAGCTCTAGCAGTTTTAGATCTCGTTCCTTCCCTCGATAGCTTCCCGCACGCAGCGGGTTGGGTTTCAGGTAGTTGTCTTGGATCATGAGATATGAAAATTCGTGGTCGTTAAAGTACAGCTCAATCTTGTCATTCAGAGTCTTCTTGCTGGTAGGCGCGAACATCTGAGGCCCGAGAAGCTGTCCCGCAATATCCCACGGTTTCAGGATGACATGTTTCTGCCAGGCTGCCGCCATGTTTTTACTTTCGTCAAAACTCATTTCTTTGCCGCTGACGCCAAAGGTGGATAACATGTTGATGATCTGCCGTATATCCGAATGTGAACCTTCTGTCAGAGAATCTATCGCCTGAGGTGTCAGTTTCAGACCTTCACGATAGCAGATGGTCATCATCCGCGTCCTGATTTCGTTAGCCGTAGGACGTCTGAACTGTAGATCGTAGGTGACATGATCGAATGGCTTCATCTTCGGTAGACGACGGTCATTGCAAATGCAAATAATGGGGATCTATCATAAGTTAGCAGCTATATTCGCTACACTGTTAGATGTTAACTCACATGGGTCTTTCGACAAAGTGCCGCCATTTGCCCAACACCGCCTCTATCACCCGCGGACATGCCATCAACCTCGTCCATGATGAGCACAATCTTTTGTTTCGCGGTATCGACTTTCTTGGCTCCCGTGTTGAAGTACCCCATCAATGATCTATTATCCAATACTCCTTTCAAAGACGTCTCCAGCAGCTTTTTACTCCTGGTATCACTCGCGTTGGACTCTAAAACATCGTATCCTTCCAATTTCGCCACTAGATGTGCCGCGGTAGTCTTTCCAACACCCGGGGGGCCGTGAATCATCACGGCTCTATAAATCCCACTCCCATCCGGTCCCAACATCTTGAAATTGGTCTTCAAATTCTTCGGCCAATTCTGTAACCATTTTTGTAATTTATCGACCTGTCCTTTATTCCCACAAATTTCCTTCATCGAACTAGGTGAGTATTTTACAGTCCACAGCTGTGCACCGGGGTCCTTCGCTTCTTTACCAGGAGCGACAGATATATTCGGTTTAATCTCCTTGGCCATTTCTTGAATCTTCTTCTCTTCCTCCTTCGCTTTCTTCGCGGCGGCTTGTGCAGCTGTGCTGTCCCCGCCATGAGCTGGGAGTTTGGAGATGAGCGCGAACAGACCATCTTCGTCGATCGTTTTGAGTTTTAGAGTGCGAATTTTTTCAAGTTTGCTGGGACCTGCGTCGCTTCCGACGACAACGTAGCTCGTTTTGCCTGATGGACCGGTAGTCACTTTTCTATACATAATGTTAGTACCACGAATCTAGGAATGAATTTGGGTTTAATGTGCCTACCCTCCATATCTCTTCACCAGTTCAACCGCATCTTCACGACTGATAGATTGTTGGTTTCCCGTAAACACAAATGTTAATCCGGCAAGACAATTCTCAGCACCGACAGGTATATCTTTTGTTCCACTAGCTGGCGGCGGTGGCGCCTTTTGCTTGAACGCATGAAAGTTAAACCTAGCCTCTATTAGCCTCAAATAAAACATAATCGTTCTGATATTCAGATCACATACTTCTTCGAATCATCCCGGGGCGGTGGCGTTGGAGGCTTAACGGTCGGTACGGAGCTTAAGATCTCTTTGATAGATTCCGACTCCTCCACCTCTTCCACTGGTTTCTTCGCCGGCGTTTTCCTCTTTGCCGCACTCGTCGCCTTCTTCTTCGGTTTCGGCTGTTCGTCTTCTTCTTCATCGTCTTCAGGGGTTATCGACTTTCGTTTCCGCCCTTTCGGTGTCACCGTCGCACCATTCTTCTTAGGCGTAATTTTCACGACCGAACTCTTCGCCCCTCTCTTCTTTGGTTTAACGTCCTCGTCTTCGTCATCTATAAAATCATCCATATCTTCATCCTCGTCTTCAACTTCTTTATCTTCGTAATCGTCCAAATCCATGTCATCTTTTTTCTTCTTTTTATGTGTCGGTTTGCCGTAGTCGTCGTCATTGGCCTTGCCATACTCGCTTTTGAAGATGTCGTCACCGTAGTCTTCGTCGTCATCGTCGAGTAATTTCGATTCATCGTCCAAGGTGAGTTTTTTCATGGTGATAGATTTTTTGACAGGTTCCGTTCTAGTGATTTTGTTTTTACCGGTCGTGGAAAAGTAGGCCGATGCATCTTCTATTATTTCTTCCTTTTTGCTATTCAAATCAATTAGTATTTGCAGAGTGCAGTGGTTTAGGAATGGATGGTATGGAACGTACGCTTTTGGTGATGGTTTTGGCGGTGCCTTCTTGACACTATAGCAGCAGGAAATAAAGATTAGCAATTCGATCGAGCTTTCCAAAAATTGTGTAAAGATTGTAACTTACGGAGCCGGCTTCACTTCTTCCTCTTCGTCCGATTCGACTAAATTCCGTAAGTACAACCATTAGTCCCAATCCCTGTAACGACCGCAGCATAACCGTATTGCGTCTGAGAAGTGCCAAAAAACTAACCGACTCTACGTCCCCGTTTCGACGGCTTCTAGAGTAACCCACATCCATATATTAGTACCTTAACTTCATCAATTCTGCCTCTGAATCGCGTCAAAGACTTGACTTACAGCGGGCGGCGGAGCAACTTTCTTCGGCGCGGGCGCAGCTCCGCCCTTTGGCGCAAAGAACGAGCGAATATCCGAGGGCATGCTCAACTTAATCCCAACCAAGTTGAACCCGAACAATGACGCTTGAAAAGAATCGAGAAGTCGTAGAAATAAGGCGCACGACGGATCGCAGGGGATAAATTAATCGTTTCTTCGTCCTCTTCGTTCTTGTTCTGCAGGTGAGTGAGCTTAGTAAGCGTGTAGTGAATAACGTTGTGGTAGGAAGGGAGAAAGCTCGAAAGGTTCATTCGTCGCGTCATAGAAAATTAAGCTGGCAAACCGGGTTGATTGGATGTGCACAGCGCGCGTCGCTCCAACACACGCTGTCGACACAGAAACTCAGCTGACTTTGACCACATATTTTTAGCAGGGTATGAACTATGATATTTAAACGAGTTCGGATAGCTATTAGAGCCGGCAGGAGATGGCGAGAAAACTCATAGTATATAATTATGATCTTCATGAGCTGTAGATACGTGTATTCAGTCGATATAGATGTCTAAGTCTAATTCCAGAACCTATATATACTTAAGCTGGTCTCGTACCCAGACTTAAGTAGTTATTATATATATCTGTTATTAGTCTTGATATTTAAGTAGTTACGGGTTCAATTTTATACCCAAATTTTGATGGACAAACGATGTTGTAAATAAGAATATAAAAGTTAATAGAGAGTACATTTTGTAGTAGGTTGGATCTTATCCTATCGTTTAAGTACTTGTATTCAAATTTGCAAACTCAACTCCGAGGTCACTGCGTACTGCCTATACATGACAATGTAAGCAGGATCTCCGTCCAAAGTAAATAGAATATTGATGATATAAAATTATCTTTTATCCCAGCTCAAAGATTCATCTTGCGGTCCAGATCAATACCGGTAATTTCGAAAGCTCAGGGTTATACGCTAAGCAAGAGCTTGCAATTAAAATAAATATCGGGCCGCATGTTCGGCTCCCCTTGCTGCTGAAGCGTCAATATAAGACTACTCGGCTCCAGTGGATTCGAGGCTAGGCTCCAGTATTCGGCCCGTTAGATTACAACATGCAACGCGGGAAATACCCCGCGCCCCGCCCCGCCCTCCTCACCATAGTTTGAAGGATTTGTTTATGCTGTTACCGTGTATACTAAACGGTAAGATCTCGAAGCACATAAAAGGTCCTTAAGGGTATATTCGTGGAAAGCAGAGAGACAGTGGTCTTTTTTTTTGCGTACGTCTTTGCCCATATGCATACCGACAAGCCACCCTGCAACGTTTGACCAGCGATGCAATGGAAGCGGCTGAGTGGTCTGCAGGTATAATTAAGTAGCCATTTCCCCCGTCATGAGATCCGTATACCTAAGTAAGTTTTAGATCCTCTAGCTAGATAATCGCACGCAACTCATTCGTCAACTTTGCACTAACGGAGTCAGTTCTCGAGGCTATTTAGCTATAACGAAGTGTGCTGGGCCTATATTGCTCCCTGGACCCGAAAAATGACCGCAGACACTTCGGTTTCGGGGGCTGCATATTAAACAAAGCGGGTACGCGCTCACGCATGTCTTTCGAGTTCTAGGTGGGATATTACTACAGGCAAAGCATATTCGCTACTCTCGGCTCACCAACAATAGTAACATTGTACAAACTTATAACAAAAGCTAAAGCTCTAGCATTCGAATTAATATTCTTACGACCTCCTCGGTTGCTTTTTTCGATATATGGCAATGCAGTGGCACTTTCATTCAGCTTCAAAGCAGCATGCGCAGACCCAAGCATTCGATGCAGCAAGAACAGGCGACGTGAAAACTCTAGAGAAGATACTCAATGAATATGAGGACGCTACCCAATGGAAGGATCCGTTTGGCTGGGGAGACACGCTTCTACTGGTGGCAGCCCGTAACAGCCGTCCAAAAATTGTCCTTTTGCTGCTCAGCAAGGGTGCATCGATTCTAGCACGCGGTGCCTCTTCTGATCGCCCGATACACGCTGCTCTTCGTTCGCCTAGGCGTGCAGACGCTGCAGCAGACACTGTTACTATTTTGTTAGAACACCGCGCCAACGTTAACGATTCGCATGACTACGATGGGACTCCATTACATCTTGCAAGCCTGGCATCCAATTTACCCCCAAGCATAGAAATTGCTAAAATTCTCATCAAATGGGATGCTGAGTTCACGGCCAAGAAGATTGCCGGGTTCCCAGCTTTCCGTGCTTCGCCGATTCATTGTGCTGTTTTCCATAAAAGACCCGAGCTGGTGGATTATTATCTCGGGTTAGGGAAAAGTCGGATTCAGAATTTCGATCAAGTTACTGCTGGAATACTGTGTCTCGCTATGGAGCGTAAGTATTGGGACATGATAGATATCATGTTGCATCATGGAATCGACCCAAACCAACGATACCTTGGGACGAGACCGCTCCATAAGGCAATAGAGTTGAATAAAATGTCTATTGTTCAGACTCTACTAGACTACGGCGCCGACCCCAGTCTTGAATTGGATGACGGAGAGACACCCCTGTCCTATGCATCGAGACACAGGGATGCTCCCGAGTACGGGATTCTACTTATCAACAAGGGCGCCGACCCGACGGCGGTCGATAGGAAGGGTAAAACGCCATTGCACCACTTTCTGTACACGGATGGATTTAGAGAGATCGCACAGATGCTTCTCGACCGAGGCGCGGATATCGATGCGAGGGATCAAGAGGGCAAAACACCTCTCCACTATCTGCTACTGACGCCAAACCGGAATGATCACGATGTGAAATTTCTCCTTGAGCATGGTGCGCTCCAGTCTCGGCACGGTGCACTCGCCAACTTCAGTCTTGGCCCAAACGTCAACTTGGCGGCTGTTGATTATACAACGTCTGAGATCCTTTCAGGTACAGGTGACGTGGGCAGGAAACGTCCCACGCAAGCGCTAGCGCCCCTATTCGATCCCAATTTCTTAAAATCGGTACAAGAAATAACGCAGCAGCTAGGTTTCACTCGACAGCAGGCAGGGGAAACCCCAATGCCTATCTCGAAAACCAGAAGCTCAACGCGAAGCCCAATGCAAGGAAAACTACCACAGCAGCGAGTTAAAGAAAACCCAAAGCCGCAAATCGACCAACGATTGTCGGAGGAGCTAAAGGAGCTAAATCTTAAGGGAAAACAACGAGAGAGAGAGTCTGACCCGCAGGAAAGCGACGAGCAGAGACGATGGAAAGAGCAAAGAGAATTCAAACGGCAAACGGAATGGGAGCGACGAAGAAGATCGATAGAAATGAGAGAAAAACAGGATGCAGAACGGATTTGGCAAGGGGGGACTCTGGCGTGAGTGTGTCAATTATTTCATAACTACGAAAAGCATCAACCTCAATTAACCTTTTATGTGGCAGGGAACATGGCGATACTACTCCACGGGACTGGCTTAGAAGAGTTGAAAAACTCCATGCCGTGCTGCAGGGCCACATATCAGATGATGAAAGGGTTAAAATAGCAATCATAGATAGTGGGGTCCATGACGATCACCCACAGTCGGAACTCATTCGAAAATATAAGGATTTCACAGGTACAGGAACTCCGGGAGTTAGACTCGATAAGACAAGCCACGGGTCAACCGGAGTCGACCTTATAGCTCAGGTATCTCCGGATGCTGACCTATATATCGCCCGTGTGTTTGAAGAGAAACATGCCAAAGAAGGCACGCAAGATCTTATCGCTGAGGTACGCTCGCTCTTTTTGGATTACAAACTTAGGTATAGATCAGCATATCCAATATTCCTTCTCACATGAGTTTTATTTTTTTAATATAGGCGGTCCGATGGGCACAAGAGGAATGGAACGTGGATATTATAACACTGGCCTGTGGATTTGAAAGTTGGCACGAGGACATGGCATCAGCAATCCGTGATGCTCATAATAAAGGTATTCTTATCTTCGCAGCAGCCTCAAACGAAGGAAACATAGAAGGTATTAAATTCCCAGCTTATCTATACGATGACGGCGTGGTATTTTGTGTGTTTGCCTGTGATAGCATGGGTAAAGTGAAAAATAACTTTAACCCTGCACCCACCCGGTACGATCTAAACTTTGCCTTCCTGGGCGAGAACGTGCCGGTTTCGTCACATCCGACAAAGAACACCCAAACTGGGACATCATATGCGACATTTATTGGTGCCGCTGTTGCGGCGCTTGTTCTTGATTTCGCTCGCCAAGGAGTTCGGAATCCACACAAACTAAAGAAATTTAGGGGAATGTCTGCTGTTTTTAAGTTAATGGCAAGGGGAGGGAAAGATGGCGAGTATGAGTGTGTGGGTCCGTGGAAATTGATGGGTATACCGCCAAGGTCTAGGGATAATGCTATACTCAGAACGATAATCCGCGAGACAATATCAGTACATCTTGATGATGTTCCAGGTTAACCCGGTACGCTTCTCAGACTAGTTAACCCGATGAGTTTGGATAGAGGCCGATATTTTTTGTACCATGATACCCCTCGAAGTATTTAGCGAATTGTTTTTGTCTTTTAAAATTCATATCCTACTTTATCGATCAGAGATGGCTACCACAGATTGACGTATATATACCATACAACTTAAATTCGTCATGTTTTACTAAAGTACCTCGCTCCTATATATTATAATATTATAATAGTACGATCAATGCAAAGGAATGATGAATACGTACGAGCTGGCTGGACTCAACAATAATGGTATATATTACGATCGCGCCATTTCCACCCACATCCAAACGAGTTTCAAGCAAACATATAATGAATGATCAGACCGCAATTAAGATATCTCGCAAACCAAAGAAAGTAAGGAAATGCATGAAGATTGATAAGAAATATACATACAACTATGAAATATATTAAGATGATTAAACGGCTGGGGTTATAAAGGAGCCCCCAGAGATAGAGCAAATCGCTAAACAAATGCAGATGCTGATAAAAAAATGGAAAGAAATTTAACTCCTCATGACTCCCTCCAAACTTAAGATAGATGGATGAGAATGATATAAAGAACAAAAAAAAGGAAAGAAAAGAAAAACGCCATCCGATATATAGTATATGTAGCTTTTCCCCAATCGCAATGAATGAACGAATAAAATGGAAAATGTAGGTGATAAAAGAGATGAACAAAATGCAATGACATGCGCAATCATTACCGTCATAATCTCATCAAGAAAAATTCTCACAACTGCAACCCACTCTTCTCCGCTATAATCTGCTCCTTCTTTCTTCTCTTTTTGTGTTTTTGCTGGGTTTCTAAATGACTCTTCTTCAGCTCGTCAATCGCGTTGAGCATGCCCGAGTCTTCGAGGGGGAGGAACTGTAATGCTATCCTCTCGATTTTGACGACATGGGTCCTGAGTGACTGTAGGTCGGATTCATCTTGGGTTTTGTGCCGTTTTCTGTGAATCGGATGTTAGTATTGGAAGGTAGGGTAAAGTAAATGAGCGAGTGTATACGTACAGTACTTCGAAAGTCTTGATCTGTTTCTCCAATACTGCAAGACGATCGTTCGCAACGGCAATGGTAGCAGAAGCCTTAGCCTCCTCAACCTTTATTTGTGTTTCCAACTTTTTCAGCTCGTTCTCTGCATCGCTGACCTGTTTCGCGGCATGTGCTTTCGTCTCCGCGAGTTTCTCCTCCAGTAGTTTCGATTCTGCTTGTGTCGCTTCAGCGATCTGTTGTATCTCCAGGATCTCTCGCTCGAGAGTGTCAATCTTGGCATTGGCTTCCTGTGCGATCTGAATCGCGTGAGACCTAGCTTCCTCGATCTCTCGTTCCATGACTTCAACTTCCATATCTGCTTCGACTACGATCTTTTCGAGGTGTGAGTTCGTTTCCGCCAGCCGTTGTTCGAGTTCTAGGATCTTCTGTCCGGAATCTTGGTTCGCGTGAACAGCCGTTTCGTATCCTTTAATCCGCTCTTCCAAGTTTTGAACGGCAGCCTTGAGAACCCCCACTTCTTCTTCTACTATCTTCTTCTTCTCTTCCATCTCTTTGACCTTTTCGTTTGCATTGGTGACTTCAACTGCAACCTTTCTCTTCTCCTCTTGGACTTCTTGCTCTAGTGCTTCAATCCGGGCTTTGGACTCCTCCATCTTAACGGAGCTCGCCTCATCAGCCAGTTTCAGCCTTTCAACAGTCTCATTCAGACCCTTCATAATTTCGTTCCGGCCGTTAACTTCCAACACCATCTCGGCGAGTCTGCCGCTGACTTCTTTCAGCTGTGCTTGTTGCTCTTCATCCGTTCGCTTCCAAGCATCCGCATCTCGCTGATGGAGTGTAGATTCCTGCTCCTTGATCCTCATAACGTCCGCCAGTCGTTGCCTTACAGCCTCCAACTCCATGAAGTTTTCGTGTCTCCACTCTTCATCCTTCTTCCGATCGCTAACGAGCTCATCGTATCGTTTCTTCAAGCTGTCGTAGTCGTCACGGGTACGGCTCAGCTCCATTTCTCTGCTCCCCTGAGCCTTCAACAGCCCCTGCATCTGCTCTCGAAGAAGTTTGATATCCCCATCCTTTCTCGTCTTTTCCTTCTCCAACCCTTCCTTCGTGGTCTGTGCTTCGGCAAGCTGGTTCCGTAAGGTTTCGACGGTATCGTTCACGGATCGTTGAGACTCCACTGCTTCTTGATCAAGTCGCGTTCTAAGCCCCTCGATCTCGGTGTTGGCTTGCGAAATCGTCTCCAAATCGAGTGACCTCTGCTTCCCTAAAGTCTCAATCTGGATCTTCAACCCTTGAATTTCCACGTTCCCCTTCTCGACCTCCTTCACTTTCTCTCCCCTCTCTCCTTCTAATTTTTCAATTCTCTCTTTCAGAACTTCTACCTCCCGCTTCCCACTAGCTATGACCTCTTCATCAACACCCTTCTCCCTCTTGGCTTCATCCAACTGAATCCTCAGATTCTTCACTTCCTCATCATCTCTCACAACTCTAACCACATCGTCCGCCTCCGCCTTGGCCTTCTCCAACTCTGTCCTTAACTCCTCGACCAGAGCGTTAGCTTTCGTGATCTCCTGCTTGTCAACCACACCCTGTTTCAACGCCTCCTCCAACTGAGCATACATCGTATCAATCTCATTATGCCTAGTCTGCAGTTCCTCCTGATCCATATCATGCTGTTCGAGAAGTTCTTCGATATGCCCACGTAACTCCTCACATTCGATCTTGAGGTTATTGTAATCATCCGCCTGCGCGCGAGCTTGCTCTACTATTCCCGCAAACTTTTCATACGCAGCTTCGAATTCGGCCTTTTTATCGCGTAAGAGATTTTCCTCGGCCTCGCGGTCTGCGATCATGTCACGGAGGAGTGCCTCGTCATCGGTCGTCGGGTCGGTCTGCACGCTTGAATCCTTAAGTTCGAGCACGAACGCGACGGTGGGACCGTTGGTCGGACTCGGTGTTCTTCTTCGTTTTGTAGGAGATGGTGTTTTTCTGCCGGATACTGATCCTGTTGGTGAAGCGGTTTGTGATCTTTTAAGAGCGGATGGTGGACGGCCGTTGTTACTCGCAACATCGGGAACGGGGTCGAACATTTCAGGTGGTAGGATATCCTCAATGGTGTCGATATCTTCATTTTCTGCCTCCTTTACAGGGCTCATCCTGCTTTCGTTTATCTGTTGCTCAAAGATTTCCAGTTGAGATTGCATCTCGCAAACGCTGACCTTCAACTCTTCTTCTGTCTCCATGAGTTTTTCCTCCAGTCCGACGCGCCGAGAGCGTTCTTGGATGATATCCTTCAACGAATCGGATACGGCAGTTTCGAGTCGTTTGCAACGGTCGTTAAGCTGGTCTATGTTTTGGTTCGCTAGCGTGCGTTCGGATTCGCGTGAGGAAGCTTGCTCGTTGAATTTGGCGAGAAGTTGGGAGATGAGATCCTCGTAGTGAGTTTGGATTGCGTCGGGTGTGCTTGGGTTTGCCGCTTCCTTTTCTCTGATTGAACCGGTTACCGATGGATCCGGGCTAGGGATGGGAGTAGGATCGTAGATGTGATTTTGTTCTTGTGATTTGGAGAGTTGGTCGAGTTTTTCTAACAAAAAAAAAAAAGGGTCCGTTTAGCTGCGTGCAATTTCACACAAAAACACGAAAAAGGAGTGATAAATGAGGAGAGTGGTGGGACAAAACATACCCTTGAGAACTTCATTTTCTTTGTAGAGTGCTATCATCTCGACGCGGTGCTTGATGCTGTCCTCGAGTTCCTTTGAGAGCGAGGTGTTCTCGTCCTGCAGCTCGTGCAGCTGGCGTTCCAATCTATTGGTCGCATCGTGGTGTTCGAGTAAAAAGCCGCGGAGGACGGAGATGCGCTCGAGGAGTTCCTGTTGTGTCGATTTTTCGAGTTCGTGTAGACGGTTCTAGATTTCAGTTTAAAAAAGAATAATAACGAGTTAGTATGGAATTGGAAACTTCTACGTCACGATGATAATAATACTGGTACTAGCTGTAATAGTAATAGTATCACCACAACAACAATTCATGTATTCAAAAAAGCAGGATTTTTTTATTTATGATGAATGGGTATACTGACTTTGTAGAAATTCAACAAATCCTGTGTCATCAACGGTTCCGGGTCGCCAATTATGGCTACCGGAGGGTGATGCGGGTCCATCTCGTCGTCTGGCGTACCATCGATCGATAGTGAATTGAGATTATTCAAGGGAGTCGATAATAGCTGTGCGACTTCAACAATCTTGCGAGTTGGCGATGTTACGACGGGCGAAAAGGCCGCTTCGAATTCTGTATCAGGAATTCCAGTAATCGTGTAGCTGTTGAGACCCTTCTGGACGTCGTCTTCGATAGTAATAGTATTTCTCGGTGTCGCGGTACCGGTATCGTTGAAATCTAGATCTCGTATATATGTATCCAAGTTTATACCCTCAACTTCTATATTATTATTATTGTCGTTATTGGTATTGTTTTGATGACTGGTATTACTAAAGTCGGGAACGGTAGGCGTGGTAGCGGTAGGTGTAGCGGAACCAGAAGAAGGTGGGATAAAGTATCGCGAAAGAGGTATCAACCCTGGGAATTCCTTCAATTTGCGCCTTCCGGATCCTGTACCCACAGCAGCGTCGAGAAGGAAAAGTGAAGAGGAAGGAGAATGAAGGTTATTGGTACTATTACTACTGTCGGACGAAATAATGCTGGTGGAAAGTTTAAGTGGCAAAGTACTGGATTGAGAACGCCGATGAGGGTGCGACAGAGTGGTACTAGTAGTTTTGCTGCTACTGTTTGGGTGTGAGGAATGGAGTGGAATAAGCGACTGCGAACCAGCGACAGAAGCAGTAGCAGGAGCAGTAGAAGCAGAAGGAGAAGTGTCCGCTGTAGGTGTAACCAGAACCCGATCGCGATCGGAATAATAATAGTTTGGGGAAGAGGAGGAGGAGGAGGAGGAGGAGTCGCCAATATCAGAAACGGAGGAGCACGAGGAGGAGGGTGCGCCCACAGCAGCTGCAGCTAAAGCGCCACCGGCAGAATTCGAAGGAGAAGAGGAAGAAGAAGGGAGTCCCACCGGATCCAGCTGCTGCTGCTGCTGAAGGGGTGGAGAATCAGTCACCGGCCAGACGGCCGCAGCCATTTGTTCCCAGCTGGATATTTCTTATTCTTGAATTCTTGAATTAATCAAATCGGGCCTTGCTTCCTGGGGAAAAAAGACGCGCCGCTGGGAAGGAAAGGGCAAACGGACAAGCACATGGTTTATTGAAATGAGGATGGGATAAAAGCGATGAGGGAAGAGAACAGACCGCATGATCTTTCTTTCAGTTCTTCTCTTTTCTTATTCCTATTCCTCGTCGTTATTTACTCTACTCTGTAGGTACTTAATTTGTTTGATCCAACCTAAAAGGCTGAGCCAGGCAGGTGGGAAATGCCTGCTCGGAGCCAAAGCTAGCCAAAGGGAACTAATAAAGACGACCCCGCGCGCGAGGATTGGTCGAAAGAGAATAAACAATTGCTGCAATTTACCCGAATCGGAAACCAGATTGCATCCTTCTGACACGATCTCTTCTCTTCAGGCATACATACAGGACGCAGGGGATTAGGGGAAATGAAATTAATTTAAATTGGGACTGACGTGGAATCGCGACAGACCACGCGAACCGGATTATAATTGTAATTGATCCAGATCTTTGGCCCTTTTCCAATATGCGATCAGTCAACTTGACTTTAGTTATTTTTCCGGTCCTGACTTCACTCAGGGGCTCTTTTTTTCAAGCATTCCAATTGTCGTCGTATCGCATGGGGGTACCTCACTCGAATATCGCGAAAAATGTTCTTTGTGTTCCGTTTACAGGAATCCAACAAGGTCAACGCAATTTATGCTTGACTATTGTCGTTGGAACTCACCCGCTCAAACTTGAACTCCCACGTGTTGAGGTCGATTTCAGTTAAACCTGGTCTCGCCGGTTAAACCTAAAATATGATATTAAAAGCCTTAATTAACTTTCTAGAGGCAAAGGATACAACTACTCGTACGTCGCAGAGTTACGGCTAAGAAAGAAACGTGAAAGATTATGCGACGTGATATGCATGTCTTCTTTGTAAGTGTATTACGTATATTACGAACCTACGAGACTATTATGAAACATATCATTCTGCCGCCTTTCATTATAATTAAAACTCAGAAAACAGTAGATATACCATCTAAGTAATTATATATAGATAGATGTGGATATGCAAATATGTATGATCATTACCACTAGGCTAAGCCCTGCTTGCCTCGCTCTCCCCTAACTTCGTCAAACATCCCGAGGTCTCACGTCAACCAAAACCCCATCCCCAGTATAAATCCCCTCCTCCTCCTGTCCTCCCACCACCTCCTCACCCCTCGCCCTTCTCCTATTCCTCCCAAGCAAATACGCACATCTTTGAAACCATCTATGCCTCCATCCCCACCACAATGTAACCAAAAAGGCGCAAACTCCAACCGATATCCCAATAATCTGGCCAGGCGATAACCCATCCCCTGCATTTCCATTTCCAGTATTTGAACTCGTCGTCGCAGCCCCAGAAGTTAAAGTAAAAATCCCTGTCTCCGTCGTAGTAACCATTGGTGGCGAAGTGACTGGTGGAACAGAAGCGACTGGAGAAGTCTTGGCCGCGCTTTTATCCGTTGAAGTTGGACCGTTGATACCTACTTACCTCCCACCCATGCACACGTTAACGATTTCCGGCCTTTTACACTCCCAAACTTAAAAACACCATCATCGCCACCACCCCAATACACCTCAATACACTAAACCCAAGGGAAATTTTGAAGGGAGATGATGCGTGAGAACGAAAAACAGTCTCAGTAGCTGTAACTGTAGCTGTAACTGTAGCTGTAACTGTAGCTGTGAAACCACTCCTACCTATCCCTGTATCCGTCTCCCCCGCTCCAGCTGCATCGGTAATAATCATCTCCTTACTAACAACACTCCCACAATACCCTCTATACAACCCCGTCGCTTTCGACACATCCACCTCGAAATCCCCAGGCGATGAAACACATTTGCTGCTAACGCATGTCGAAAGATAGTTGACGACATTATCTTGGTAATCGGAACGGCACCAGCATGATTCTAGCGCGCCGGAGAGGATGTAGGTTTGGCTGCAGCTGAGGTAGGATGCGACTAGATCTGAAAGGAAGAGACCAGGGGCGGTAGACCAGAAGCAGGATTGGGCGCAGGCGCGGAGGGCGATGTAGGATGGTAGTTGGGCGATCGTTTGGGGGTCTTCTTCATTGTCGGGGAGGGGTGTTGTGGTGGGGATGAGTAGGAAGTGAAGAAAGAGGGAAATGGCGAATATGTGCATTTCTTGTTACATACTACGGATATTTAAGGTTTGGAGAGACTCGATTATAATTATAAGGATAGATACTGTAAGGCTTTGAAAGATATCGTCAACCTTCGTAACGTTGGGTTGTGCCGGGAATAAAATTATATAAAAGATCTTACAAGCTAACTGAACTCTAACAGTAAAGTAGGAGAAAGGGAAAGCTAGAAGTATACAGTACAGCTGTACAGTTGTTCAAGGCTATTTAAAGACAATCGATTGAGTAAATTGATAAATATTCGCCGATATAATATGCAGTCGAATTCAGTCGGCCTCAAACACCGCCAAGGTTCGGTTCCTGCGTGTTGTCGTTCAGCCTCACGTTACATTTTGCTTGTCCAAGCTTAATTAATCCCGCCGCGAAAGAGGACTTTGTGCAACCAAAAAGGACAGCCTCGCATGTTATTCACTCAACGGCGCGGCGTTGTGCCAAGTTTGGTTCAACAGAGCTTTCATGAAGGATCACGAAGTTAGCAAAAATGTTATTAGGTGCCGATGACTTTGCAAGCTCTGAATTAACTTTCCGTGGTGGAACTAGAGCGAACTGGCTTACAAGGCTATAAGGCAGATCGAACTTGTGTCACTTGGATCGATGCATATCAGGTATCGCATACTCCGTAGACCTGACTCAATAGAGTTATAATTAGCTTCAATTTGTGCTGCGTGGCTGGTTTACAAGACAAGGATTACAGGTTAGCATATATACGGACACTACATTTTACTAAGTATGATAAAGTATAAAGATGATGGCATACGCTCAAGTATAGACTCAATTTTATGAATATAATCTGGTACATTCTTCTTCTCTTAAAAAAAAACAACAAGCCATTCTGAAGTGCAGTGTACATTTTTACAAAGTTTCTGATATAGATTCTGTGTTCGCCCACGTACTTTTTTGCTACCCATTTTACTGATAACCTAGCTCTTAACCTACTGGGAATCTGACTCGTTCCTATTCTGTTCATAAACAGCTATTATCATCTCGCTATTAGCTAGCCTGGCTCACGTCTTGTTACCGGGTTCCCGTTTCACTATACCATACACTCTAGTCTCGCACCCAGACGTCGTAGAGATATACACTCTTGAATACCTAGCGATTCACCCCTTCGGCTTGATCCCGACTGTGCATGCCATCCGTATAGCTTTGCTATTATATAAACCATGTAAATTATAATTGGGACAGTTGAGCGCGCGAGCAGGGACAGAAAAGCTAATTTTTTGATACGAGAATTCGAAAACCTGCTGGCTATGGCTAGCCATAATTGTATAACTAAGTTAGCTAAAACAATAATGGCAAGACCGTGCGCATATGCGGCATATATATACATGCCCCGGGCCCCGCTCTTTCAGTTTGGATACAGTTGTTGCCAATATTAATATATTAATAACAGCCTTGTCGTGTTAAGCGCTAACTGTGTTTCAGCCAATAGAATAACAGCTCTCTCGAGGCTGGGTCTTTTGATGTATATACGTTTGGAAGGCCACGGCTCCCAGCATTCGAACACCGATCTCCCGAACCCCACCATTTTGAGACGCCAAAGATTTAATTACACCAGCAGCGATATCTCGAGACTTGCACTTGGAGCGGTTTGAGTTCTACTGTTCTGCATATTTCTTGCCCGATCCGAACGCGAACAAATAGGGTCTGGCCAAATGGAACAGCCATCAGTACCAGCCTCAGGACGGGCCCCGAGTCGAAAGCGCCCGAGACGGACACGATGGATTCCGAGAGCGGCATGGAATAGCTGCAGAGATCGAATTACCGAGCTCTATTTAAAAGAGAATCGCCCTATCGCAGAAGTCGTGGAGATTATGGAAAGAACAGTGGGATTCTCTGCCACGTAAGTTTCAATGTGCTTTAAGATCTAGATTTAATATATATATATACAGACTCAGGAAGATATAACCTTGTGTGTGATATACTAGTGAAGCCCAATATAGGCACAAGTTCTCTGCCTGGGGACTCCGCAAAAGGCGTTCGACAACCAAACAAGAGTCCCAGCCTATAAGTGACGATGATCATGATATGCCAATTGATCCCAGCGAACCAACATATTGCCTGTGTGATAGGGTCAGTTTTGGCGTAATGCTCGGGTGTGATAATGAAGATGTAAGTTTTCATTCTCTAGTTATAATTATAAAATATGTACATTATTTCTCTCTTTGTTGCTGAGCATATATATAGTGCCCAAAAAAATGGTTTCATATGGAATGCGTCGGTTTGATTGCAGAACCACCGAAAGGAGTGAAATGGTTATGTCCACTCTGTCGGGGAGAGGAGCCTGATAGGAGCAGCCTGCCCAAGCTCGCAATAACCTCCAGTAATACTATGAAAGAACATAATAATATGGTAAGTCGCATATATTCTTCTTAGCTTAGTTCATACGAGAAACAACTGAAACATTCGGAAATTTAAATAGATCGGAGAGATTGGCTCAACATCTAGTCGAGAGCCTTTTAAAATACCGTTTACCGCTTCGCCTTCATTGTGCGGGATTGGTTTACGAGACGAGTTTAGCGCCGATTCCGATGACAGCCCTGATTTTCATATCGATTTCACTGGGTTATTCGGTAGTAGACCCCTGGTCGACATAGATCTTGATATTGGTGATATTTCTGCAGCTATGGCCATGGCGCCTGCTTCAAGTTTACATAAAACTTCATACATGGAAGGTCCAGCAGCTACAGACTCTGGATACGCATCTCTCAGATGTGACAAGAAAGCAAATGACGAAACACAATATAACGGGGCACAGACGAATGAGCGCCCATCTACGTCAAAGAATCCCATCGCTGCGGATGATTTCCTGGAATCTGATGATACCCAAACGGTCTACTCGAACGCATCAAGTCTCGCTACTACAACGAAGGGACTTTACATATCGGAACTAGCCGATGCTCTGTTTCAAGCAGTCTGCACCGAGGAGCCCGATATCAAAACTTTAGATAGGGTTTCTGGAGCTCTTCCCGAGTTACTGAAGGCTTTCGCTCTGAAAGTTGGTTATAACGCACCCAGCCAAATGCATCGAGACGTAATGTATTTCGTACACAAAAACCGGGGGTAGGTCAATGCTCTCAAAATTGCATTGGTTGTAGTGTATTGATACATTTTGATTTCGGTTTTGATTCTCCAACCCTAGATGAAACTGACAGAGAGTTTTCTTAGTGATGTGGCGGACTTATTTAAAGAGCGATGTAGTGAGGACACGGAGATGGCCCGCAACACTCAGGCTATGGATTTTATGACTCTTGATGAAAAGATGGACTTCTGGCTAAAGGGGTTAGGAAATAATGTTGACTCTTTCGAGGATCACATTATGGAGAACACAGAAGAAAATCTCGAACAGGAAGACGAAGACGAAGACCTGGAGCTCGACCAATCCACACTCGCTTACAGGGATTTCATATTCAAAACTCCTGCATTTGAATGGCTTGTTGCAAGTTTACGGAGAGACGTTCTTCTTGAAACAACGGAGCCAAACTCCATGGAAACTATCAGAAAGGAGATTATTAGATCTCTACCATCATCTCGAAGAGTCAGCAAGATGAAATCGGCAGAGGCTTTCAAAGTGATTTACATGACAGGCTGGGACCCGTTTCTATTTCTTACTGAACAGCAATACAAGGATGAAGATGGTCCGGAGGCAATTATGAGAGCTATCACACTAACGGGCTCTACTGACGATGCGCAAGCGCTTACTTGCGCTCAATATATACGTCAGACATGGCCGCTGAATGGGAAGCATATTGTTTGGCTAATAAACGATGTGGTCCGCGGAGGGCCTCGTAGCCAACATACATGTATGTAAACTTACTACTAAGTTCTGTTTCAATACTGATGAGATCTTATATTATAGGTATATTTATCGACAATACCAAGATCACAATGTACCTTCACGGATCAGAGCTATGCGTCGAGACTATTGGAACGGAATACTCTGTTGCGGAAGTTGGTGAACAGTTAGCATGGTTGTGCGCAGCTCTTAGCTCCTCCCCTCATAAAACCGGAATGGCGACCTGCATACCATCAATTTCAGATATCCGGGTTCTTGATTCACCAAGAATGCAATTCGCAATACCCGACTCGCCAGTTACTGTATGCAAATTTGGGTATATTTTTAAGGGAAAAGGTGGAACCTCTCCCGTTTCGAATGGCCAGTGTTGGCATAATATATTCGGGAATCCTGTTCTTGTTAAGGGATACCCGATATCTCGGAGACCCGTCGCCAATACTGGCCACGGGCTTGAGATCCCGCTTAATATAATGGCTGGCCTTGCTCGAACGAATTGCATACAGATATTTAACAACAAAGTCTTCATAAAAGGATTTTCGACGCTTCTGGTTCCGACGAAAAAGGACGGAGATACTATCTTTTGGCATTTGCTTTACAATAAGGACGGAGACCGTATATCTTATATGGAAAGCGCTACCCTCCATTATGCTGAAGAAATCAATATTTCCGAATACGAAGCGTCTCGACATATTCTCGGTTGGTGTTCGAACGCTCGATATTATGCCGGTAAGAACATTGGAATATCCAGAGATTGCTATCTATGCTCCTCGCGGCCCATCGTGATAGATCTTATACCTAAAAAAAAGTCTCGGGAATCGGACGAGCCATGCTCCCCGCTAACATATTGCTTACTGTATTACTAGGGGCCGTAGATGCTGATTACGACGGGATAAAAGAGTCTGGGCTGCCTAAACCTCGAGGGGACGACTATGCTCTCGGAAAGACCTACATACAAGGGAGGCAAACCATTAGAGGGGGCGCGCCTTTTAGTCTTGGGAACAAGGATACACCATTTCATATATCACGAGAAAACCCCATCAGGAGACTCCAATGGATCGATAAAAAATTTTTCGTATTTTGGGATGAAGAAGATAAGCGAGGCTGGCTTGTCAACGGCAGCAGTGCTCTCTTGCATTTGCTACGCAAGTCATTAACAGATAATAGCCACATTACTGATAAATTCCACTTTGAGTTTTGTTTCAAGAAAGAGAGCATGCAGGAAGCGCCAATCACCCACAAAATTTCCTCCGCAATACGAGTACTTCGAAATGACAGTAACTTGAAGCAAAAGATATATCCAACTCCAGGAGGCTATTTTTGCGTTGAGGACCGGCTAGACGAGTTATTCGATGTTTTGGAGAAAATAATAGATCACCAAATTATCGTCACCAGGCATAAATATTCGAAAGCCGATGGACAGCCTGAAACCAGTACCAGTTCGACGCATAGAAGGCAGGAATGTCTCGAAGGTTGGGACTTCAACGAATTGGCTTTGTGCGAGGACCCTATTTATCCCCGTTTGGCTCAATTTCAAAAAGCCAGCGGTGGTTGGATTGACTTCATTCGGTCTATCAATGCGGTCTCATTTTTTGGGCGTGGATTTGGTGATATGATCCAACCAGAAGACTCTTCATGTGCTCAATGGGCCGGACTACCGAAGCAGAAGTACTATCTGGCGGTAGCAGTTGAAGACCTAAAACAGATCATGAAAAAATATGGCGACCAATACGCAAGCCCTATGAGACTTGCCGATGAGATCACTTGGCATACTCCTGGGGCCCTCTTTGAAGAGTGCAAGTGCACTAAGAAACGGAAGCACACTGGTAAACATTCTGACTTTGTCCAGGTTCCTCTACCTTCGAAACTTTGCGATACGCTATCCAATAAAAACAAGGTCCAATTAAGTGATGGCGGCGCTGTTATATTTGGTTTTAGCAAGAAGCTCAAAGGTACCTTGAAGGACTTCGAAGATTTAGAAGATTACGATCTTCAACAATCATCTGAGGAACGTGACAGCCAGTCCCGTGACAGCGGAATAGGTCCAAGTTTAAGTTCAAGTCTTACGTCCAGTTTCAGCTCTGAGGACTACAAGGTTGGTATTGTATGCGCATTGCCAAAGGAACTTCTAGCTGTACGGGCTCTTTTCGAACCCAAATATGAGTGTCCAACGCCTTCACGCGGGGACATCAATCACTACGCGCTCGGTCATCTTCAACCATACAACGTTGTTGCCGCTTGCCTCCCAGCTGGAGAGTATGGCACGACCGCTGCCGCAAGTGTTTACTCGCATATGATAAGAAGCTTCCCACAAATACAACTTTGCCTTTTAGTCGGGATTGGGGGTGGGGTTCCTTCCAAAAATATACGACTCGGTGACGTTGTAGTCAGCCATCCGATTCAGAACTACCCGGGAGTCATCCAGTATGACTTGGGCAAAGCCCTCGACAATAACGAATTTGAGATGTCCGGATCATTGCAGCGCCCACCACAGTTCATAATGAGCGCAATAAGTAATTTGACATCTGACCCGGATATACCTCGTCACCCGCTTCGGCCATATCTTCAAGAAATCACGCAAAAACGCTCCGAATACAGATATCCGGGCTGCGAATATGATCCGCTATTCACTGCTCCGAGCATAGACGAGGGAGACCTCGCATGCAATGATTCTACCGCCCAAAGGCCTCTGAATCCTAGAATTCACCCAAAGATCCACTATGGCCTGATCGCGTCCGGAAACCAGGTTATGAAGAACGCGCAACTTAGAGATCGCTTGAGTGCGAAGCTGAACGTTCTTTGCTTTGAAATGGAAGCGGCCGGTGTTATGAATGCTGGAAACTGTCTCGTCATTCGAGGGATCTGTGATTATGCCGACTCTGGAAAGAACGACACCTGGCAAGAATACGCAGCGGCGACAGCGGCATCATACGCCAAGCTACTGTTATCGAAAACAATAATTCCTATCGATGCTACGGAATTGCAAGTGGATAGTTTGGTAGCCACTCGTTCAAGAAAACGGAGGCAATCTTTGGAAAGTTTGAACTCTGTCCCGCTCAAGAAGCTACGTCGAGCCCGTCATGATAAACGTTAATGCACGGCAAAATAAGCTGGATTATAGAGTATACTTTAATGAAGGATATGCATGACCCCAAATATGATAGCGAAGGACTCGGAGATAGAATTTCTAGATTTCTAATTAGATTTTTTCATGAAACTTTAAAGAAATTTTAGCTGATACACATAACGGAACACTCTGATACTTTTCGGTTATAGGAATATAATGCTTATTATATATATATATATATACCTGCTTATTCCTACATAAAACTCGAAACCGGGTTGGTTGTAATTCTACCTAGAGTAACCTAATAGTTTCCGAGGTTGAACTATAAAACTCCGAATGGTCAAATGAATCCTTACCACTTTATTCCAATATTCTTAAGGCTGAGTGGGGCAGAGTATCTCATGGTAACGGACTCGCATATTCGAACGGCGAATTCGAATAGGTTACTTGGACGTCCATGGATCTAGATCGATCGTCCAATATTGCAAATTCTAATAATAGTTGTTGTTGGATGTTGGATTTTGAAATGGCTAAAGCTGACTAAGCCATTCTGATAAGTATCACAACTATAACGGTCTAATGCTAAGCCTGTAACTAGTCTGAAAATGGGAATAAATAGTTTGCGCTTCCTCGCTGCGTGATAGCATCACAATATGATTGATATGAAATGTCAAAGCGGAGGCTGGGCGGTTGGGTGGGTGTTCTGGCCCTCCCAGCCGGCGAGTCGGGTCCACGGGGGATGCGGCTGCCCGTTTCATGCCGTTTAGCGACTGTGAGCCCACATCAGCCCATCCGACGTCCCATCAACCAAGCGTATCAGGGGATTACAAGAGCCTACCGATTTGAATTCTTGTCCAATTCGATCCGATTTCCATTCTGTTCAGCTGGCTGCGATGGACGGGCTGTCCTTCTATTCTTCATCTCGTTCGCATTCTCGTCCTCGTCCGTCGTCCCGTCGCTAGCCTGTCCGTCGCCATCTCTCCCCTCCGGGCTGTTTACCATTCCTCGCCGTTATTCCATTCCGATCTCGCTCGCCTTTATCCGTATATACGTACCCACGACCGCTCAAACACCTCGCCGTAGATAAATCCGGCCTCGACCGACACTTACCCCCCGAAAAGTATGTCCAACATTCGGGTTTTCGTTTCCTTTGGCGACAAGGCCGCCGTCTTCGCGGGCGAGGACATCGAGTGCACCATTACCTTTCGAAATATCGCTCCCGTCCCTGGTTCCCACCGCGTCACCGGCTCGCGGCCTCTCAACGGCAGCATCTCCGAGCATGGCGAAGGCAAGACTTATAACGAGCGACGGAGCAAACAGCCGCCCTTGCAGCTGGCCGCCGCTGAAAAGACCGCGACAAAGCCACAATCTAGACCTGCAAGTCTCTCACAAACCAATTCGAAGAAGCACCGACCGAGTTTGTCGCTGACAACTGTGCCGTCTATACGGAGACCGCCTGGTTCGCCTGCTACGACCGTCAGACCCATGACAGCCACGACACAGGGCAGCACCACCATGGAAGCGGTGGTTAGCAGTGGTGGACATAAACATAAGAGGTCAATATCTATAATGTCGATTGGATCCGATGCTAGTGGCGACGTACAGGTCAGGACTCCCGGGCGTCGGTCAACTCCCCACTCTCGAAGCACGTCGCTTAGTTACAATCCTAAGAGGAGTCCTATGGCGAATGTCTTCAACGGGATGCCAAATTCAGGTGGGTGGAAGAACCAATTCTCGCGTTTGATGAGTCTGTAGAGCTACAAAGCTGATACTTAGAATCCTCGATAGCTACCTTACCGCGGCGGAATACTGACCGATCCTCCACGGCGACTCATGTCATCGAGGAATCCCTCACATCCTTCTCGGTTTCATCACCACGAAAAAGTCCGGGAGCGAGACATGCTGCTAACGGCTCGTTGAACAAGTCGTTTAAATTCCCACCGACACCAAACTCTAGCTCGCCTGTCCCGAGAGATTCGCCGAAACCGAGTCCGAGAGAACCGAACAAACCGGAAACATCATACGGTTCCGATCTGCTCATACCCGGAGTAGCAAACATCGAACTTGCAAGTCCTGCGGAGGAGTCTGCCAATTCGACATCAGAGTTCGAACACGTGCCGCCGAGTAAATTCATAAACTCGCAAATACTGAGCGAAGATGCGACGCCGAGATCCAGTATTGATTTCTATTCGTTACCTAATAGCACCACGGATACGCTACTATCAGATTTCGATACACATATTTCTCAGAGATTGATGCGGCAGACCAGCACTCACAGCAGACGGACCAGCTTATTGTCTGGAAATTCCGCGTCCGCAAGAGCGCCCGATGTCTTGATGATGGGGTATGCCCAAGTGCAAGGTAATTTCATGTTGGACGGGTCGCTGGTATCAACGAGTTCGTTCGATGAAATCAAGAGGAAAGGTATTGTGGGAGGGCAGATGGGAGGCGGTGTGGTTGGCATCGAAAGCCGGAAGACGCAGAATGGGTTTTTGGGCGGATTGGGCTGGGGAAACCTATCGAGGGGCTTTGAAAACGGAATCACGAGTGGGATTACGAGCGGGATCACTAGCGGACTGGGTAGTTTAATCAATGGTGGAAATGTGAGCTCCATTGCTGAGATGAAGAATATCGCGAGTAAGTCTCATGGAACGTCCCAGGAGCTCAAAAGGATGAAGCTAATAGTGTATGTTAGGCTCGAAATCTATACCGATACTGTCAACTCCGCAGTCTATTCTATTCGTGGACCTGAAACTCGCACCCGGGGAGAGCAAATCATATTCGTACACTTTCAAACTACCCAAAATGCTACCGCCGTCCCATAAAGGCAAAGCTATCAAGGTGGTCTACAACATTGTGATAGGAACGCAAAGGCCCGGGAAAGGCGTTCAGCATCCAAAGGTCATAGAAGTGCCTTTCCGGGTCTTCCCCCATGTTAATTGTAAGAACCTCTCCAAATATACAAAGAAAGCATTCGGCTAATTAGTACTAGCCGTCGGTGGCCTATGGACCTACGACCTCCAAAACCCAATCATCCTGCTCAAAGACGAAGCGAAGGTGAAAACCCTCGATGCAAACGCCAGCCCATTGGCCACACCTATATCCAAACCCAAACCACCAAAATCGAGCCGACCAGAATCATCTCTCGATGAATTCCTTCGATATGCTGAAAAGCTCCTCCATGTGGAAACCAATCAGGACCCCGGTGGGCAAAACGGAATTCTCTCTCCTTCATTGATAACCATGTCTCGCCGAAACTCCTTTATAATTTCGGAACAACCATCAGCAAAAGAAGCAATAGATTTCGCTGTCACGAAACTCCAGGCGCACACCGGTCAAATGCAGATTTTTGGTATAACAAGGAACGGAAAGCAGGTCGCCAATTTATCCTTAGCACGGCCGGCATATAAACTCGGAGAAGCGATTATTGCCGTAATCGACTTTTCGAACTCCCAAATTCCTTGTTATCACGTGAGTCCCATGCCTCCCGTCTAGCTAATCCCACGAGTAATATTTTAATAAATTCTAACCTGAAACAGGTCAACGCTACCCTGGAAACCCATGAAACGGTGACCCAATCCCTAGCCCTCAGATCCGCATCCTCAATCTACCGCGTAACCCGCAAAGTTCACGCCCAACACACCGAAACCTGCCTCTTTTCCAAACGAATAACCTTCTCTCCAACAATCCCACAATCCGGCACGCCCGAATTCTCCACCTCCGGCGTCTCCCTCTCCTGGTCGCTGCGTATCGAATTCATTTCCGCGCACAGTTTCTCAAGTTACAGCCGCAACCCGTCCACCGCGGGGCTAGGCACCACGCCACCCTCGCATGTGAACGAGATGGGCGAGGTGATACCCCAAGACGGATACTTCCCATACCAGCATCCGATGTTTAGGAATGAGGGGTTGATGGAGCGGACACATAAGGATGATAGAGGGCAGTTGTTTGCAGCTGTGCAGAATGTGTGGTGTGATAGTTTTGATTGTAGTATTCCTGTTAAAGTTTACGCTAATGATGTTGGGGGACCCGGCGCTTCGGGTGGGGTTCATGGAGGTTTCGTGGTCTGATTTCTCTATTTTAGGAGGGGTTTACTTGTCTATTTTTGGAGATGGTTAGGAGGGTTTATTGTTACTGGGAAGTATATTTTTGAGGGTTACGAATATTATTATACCTACTCTGGTACTCATTTATACTTATTTATAAGCAATTTTTGTCTAGTATATCAATTCTTTTTTGTAATTTAGGTATTGATGTTGAGGGGTTTAAAATATGGTTAGACTAATCATCGTTAGGAGATCGATTGCTCTTTCTGTCTTTCTTTTTTTTCGTCTTTCCTTCGGTCAAATACTTTTATTTTCTCAGTACACTATTCGGAAGGTACCTCTTTTAAATGTTGATGAAATATTTTTCTCATATCATTATTCGATTTAACACTCAAGTAAAGATTATTTATAAGAAATAACATAAGACTCCCTTTGCATTTGCATCACAATGCTGGAAAAAAACCCAGTAATAGAACCAGGAAAAAACCAGCACCAAGGGATGAAGTAAAAACAAATATACACTACAGATAAAAATAATAAAACGTCAATTTTCAGTCTGATTGAAATCGAGCAAAACGCAGGAGTCAGGACATGTGATGCTGAATTGTAGTTAATAGTCGTCTCCACGACTTAACACCTCTTTATGTTGCTCACGTAGCAGGAGGGTCTATACATACGCTCCAATTAGTAACCATATCATACAACCATTTGGTAAGAAAAAAAGTGACTCACATGTTCGAACTGTGCTGTATATGCTCCCTCGGAATCAACGAGAGGTTTGTAGGCTTCTACGATTCCATTCGAAACGAGAGAATTCATCTATACGTAGGCCACGTTAGTGTCAACATACCAAATCACGCATATGGCGTTCTATGGAAAGTGGATGTAAAAATGGGAACTCACGCCAGCTAGATATCTCTCGACTCCAAGTCGCTCGAGATACCGTCGACAAAATGGAATCGTGCTAAAATTCTCCCGAATCGTTTTATGCAGCTTTTTGGCGGAGGTTAATGGCAAGTTGACGGACAGGGGAGCATCTTGGATGAGACTATAGCCGTATATTCCATTCTACAAATATCACCGACGTAATCAGAAAAGATATTTTTGACAAGGAAAGTCGTAGCTTTACAACGAAGGGGTCTTACATCGTCATCTAGCCATCCGCGTCCCGTGGTACCAAACGTCTCAATAGCTATAACTTCACCCTCCTCCAATTTCGTCTGATCCTTGTTCTTGATGAACGGAATGGACTTGCCTGCGTGGATATGCCATTGCGCGATATTGTGTGCCGTGATGTTTTTCACGGACTTTATGGGGATGGTTTTACCCTTGATTTCGACTTCATAGCTTTCCATCGCCTCTTGGATGGCGGCGCTGATATCGCATATGCGTACGTCGATACCGGTTTCCCTGATACCTGTATTTGTGGCATCTTTGGCCGCAGCTATGAGGTTATCATAGATAGGATCGAAATGCATCGTGAAGGCACTGTCAACGATCCATCCGTTGATATGCACCCCGAAATCAACCTTCATCACATCCTCATACTTTAACACCACGTCTTTATGGCCGGGGTTTGGAGTATAATGCGCCGTTTCATTGTTGAGACATAAACCAGTAGGAAATCCCATGCCGGATTTAAGACAGTCGCCGGTTTCTAGGCCGGAATTGGCGAGGAGGGCTCGAACGGTATCTTCGATTCCCTCAGCGATGTTGAGGAGTGTCTGTCCCGGTTTGGCGAATTCCTGCGCCCATTTTCGAGCTTGACGGTGGACTTCCGCTGCTTTACGGTAGTTTTTAAGGAAGTTCTCGTCGGATTGCTCGTGGATACGGGCGAGATAGCGCTGTTCGGCGGTAGAAGTGGCGATTTTCGTGTAGTGCTGTATTTCACCTTCGGGGTAGTCGCCCGAGGGGTAGATGTGGGCGAGGGGGACCCGTGGCGGCCAGGATTGTTGAAGGGGAGTCTTCTTCTTTTTGGACTTCTTCTTTTTCTTCTTTTTCTTTTGCGCTTCTGTTGCGGTGGAAGGTGAGGTGGTGGCATCTAGCGGTGCCACGCCGGCTTCAGCGTCGTCGTCGCTATCATCGGCTGCAGCGCCGTCTCCGAGGCAGCCATCCCCATCTCGGGAGAGGTGCGAGCCTGAAGGTTCGCCGCCAGAGTTGGCGATGTTTTCTGGGTATCGATTCGTTAGTCATTATGGATGTTTATATGGGGTGTGATATAGATATTTACGTGGTATACCACCGTCTTTGCGGTCTTGATAGGTGTGGTCCGGTGTTCTGGAACCCATATCGACATTGGCAGATCCAGCGATTCAGAATTGTATTCGGAAGGCTGTGGAGATTGGTGGTTGATTATATTTAAGAAAGATGTTGATGTATTTTCGAAGTCGTGAGATATCATGCAAACTGCGCTGCTCGTGTGTAACATACCCCGCCTCGCCAACCAGCAACCCTTCCATCCGCATATCCGGGTGCTCGAACGACTCGGCACTTGACCCCGTCGAACTGCAACACCCCGACTTGGTACATCCATATTCGAGTTCAATCGAAATGACAACCTTATCTGTTGCACAGGCGTTGCGTCCCCCAGACTAACCTTGTCTAGTTCCACTGAGCATTTTCGATATTAGTCTCAGGGACGACCCTGCGAGCTTGGTTGCGATATCATGTCACTTTCGGCCAACTCGCAATGTCTCGGTGCCCGGCGTGCTAAAAGATCCCGCATCCCGAATACACGGCTGAGAGATACGACCCGGTGCTCCGGTTGAGCTGCGCAACCTTTCAAGCTACATGGCACGATATCCTTCGGAACTCTTTTTCTGCAAAAGATATATATCTCCCATGTCTCCAGAAATATCGTCCGGAGAAAAGCATCTAATGGATACATAAACATACTTCACAACCCACAATGGTTTCTTACAAACAAATACTCGCGTCCAACGCCCTCATAAACGATGAAACCGTTCCCCGTGTCGCCGTCTTTGTCGGCGGCACATCAGGTGTCGGAAAGCTCACAATCAGAGCTCTAATCGCCACAGGAGCCAGCATGAGAATATACATCGTTGGGCGCAAGAGTGCCAAAGAAATCACACTCGCGTTCATCGAAGAGCAGCGCACTATCAACGCCAAGGCCGAACTAATCTGGATCGAAGGCGAGGTCTCCCTCCTCGCAGAATCCCAGAGAATATGCCTGGAGATCAAGAGTAAAGAACCACGGATCGATCTACTTTTCATGAGTACCGGCTATACTCCGTTCGGCCCCCGCAACGAAACCTCGGAGGGCATCGACGTCGCCCTAAGTTTGACATATTACCTACGAATGCTATTCATTCTGCACCTTCTCCCCAACCTAAACGCTGCCGAAGCTCCGAGGGTGGTTAGTGTTTTAGCTGCTGGCAATGAATCGGTGAATATCGATCTGGACGATATGGGTCTAAAAAACCCGGGAAATTTTGGCCCCGTGAAGTTTTTTCATCAAAATGTACCCATGACTACGATGACCATGGAAAAGATTGCAGTGGATAATCCGAATATAACTTTCATCCATTCAGCGCCAGGATGGGTTGACACTGGAAATGTGAGGAAGGGAATGCCCCCGCCGAATACAATCTTGGCGTGGTTAATTTGGCTCATTCTGGAGCCTTTGATTCACATATTATCGTTCAGCGATCAGGAGTCCGGGCAAAGATATCTATTCCAAAGTACCAGTGCTGCTTTTGGCGGGCGTGGTGTGCCATGGACGGGAAAACCAGTTACTAATTCCTGTGACAAGACAGAAAATGGGCTTTATGTCGTAGGTTCTAAATGCGACAGCGCGCAGAATGGAAAGGTTTTGTCGGTACTTCGAGAAAAGGCGAAGGACAAGATTTGGGAATTTACACAGGAAGAACTCCGGCCGTATTTGTAGATTAATAGTTTCAAATGGAACTCCATAAAAAAAAAGCTCAAAGTCCTTGAGCCATAGAGTCAATTGTCTAACAATCAACTGCAAAGCTTAAGCAAGCTATCACAAATTAATGTTATGGCAGCATAGTCGACTATATACAACATTGCGATGATACGAGTCTAGTTGATCTTTTCTGGTCCTCATTCAAAGCATTTCGGACAACGCTTTCTTTAACTCGGGAACCAATTCTCCTATATTACCAGGTCCAATCGTCAAAACAATCTCCGGTTTACTCTCGATAACTTCCCTTATCAAATTACACTCTGATACCAACTTCTTATTCGGATTTTTGATTTTGGAAAGCAACCAGTTAGAAGTAACACCCTCTATCGGGAGCTCCCGTGCAGGATATATATCCAACAGGAATATGGTATCGAACTTGGACAAACTTTTCGCGAAATCGTCCGCGAAATCCCTGGTCCGGCTGAAAAGCTGCGGTTGGAAAACCGCAAGTACTTTCTTACTAGGATACAGCTCTTGCAAGGCTTGATGAACCGCATCTATTTCAGTTGGGTGATGAGCATAGTCATCAATGTAAACTAAGCTCTCAGTTTTAATCTGATACGAGAAACGTCGTTTAACTGCTTTGAATGAAGCAAGGGCTTCTCTAATATCGTCTACCGATACCCCGAATTTTCTTGCCATTCCCAACGCCATGGCAGCATTCCTCAAATTATGCTGGCCCGGAAGCGCGAGACGCAAATTGAGGAGGGATTCATCCGGTGTTTCGACATCAAAGAAGTATTCCCCATTATTTATTCTGATGTTTATAACCTTAAAATCGGCTTCATTTTCAACACCAACAGTCGTTCCTCGGAGCGGTAGACCCTGAGAGACGAACAAACATCCCGGATCTTTAACCTTAGCCGCAAACTCTCGATACGCCGTTTCGACGGACATCCTATCGCCATAAATATCTAGATGATCAGGGTCCATGGAGGTTATGCAAGCCATATCCGGGTTGAGATGTAAAAAAGAGCGATCAAACTCGTCAGCTTCAACCACAGTAACTTTCGTCCCATGACCGATGAGATTAGTCCCGTAATTTTCAACGACACCCCCCACAAATGCTGCAACATCGACACCACTTTGAAACAAGATGTGTGCGAGAATGCTTGTTGTCGTCGTCTTCCCGTGGGTGCCAGCCACAGCCAGGCAGTAAGTTTCCTTGGTAATAATACCGAGCACTTCGGCTCTTTTCTTGATAGAGTATCCATTCTCCTGAAAGTGGATCAACTCGGTATGCGAAGGCGGAACGGCAGGGGTGATGACAATGAGGGTGTTTTCTTTCGTGAATGATTTAGAGATTGATTGAACGTTATCCTCAAAGTGAATCAACATGCCTTCGGTTTGTAGTTTTTGTGTTAAGGGTGTTGGAGTTTTGTCGCAGCCAGCAACGCTTTTACCAGCATTTTTGAAGTAGCGTGCAAGTGCGCTCATACCGATACCGCCGATTCCGATGAAGTAGACATTGTGGATGGTGTCCATTTGGCTGTTCCTAGCTCTCTTGGTAAAGTCTAACCTTTTCTGTATTGTAAGATCAGCTCTATATAGCTATAGTAGTACCATGTATGTTATACAGAGCTGGGTCATATACTGGATCTGGATGACGAAATATCCTCTAGAAACTTACTTGGAGCTAGAAGTGCGATGCTTGCCAAGTACTGAACAAGACAATCTAGTGAAAGATTAGAATCGTCCAATCTAATCAAATGTGATGAATTTCTCAAATCAATATTTTTTTACCTTACTAGATCAAGCATGAACGAGGTTCTAACGCCGGTCTCCAGAAACCGGGTAGTTACGATTACATGTGTTTTTAACACCAGCTAGAAACAATTATGTTTTAAAACAGAACCCCAAGATAATATCGATCTCTCGGTACATATGCAACCTTGTATTTGTCCCTATCAAGGGACCGACCTCTGAACTTTACAAACATTTGAAAAGCAATAACCATCTAATGTTTTCTATATTTTACAGCTTGTGAACTTCATTCTTAAATTGCCTACCCCTGTCCTCATAATTCTTGAATAAATCAAAGCTTGCACAACAAGGAGAAAGGAGTACAGTTTCTCCCTGTTTTGCCAATTTGCTTGATGCGAGAACAGCCTCAACCATACTTCCAACCTCCACAACCACCTCTACAGTTTGAGAGAATGCTTCGATTATCTTGCGATTACCGACACCTAGACAAACGATTGCTGTTACCTTCTCGCGAACCAAAGGCATGAGTTCCGAATATTCATTTCCTTTATCCACACCTCCAACTATCCAAACGGTCCGTGTCGTCATTGCATCCAAACCATAAAATGCAGAAGCGACATTAGTAGCTTTCGAGTCGTTTATATATTGCACGCTTCCCACCGTGCGTACTTTTTCCTGACGGTGCTCCACGCCTCCGAAGCTTCCTAAAACTTCACTAATAGCTGGATTCGCCACCCGCATCAATTTTGCAACCAGAACCGCCGCCATGACGTTCTTGAAATTGTGTTTCCCCTCGAGTAGAACATCTCTCGTTTCGATGGTGAATACTTCTCCGTTAATATTGAACTCCATACTCTTACCATCATTGAGATATGCACCCTCTTTCAATACCTGCGTAATCGAAAAGGGTACCAATCGCGGCTGCGTTTTATTCTTCCCAAACCACTTCGTGATCTCTTCGTCATCGGTGTCGTAAATTAGATAGTCATCTTTCGTTTGATTCATGGTAATGCGGAACTTTGCTGCAATATACTTTTCGTATTTGTATTCATACCGGTCCAGATGGTCGGGGCTGATATTGGTGATTACAGCGATATGAGGCGCATATTCGACGATACCATCTAGTTGAAAACTGGACAGTTCGAGTACGTAATTGTCATATTTGTCTTGTGCGACCTGGCGGGCGAAACTATCCCCAATGTTACCACCAACCCCTACGTTCAAACCACCCTTTTGCAATAGTAGATGCGTAAGAGTTGTTGTGGTTGTTTTGCCGTTGCTACCGGTGATACCGATAGTTATCGCTTTGGTGTGTTTGAATGCATATTCGATTTCTGAAACCACTGGGATTTTTTTGGCGCGGAGTTTGGTTACAATTGGAGCCGTGTCGGGGATACCAGGGCTTTTCATGACAATATCCGTGGTAAGAATCTCCTGTTCGGTGTGCTTGCCGTCTTCATGTTTGATATCATTAAGGAGGAGGGTTTCTTTGTAACTTTCCGCGATTTTGCCAAAGTCAGAGACATATACTTCGTGGCCTAGCTTTTTCCCGAGGATTGCAGTTCCCACGCCGCTTTCTCCTCCGCCAAGAACCACTAATTTTGTCATGTTTTGTGAGAATCTATTTGATCCCGTGGTAGGTAAAATGTGAGCGTGAAATGATATTCGCGGAAGTATACAGTGTTTAGATTTCTGGACACCTTCTAAACTCTTCGCTGCGAACAAGGTGACGGTTGCTTTGCAAATTTGACCATGAGAATGCTGTTGTAATTCGAAGCCAGGGATGAAGTTTCTGCATACAGTGTTGCCTAGGCATATGATTGTAATGTGAAATAAAAGAAAAATCGTAACAGATAGCCTCTGCTTCGATTCAAGGTTACATCATTACATGAAGGACATTCGATGGAGGCTGAAGGAGAGGCTAGATGTGGCTTGTGTGACCCTGTATCCATCGAATTTAGAATAGGTCAATTGCATGATCCATAACTAAAATTTAAAATTCTATCATTACATCGATTGGGGACCCCAGCAGCACTCGCAGCCTGAACATATATAATGGTATCAATATGGATGTCACAATGCTCAAATACAAGCCTCGTTCACCCCAATGCGCAAATAGTTTCTACAAAATGCTTTAAATTTATCTATACAGAACGATATGTAAAATGTCTTGGGGCTGATCCCAAAACGAAGTAGATTGTTGAGCATCGATTCGCAATAGCAGACGCATTCGATCTCTAACAATCCCTTCACTGCAATGCTTCTATGGGTCTCAGAGCTTTTATATACAATCCCTTCACGCTAATAATTCAGTCACAATGGCCAAATCGTTAAACTCGTAACGTACACCCTTGATTTCCTGATGATTCTCATCTCCTTTCCCCGCAATCATAATAAAATCCTTCGGGCGGGCGAGCTGGCATGCTGTTCTGATAGCTTCTTTCCGGTCTACGACGGCAATGATCTTATCACGGTTCTCCAATTTGACGCCCTTTTCCATATCCGATATTATCTCCTCCACTGCTTGGTTCCTCGGGTTATGGGCCGTTAGAATAACTTTATCGCTTAAAACCGAGGCGATATCCGCCATGACTGGCCGTTTTGTTTTATCGCTGGTACCGGTGCATCCGAAGATCGTAATTAGTTGTTCGTCCTTAGTGCGGATTTTGTTTATCGTCGTCAGCACATTTTCTAAAGCGTCTGGTGTATCAGCGGCATCAACCACCGCTGTGATTTTCTTGTCCGAAACAATAAACTGGAACCGACCGGGGACACAATTTAACTCGGGCAATATTCGTAGGATTTCCAATTCCTCCAATCCTAGATTAATCGCGGCGCCGTAGATTGCTAGGAGATTATATGCGTTGAACGTGCCCACGAGCCGAACCCGAGTTTCCTTCCCGTTGATCTTCAGAAGCAACCCTGCGAGTTTATTCTCCAAAACTTGCCCTCTGTAATCCGCACCTTCCGATTCCAACGCATACGTCAACTTTCTAGCCTCGGTATCCTGTAACATCACGAGTCCGTTCTTGTCATCCAAATTCGTCAACGCGAACGCCTCGCGCGACAGGTTATCGAAAAATGACTTTTTCACATCCCGGTAAGCCTCAAAACTACCATGATAATGTAGATGATCGTGTGTTAGATTTGTGAATATGCCTCCAGCGAATTGTAAACCCTCTATACGTCTGTGGTGAATTCCGTGGGATGAAGCCTCCATGAAACATAATCCTACGCCCGCGTCGACCATCCGACGTAAATGCTTGTTAATGGTGAGGGCGTCCGGTGTCGTGTGGTTTGCTTCGTATTCCAGATCGTCCACCATAATCTTCACGCTGGAGATCAGTCCGGTCTTGTGCCCCGCCTTTTTGAATAATTCGTACAATAATGAAGCCACTGTCGTCTTTCCGTTTGTTCCGGTGACGGCGGCGAGTTTGAGACTTCGCGATGGATTGCCGTAGAAGTTTGTGGCCAAAATGCCTAACGCTTTGTTTGTCTGTTTGACTTGAATGTATGTGACTCCAGCAGTGATGACGCCTGGATAGGTCTCGCAAACGACTGCAGTGGCTCCTTGGGTGATCGCTTTCTCGATGGAATCATGGCCGTTCGTAACCTTCCCGCGGGTAGCGACGAAAACATCGCTCTGCTGGATCTTGCGGTAGTCAAACTCTATGTTTCGGACGGTGATATCGGTCGAACCTTTTACCGACTCGATGGCAAGGTTTTCCAACAGATCCTTAAGCTTAATCATCGTAGGTTGTTCAAGGAACATCGTGAATACCGCCAAGGCTGGGAGACGAGATGTTGCTGGCTTGTCGGCTTCCCCACTACCAACTCAGCCCAGAACTAAGAGTAGCTCCTAGCTCCTTCACAGAGGCAGCAGAAAGAAAAGGTTACTCCGTTTAGTTAAGTGCTGTCTCGTGGTTGTTGAGAACTTGAACTGTGGAGACTATTTCCGAAGCCCGAAGGATATGGCGTTGTCTCAGGGTGCGGGGTAGTTGGGACCAAACGCCGGTGACCTGCGATGAGCCACGCCGTCGAAGTCGTTGCGAAAGTGCACTCACGCACACGCCAGTTTGTATTTCGCGGGCGATATCGGAATATATCGTCTCGGGAGAGAGATTTCAGCTGCGGATTACGAAAGAACGAGGTGATTTGTTGCGTCGTCGCGTGTCTTGACTTTGTCGTGAGGGCTGAACGGTAAACATGTTCTCGAGCTAGTTAGGGACGCCAAATCAACTTCCGCATCCGCGGGCAGAACAGCGATTCCGATTTCAGGTTTCATCGGTGGGAGCAATGGAAGCAAAGAAGGAGAAGTATATCCAGCAAATGACACTTCGATCCGTATTGATCTGTTGCTAGCCGAGGAATTTTCGCGCGCGTCGAAGACGAAGTAAATACAGTTACGTTCAGAGAGACTGAAATGTTGACGGAGGCATGCAGGCATCGTCTCCATACCGCGGATGCCGGCGATACAAAGCCAAGTCCCGCAATTGATACCAGCGCGCAGCTGCAGCGGCACTACACCACAAGAGCTGCGAAATATTAATCCCAGCATGCATGTCGGGTCGATGCCTTTTCAACAAGGTGCGTTTATGTATGTGTTACCGGCGCGGCAGCGCCACGGCAGCAAAATATACTCATCTTGGGGAGAGACGGCAAATATGCATATATATGACGGTCGTTCGTTCAATATTGCAATGCAATGCCATGTATACATGCAAAACATTCATTAACTACTAACAAGGGCTTTAATTGAAGCAGAATCCCACCCGGCAGTGGGCAACTTGAGGGAATAGATACATAATTAACTCCCATACAGCATTATGTAGAGTATTATACTTTCTCCATTATCTTCGTTTCTTCATGCTTAACTAGACTCGCCAATATATATACGGTCAGTTGGCACACCTTTAACACCGGATAGGGGAAGAAACGCTTTTCGAACACCTATGGGCCTAGCGCGATGAAGGTGACCATGGCTTATTCAGCTTCCTACACTAAACAGAATAGTTTCGTGTGTCGCAGATGGTTTACAAGACAAGAATAGCGCTTTTTGTAGCTGGCAAAGTTTCCGAAAATGGCCTTGTCAGCGATAACAATAATATTAAATATTAATCAGTCCTCGAAAAAACTATCAGTATGCATTAACCCACAAAAAATTCTCTGATTTCGTACTTCCTGGGATATATTGATGATTGTAGGGGAAGCCTAACAAAAAATGGTTAAGATATATTTAATGATTGCAGCTTTCGGCCTTCGGGGTCTACATTGTGGGTGATATGACCCAGCTCTCTTCGGCGAGCGCTGGTTGTCTAAGCCAGTATCCAAGCTAGAGTTTGTTAGTGTAGTTCTCTGAGACATGGAGTCTCTTTCCTCCGGTACCGCGGTAAGTATTAGAAATCCTTTTAAGTTTCTGGGTAAGAAAGCTTGTCGCTGGGCGTCTTTTTTACGATATCATCTGAAAGTTGATCGCTGGCCGGTTTCGAGGTTTTCAAGCCATTATGGGAGTCTTAAGCGCAGACTCCACTCCTCCCGACAGATACCGGGACCCTCCACCAGTGTTCGGGTAGAAAGCCTTGTCGATTTTATCACGAGAGTGTGAGGCTGCTGTAAGAGATTTAGGCACGGCCTCCGTTCCCACTGGCGCGTACTGGCCGTGTTGATATCGCCAACTGGAGTTGGTCTTTGTTTTCGAAAGAGTTGGCGTGGTAAGCTTGGTTCTTGTGTATTTTTCCGTAAGAAAGCAGGTAAACATAGTCGAATTGTATCGCAACAAAGTAGACAGGCGATGGTCTCAAAGATGCACACGCCCATGCCTGAGTATTTAAATCCGACGATCTGATGAGCAGTTGGCTATAGAGAAAATCAAGGCACACAAGCAGTAGTACAAATGCCATAAATCAAGATATAGGTCTTCTGAATTTCAGATTGTAAACTGCTATGCATGCTTTCCGAAAGACAGGGTATATATATTGAGACCGCGATAACAAAGATCGCTGGATTTCTTATTTGTGAATGGATAATTATGCTGATATTCTACTAATGCTATGCTTCTTATCAATGCTTTCATATGGAACTACAAGTTAATATTTTATAAAAAATCGCATTACTCTGACCGACCGCACATTGACACATCATTTCTAGGGAGCATTTAAAGTTGGCTTCAGAGAATTCAAGTCGACATTAATGCATTCACAAGCACCCTTGATGTGTGAGTCAAAGGCTCTCTTGGGTAGAGCAAAACATTGAAAGCAGAGACACTTGGATGTTTTGAGTGCCCCTCGATCAGAGAAGCTATTGTCATTTAAGCTTTTGTAAATGTGGCTTAGATTGGTCTCGTACCCGGACGTCGCAGATCAGGAAGGCAGCTTAGACCAAATTTCACCCGCCTGTGTTGTAGACGTTGTATTCTGGGCATCTCTAAATTTAGTTATAGTGTTTAGTTACAAGACTGGTTAGTGTATTGCAATATTGAAGTAGCCACTAAAAATCAAAACTCAGTCGCTTCGTTGATTAACTCGGCTATCAGCCCCTTCTAAAATTCTTGTGGCCCACTGGTTTAGCCATGATGTCCTTCTTTTTAAATGTAAGAATGATTACACTTGAATTCATGAATATCTGAGTGAGAGCGTGCATATATATACGCTGGAATACATGGGGGTCGGAAGCTGGATTGAGAGCCTTCCTTGCCAAAGCAATAGCCTCATGGCTAAGCTAAGATATATTCATTGATGTATTGTTAATGTTGGCGTCTGGTAGGCCAGTGAACTTCGTGTTGTCTGGCGACCGAGACCAGTACTAGTAGGCCATCGTCAAATGATTGCATCTGATAAAACCTTGCAACGGCTTCTTTGGCTACCGCAAGTCCCTATAATCCCACTGTGTACAGTCTTGTCATTTGGAAGCCTGGCGCTTCTAGCGTACAAATTTATGTGGATTCTTCGTGACGAGGAAAAGACCCGAACAATTGCCGTACGCTCGGGTGTTAGCGCTATAGCGGGGCAATTGGGTTCTTACTAGCAGTTATCGCTTTGCTTTATGCTTTTAGAATTATGAGTATGCAGCGAACTTACCCCAAGACTAGCAGCGGACGCGAAAGCAACATGGTCTTAGACCTTTGGGATTAGAAAAACATGCTGGCGAAGTGGTCGGGAAGCCTAGATAGCGTATATATAACGAACGTACATGTATGCAAAGGCAGAATAACAGACTTCTAATACGTTCTATTACTCTAACGTTTTCCATTAGTTAAGTAACTATAGTTACAGCAAGTCAAAGCGCAACGAACGCGGATAACCTTCTAACGAATGCATCGAATGTTAAGTGGTTTCGAAATTTTCAGATATATCATAAATTTAAATTCATATAAATATTTCAATTTAAGAGCATTTCGAATTCTATGGCGGACAATTGCGTGTTGGATGTATGAAGATCCCTGCGTTGAAGATTGCCTGTTCGGGTAGTGCTGTGACGGTATCGGCGGCCTATCAATTTGGAAGTATCGCAATTTAAACATCGCCTCCTCCTCCTTCTCCTTCTCCTCCTCCGGTTTGTTAGAATATGATATCAAGCCTTCGATGGTTGAGCATCTACTATATATCAATTATTCTGCCGTCTCAATTGCCTCACCCGTTAACGCAATCTCGCTCAAGTGCGGCATCAAAGTTCCTCTTTAGATCTTTTCGAAATTTCCTGCAACGGCCCACGGGTGAAGCCAAGCCCCGAATCAAGGTTGCAGGGACGGCATTTGGTTCTTCTTCCGACCCAACCAGAGCAGCATAACTCCGAGTCCCCCTGCAGCCTGCTACATATTGCCTGCCGTGTCAAACAAACCCGTCGTCGCGAACAAGAAGTCAAGAAAACTCTCGTCGTCTTTCTCTCGCCTAGCAATATATGCAATAGTGCCATCTTCCCGCCAGGCTGGGACCCGATCACCCTTTTTGTTTTTTCTTTTCTTTTCTAGGCTATCTGCACTTACATACGATTAGTAAAGCGGCACACTTCTCGCTGCCTTTTAACCCAAAATAATGACCAGTCTACTTGTGCTACCATCTTCTGCGCTCCCTTTCACCGACGAAGCAGGACACCTCCGTTCTCATCGTCGTCGCGATAACGATACTTCATCCGAGCTCTACGATTTACCGTTAGACAGAGGCCAAGCGTATGATTGGATCTTAAAGCGATGCTTGGAGCGAGGTGAGTTTTTCTTACGTGTTTTTATAAGTGAAAAGACGATGGCGTGGGAATCTATTATTGTTGGAGAGCGATACAAAATGGTGCCGGCATTAACGCTGCATGATATTGTTTCAATGTCAATAATACACTTTGCCCTACAAAGCCTGCGATATGCTGGGCTTGTGAAACATCATCCGTCGGTCATTCATGTGGAGCACAGACTGACATATTTCCTACCCGATTCCCGCCGGTGGCCAATTGGTTGGCTTCAATCCCGGCTTTCTGGAACGCATACGTATCGTTATATATTTAGTCTCCGACACGCGCGCGTATCAACATCTCATCTACACTCACCCCTCGAAAGCCCGGCTTTCGACGACCGAGGACTCTGCTAGGCCCCGCGTACCTTCCAAAAGGCACTTCGAATCGTAAGCTTACTCTTATACAACTCCCTTGAGCTTCACTTCCACCCACCGGGTCATCGGCACACCGACCCCGGCCGTCTTCCATTGCCACTTATTTGTGCTAATTTTACATTCTACGACTCTTCCTTTATTTCGTACGTCCGGATAGTCTCAGTACAGATCACCCAGACATGGCGGACCGTCGAAGTTCGCGTCGTATCGCCCAGGTGGCTTCTCAACAATCTACCCAGCATTCGCGGGGCACCAGAGCGAACGCGAAGAAGGACGATCCTCTCGACGCTATTACCGTTTCACAGCCGTCGACACGCTCACATACCAGAACTGCATCGTTGGAGAATGCAAAGTCTCCTTGTAAGACGCTTCCTCGTTGCAAGAAAGAATTTTGAGATTCGGAAGGGTGATATGCTGATGGATTTTTCTTGATGGAAATAGTACCCAAGGTTTCATCGAATATTAGGACGGTCCCAAGTGGTCGTAACACCCGAAAATCTGCAGCAGCCAATACTCGGTCTCAACCATCCCGAACATCCGGTCGCTCGCAGCCTGCTAGGAGTGCAGTAACATCTGCTGCAAATACACGATCAAGACGTCGCGTACCATCCAGTGACAGCGAAGACGATGATTCAAACATCGATATAGCCGATGATGACGACGTAGAGGCGAGTCAGGAATCTGAAGAGGAGGAGGAGGAGGAGGAGGAAGAAGAGGAGGAGGAGGAGGAATCAGAGCCAGCGCCGAAGCGACGTTCACGTGGGGGAGGAACTCGACAACAGCCAACGAGAAGAGCTGCCAAGGCTGTGTTTTCGGACGAAGATGCACCCGGTGAAACGGACGACGGGATGGATCTTGATGATGCTCCGCAGGCTACCAGTGGCACTGTACGAAGTAAGGCGGCTCCTAGCGATGATGAGGATGCAGAAGGCGAACCAGATGATGAAGAAATGGGTGTGATTGTTTCCAACAATCAAAAGGCCATCCCCGTACCGAAGATCGTGGCTCCGGACAGCGATGAAGAAGACGATGATGATCTAGACGAGGAGGACGAAGAAGATGAGGACGAAGACGCAGAAGGTGAAGCCGTGGATGATGAGGACGACGAAGACGAGGATATGGATGATTCAGAGACCCCTGGTGGGATGGGTACCACGCCAGATATCAGTCGGCCAGATACACCGGATCTTGGAAAATTGACAAGGCGACAGAGAGGAAAATATGAGGATTTCTCGTCAAGTCTGTTGGAATTGCCGGATGACTTTGGTATGACTTACGATTTGAATTGATACAGATAGTTACATGCTGACAACCCACCTAATATAGGCTCCACTAAGAAAGCTGTTCCACTAACAGCTGCGGAACAAGCTACGAGGCGAGCAGAAATGGCACGTAGGAGGAAGAATCAAAGCGAACAGCGTAGAGAGGAAGAAAAGGTTAGTTTGCCAATATTATATAATTGTCTTTATTGGTTTTTCTAAAAAGCTAATTAAATTCTTACAATCTTAGATGGAAACCATCAACAAACTGCTAAAACGACAAGCGACCAAAGTAAACCGCCGAAACCACAAACAACTTGAAGACGACGCGGAAGCTGAGGAGGCTGCTGAAGTGGGAACCCCGGAACCAACGGATCCGCCCAAGATGATCAGATGGGTTAGCAATAAGAATGGAAATTTTGTCGCAGTGCCCCAGACTTGGCTCGACTGTCCTGCGGGGAATGTTTATAAGAAGCAGGATGTTGCTTGGAGAAGAGGAGTTAAGAAGGTGGGATTGGTGGAAGAGTTACCCGATCAGGCTATGAGGGATGTTTAAGGACTGTTTGGGGTGTTATTAAAATTGGTAGTTTGGTATATTCGTCCCTTTCAAGTTATAGAAGTGATAAATGAAAAGCACGAGAAACTGTGTATCATAATATTATACTAAATGGTGCTATGGCGCCGAACTGCGTACCAGACAACCGCATCATGGATGTTTCCTAATAGAGTTTATATGTGACCATTATACTGTAGAAGCCTTAATTATACTAGGTTAAGGATATCGAAATATTTTGGATCAAATCGATGCTTTCCAGATGGCCAGGGCCGTTGAGACAGATACACCTTTGTTGACCCAAACCTCTTGGAAACGTACGCGTTGCTTGGCTGCTCATTGCTTAAGCCACATTGCATTGATTTCAATGCATAGGTATGTTTGGTCTCACAGCGGGTATGTTCGATTTCTGGGTCCTTCTTGTGTAAAAAGCTTTTCAAAGTTGGCTACGAGGCTGTTTAAAAAAGTAGGATCATGGGACCCTATTGGGTCAAATCAACCGCTGCAACGCTAAGGGCTGCCAGCCATTGAATGGCATCATGCATATGCACCATTTAATTGCATCGATCGCGATCGCGGACATCCATAAATTTCCAATTAGGGATACCATATATGCAGTGGGAGCCCCTTGCTGAGCTTCTAGAATTCCTGACAACAAGGCTAAGATATAACTCGGCCTACATTATAAGAATACCGTAATCACTTTCCCTCGGCTTTTAATTCAACCTCACTACACATGTCACGATATTAACGTGAATATATCATCATCTCAACATCATTCAAATATCACGTTCGCGTCACGTCGTCGTCGTCGTCAGCTAGCCCCAGCTCTGGCACAGCCACAGATCGATCGATCGGAAAAAAATCCCCCAGTTTCGAACATGCAACACCCTCCGACCTCCCACAACACAATCATGTCACTCTCATCCCTCCCCTCCGAGATCCTCTTACTGATCCTCAGCCACCTAAATCTCAAAGACGTCTTTGCCTTCCTCCGCACCTGCAAGGCGCTTTACCCCATCTCTCACCGTCACCTCTGGTCCACCTTACACCTCTGCGACCGCATTCCCAACAAATACAAGGGTCCGCCGTGTCATCCCTTCGTTCACAATCCGGCCAATGCGATCGGGAACGACGGGTGTAAGGCTCTCGCGAGGGCGATAAGGGAGTTTGATGGCGGCAAGCTCGGGTTTGGGTATATCCGAGGCTTAGCGTTGGAACCTGAGGTGTTCAATCGGAGTACAGCGTGTATGAGCGATGGGTTGTTGAAGGTTTTGGGGGATAAGATTAGTGAAGGTGAGATACCGGTGAGATGGGTCAAGGTTAGCGTTTGGGACAAATGTAAGCTTCTTCTTATTATTATTATTAAAATCTTCAAAAAAAAAAAAAAAAAAAAAAAAGTTACGATTATCCGAGCGCTAATATAAATGAACGCGTGTGTGTGTGGGATTGATTGGGTTTTTGTATAGTTCTGGAAACCTCGGATGATCCACCGACGGGAGCCGAACGGTTTTTAAAAATATTGAAAAACTATTCGGAGACAAAGTCGACGAATGAGTTTTCGATCATTCTGGATACTAATTTTATTTCTTCGATTTCGGCATGGTTTAGTCCCAAATGCTCAATCTTTGATCTGATCGATATGGAAAAGATCACGAGTCTGGATTTAGAGATGGATGTATACGAGGGAGGGTTTATTTGTCAGCATGGCGCCTGGTTTGACGAAAATGATCCAAGTACCGCTGATGGAGAGGAACCGGGGGAACCGGAGGAACCGGAGGGAGGCGACGAACCTTCTGGTACTGAGGAGATACCAACTTATACCGGAGCAGGTACGGAACAGATTAAAGACCTCACTCGTCTTCTCACAGAAACTGTCAACCTACGGGTCTTCAAATTGTACGTGGACTGGGACGTGGGGTTGATATTTCCTCCGATATATACAATGGCTCCGTTGTTAAACCCATTACAATCCGCTATTTCAAGACTGAGAACTCTGGAGTGGCTCTACTTGCGCGGGTTGATATTCCACCCATCCTTCTTCCTCACACCACCGAAGAATGTGAGGAAGTTCCAGATGAAATGCAGCGTATCAAAGTCCTGGTGGATGAAGTTTGCAAAGTCGCCATTGATCGGGGTGAGGGAATTCACGGTTTGGAATAGACGGATGGTTATGGAAACCCAACCTGACGGAGGGGAATATGGCTCGTTATGGGGAAATGATGTTCTGGATCAGTTCTATGATTTTCCAGTCGGCGAGGTGGCAGTTGAGGGTTTGAAAAGATTTTGGGTGCAAGAAGGATACGTGCCATTGGATTTGATTGAGTGCATTGAGAGGAAGAATCGGGGCGTTGAGATTATAGATAGTAGAGGTGATAAGATGGCAGCTCTCAATCTCAAGCTTCAAAAGTTAGTTCCTGCACAGCATTGATCCATATTGGGATATATCTGAGCCACCAAATGTACAATATATCACTGATCGTCTCTAACATTAAGACGAACCAACTCGTATTATATTTCTATAAAATTTATTCCAGAAAGAATTTCAAATCGTAGGCAATAATAATGTTCGGTAATTGATTGTTATAGAAGATGCTGCGGAAACCGAGTTTCCGGGTGCGTCTTAGACAGGGTTAGTCAACCCGAATCGTTCACCCAACTTGTAGCTTACCACAAAATACTTGTTGGTACACACGTATATTCGATTCGAATCGCGGGATTTGATCCAGATCCGGTAACATCTCCTGTGACACAGAAACAAAACAAATATGGTATCTACTAAAATTGGTATTTGCAACTCGCAGGAGACAAATAATGAACAATTTGAGTTCAAAACGGGAACTAAAACAAAAGAGTCTTTTGGGTTCCTGCAGCAAATACGTATTAATACTAGGTAGATCGCGATCGATGGTTGTTGGACTGTTTGCATGTTGGTATTCCTGTTGAATTACGGGTGGGACAAGGTTTCCGGCTGATGCGAATATGTCATTCATAAGGGTAACTGCCTAACCGGATGTAGGACAAAAAATAATGCAGGTTCCAGGCCTGGCCGCTTTTTCCCCATTGACAAAAGATGTTCAAATCTGTGCCGGCCTGGTGTTGTGATACATGAAATTCGAGTATAATTGTTACATCTTTTTGAGAGAAACTCGGTCGTTCCGTTGAGCAAACCTTCAATAGGCCTAGAAGCATGTTAAAATCGGACTAATAGTAACGCCGGAAGAGTATTCGAATGTTGTTCGTATTTGCAAGTCTAACTAGCAAAGCAGGAAAGAGCATAGTTGTACTTTCGCTAGCTCTCGTAATGGCACTCCCAGAATGGGATAAGTTCCTTGTCAGCAGGGTGCACCAAAGAGCAGGGGTTGGAAAATCCCCCTTGTTGCCCTCTAGTTATTAGCCCCGAAAGATCGAGAAGCCTCAAGTTAGGCTTTCTTATATATGGCGTGCAGATTACGACGATGAGAAGATGGAAATTCTAAGATCGATGCAGACAAGAGGTTAAAATCATGAGATACCGCTTTTGTAAATTACGTTGCAAGGCGCCATTCGATTCATTCGGAGTTAGTTCTCTTTATGAATCATATACGATAGCGATTAATAACACATGATATTTGTTCGCTAAATAAAAAACTTGGCGGCTCAAAAGGTTATCGGGGAGCAGTCTTGGGGATCGAGGGAGGCACTGTTCGAATTCGAAGGGTGAGATGACACTCGGACAACATCGCACCGTGTGACCAACCAGAGGGCGAGACAGACATCGGCTGGAGAGACAAGATGATAATCGAACATGGGCTTTAATGGAGAGCCCCACTGGGAGAGATCGAAAGGGTTGAATTCAAAGTGTTTTTTGGCGGCGGACATGCTAATTGACGAAAGGCAGTAAACCCTTTTCTGACTTCTTCTCCCTCGCTCGGATGAGGGCTGTTCCGTGCATGGCGGAAAAAGCAAACCACCACGAGATCGAATGGCAACGGCCAGGACTTTGCTTTACTTTGCTTTGCTCCTTATTATTATTATTATTAATAAATACCAACAAGCACCGGCTTTTGAAGGACCGTTGTTTTTTTCTTACCAGCCCGCTGCCAAAAAAATAATAATAATACTTCGTTCTGAAAATTCGTCGCGTAGACGCTTTTTTCATATCGATAGTTTCGGTCTATTATAGAAATCGGCATACCAACTACTATATCGAGGTAAGTAGCGATGCCATGGCCCTTTAAGCTTTGTTTCGCGCACATGGCAATCCGATGGGGTTCCCTGATTAACTTGCATTCCGCAGAATGGGCTTAGAAGGTAGCGAGGAGCCGGCAAGTTCCGCTGCGGAAGAAGCGGCTGTGAACTCTCCGACAACCACCACCACCACCAAGAACACCACGACCGCGAACGCAAACTCCACGGCTCAACCGAAAGAAGGTACTGAGGCTCTGCCAGTTGAGACATCTGCGGAAAGAGCCATTCCTGGAAGCAGCACAAATTCTGAAAAGACCGCGGTCCAAGAACCACTAGATGAAAAGGACACCAAGGCACTGTCAATTGCTGATAGTAAAAACAAGGACCATGTTGCCATTGCGTCCGACGAAAAGGCTGGTGATGGACCCGCAGAAGAAGAAGATGAATCAAAATATCCTTCCGGTGCTGCCCTGGCTATTTTGACTACTGGTCTCTGTCTGTCCACATTTGTAATCGCGTTAGGTGCGTTTCCTACAAAATTCATATGCATCCATATATATATCGATGCATTGCCGATACGATTGAGAGCTAACTCCCATTTTAGATAACTCTATTATTGCTACTGCCATCCCACACATCACCTCCCAATTCAACTCTATTGGGGACGTTGGTTGGTACGGATCCTCCTATCTTTTGACACAGACATCTCTTCAACCAAGCTTCGGCAAAGTATACACTTATTTCAGTGTAAAATGGACATTCTTGCTATCCCTGTTCATCTTCGAGATCGGATCCATCGTTTGCGCGACGGCCTCTAGTTCTACCGCCTTTATCGTCGGGCGGGCTATTGCTGGTATTGGTGCGGCCGCCTTGTTCTCTGGCGGTATGACAATCATTGGGTTTACCGTACCCTTGCGAAAGCGGCCCATCTACATCGCAGCACTCAGTTCCATGTTTGGTATTTCCAGTGTGGTCGGACCTCTCCTAGGCGGTGCCTTCACCGATGCGAAAAGTCTCACCTGGAGATGGTGTTTCTGGATTAACCTTCCTATCGGTGGTGTCGCATTTGCAACTGTCGCCTTTTTCTTCAAGCCTCCAGAGCGCAAAATCATGGACCTCACAGTGAAGGAAAGAATCAAAAAGATTGACCTTCTCGGTGCTTTCTTCCTCATTTGCGCTATAGTCTGCCTTCTACTCGCTCTGCAATGGGGCGGCTTCTCATACCCCTGGAACGACTCTAAAGTCTACGGCTGCATCATCGGATTCGGGTTGCTCATATCGATTTTCATCTTCATCCAATTCAGAGCACAAGATGACGCCACGATCCCTCCAAGAATTTTCCTCAAGAATCGAACAGTCCTCGCAGCATGCACCTTCAATTCGTTCCTGTCCATGGCCATCTACACCCACATCTTCTATCTACCCTTCTACTTCCAGGCTGTAAGGGGAACCTCGGCGGTGCAATCCGGTATTCGTTGTATTCCATACTTGATATCTGTTACGGTCGCATCTATCATTGTCGGAGGTTCCGTCACCGCTATTGGATACTATACCCCGTTCATGTGGGTCAGCGCCGCAATCTTCACTGTGGGCGCCGGATTGTTACATACTCTTGACTTGAACTCATCGTCAGGCAAATGGATTGGGTATCAGATAGTCGCTGGATTTGGTGCTGGTATGGGTATTCAGATACCCTTTGTTGCTGTACAAGTGGTATTAAGTGCCAAAGACATGCCTGTTGGAAGTGAGTGTCCCTTTAAATATCCTTTTTTCTTTTGAATTTTGCGTCGTTAACAGAACTTTATAGATGCTCTCGCCATCTTCTTCAACTCTCTAGGAGGAGCTATTTCCATCTCTATTGCCCAGAATATCTTCACCAACACGCTTCTCAAAGAATTACCTAGATACGCGCCAAATGTTAACCCACAGGTAGTCATCACGGCTGGAGCTACTGCCCTTCGCACTTTTGTTTCCCCTGAGAATTTACTGGGTGTTATCGAAGCCTACAACACTGCTATAGTTACCGCCTTTATACTACCAATTGCTGTTGGCGGCATCGCGTTCCTATGCTCATTAGGAGTACGTATATTCATCCTCATTTGCCTATCCGAAACCCCGACGCGAAACCCATGCTAACAAATGTTTCACAGATGGAAATGAAATCCGTTAAGGGCAAGAAGCTTGAATTGGCTGGCGGAGCATAATATCCTACAACTATGATTTCAAGACGACTTGCACACGCTCGCTACCTATTGATTGCTAATAAAGTCCAGTTTTTAGCGTTAAACTTGAAAATTTTTCTTAACGATTCGATAACGATTCGATTGCGCTGGTCCAAAATTTTTTTTTTTTTGCTTTATATTTGCTTTTCCAGCCATACGCATGATCGCTCATGATATCCAAAATAAGCCTATACCCTGCAAAAAAGGTAGACGCCAGAATCAATGGTTGATGCTTTCTTTCATTTTTTTATTTTTTATTTATTTTTTTTTTTTAGTTATTTTCAGCTTTACAAAATCGCTTCCAAGTGCTTCAAAATTGGCCTCTTGTGGCGTTGACCTGTTGAATAGCAACTTGTATATATATTTTAATAGATTGTGTGGGCTAGAATTAAAGGTCCAAGACTTTCACCGTGCATTTATATATATATGATCACGCGTATTATCGTATTGCTGAGTACGTTGCTAAACCCGTCCGTATCCAGTTGACATGTACCGTGACTCTAGCGGTTCTGTCATAATCAATCAGTAGCACCCCTACGACGTTCAGCCTGAAGAGATCCAACTCCCATCTCATCAAAAGCCCATCCTATCCCATCTAACTAGCAGCCTAGTCAAAAAAAAAGTATGTTCGCGTCATGGTGATTCCCCGCACTCATCAGACATAGTCCTGTGCAGCGAGTTTGGAATATGACCCGCCGTCCACGACCCCCACCGACGAAATTCCATCAACGGAAAACCCCCCCCTCGAAAGAGAAAGAAAATTCCCGGAGAAATAACGCGGCTGTGCTTTTGAGTAAACAAAGGCACTGGGGATCGCAGTCTATCATTCTCGTCTCCCAACCGACAGAGCTATACAATAATTGTAATGATTATGTGAAGAAAATATCGAACCATCGAAAGGCGGTTATTCGTCCGATCTCGTGAGGGTGATGTCGGAAAAAAGAGAGAGCACTATCTACTACCCCCCAGAGGAGGTAGGACTGTGGTCATCTTTTTCGTGATTTTGGGGACTTGTGTGTTTGAAGAGAGAAGGGAAAAAAGAAGGAAGAAATTTTTGGTTGGGTGAGTTTTTATGGGTGTTCGCGTGCCAAGAGCTTTTTTTTTTTTTTTTTTTTTTTTTTTTTTCCGCTTTTGTTGATCAGAAATGATCGGCAGGGCAACGACAACGCAAATTTCGAATATTTCTTTGATCGGAAACGACAAGCTTGTATAAGACTAGTTCGAAACTATCATTGAGGCCTTTGGCTATAATAAGTTAGGCAGATATTGCACTCCGCTTAAATATTAGTATTTAATCCGTGAAGAATAGAACCCCTTACTAAATAATAGGCTTTGTTGTTTCATCGCGGCGTCGTACTTTTAACTTATAGAAGCCTTCGGAAAGCATTGATGACGTGAAGTTAACAGTCTATATACTTTATCAGTAATATCAATAGAATACGTGCGAATATAAAATATAAGACTCAGTTTTATGCTGGTCAATTCATGGCGATTTTATTGTTATCGATGTATATGCGCATAGGTTCATTTCGAACCTCAACTAGTCTTGGCTGGTCTCGTAAACCAGACCTGGTCTTGGCTGAAGTTTTCGTCATCATGCATCATCATCATGATAACATACCTTGGATAGAAAATACTCTATGATAGACTTATTAGTCTCTCGAATATCATAGTACTTATTCACCACATACTTGTAAGAATACAAAGCCAAGTATCTTATTTCTCTAGTTTCGCTGTTTTTTTTTTTTTTTTTTTTTTTTTTGTTGAATGCAACACGGGGATGTGTTGCCAAAACCAGCCTGTGGTCTTATCTCCGACCGCGTTGAACTTTTCCACAAAACCTCAACTCAACATTCGCGCCGACGAAGGCTCATGATACCGACGCCATCGACAGCAATTGCCCCACACTAGAGGGATACGACACCCTCCAAAAGACACACACAGTGGCCTCGACGGTCTCAATCGCCGATATAACACCACCATGCCGCCACGAATACCCCGCCCCCTCATCCCACGACCGACGACAACATCCTCTTCCCCTTCTATAATCCTCTCAACCAACCCCACCACCCGTACCTTCACCACAACCACCCCACTACCAAGCAAATCCTCAAAAGCAAAACTAGACCAACTCCTCTCCAAAGCGCCCCACTACCCGTACAAGATCAAAACCACCTACAAACAATCCTGGTTCGGTCTCTACGCTTCCAAACATGTCCAATTCGGCAACAACATCCCCGAGAAAGAATACACCATCACCCGCCGTAAATGGTACCCAAACATCAAACACAAGAAACTGTGGAGTTTCGGACTGGGAGAGTGGGTTACCTGTAAACTCGCCACAAACGTCCTCCGAACGATCGATAAAGTCGGTGGATTGGATAACTATCTCTTATCGGAGAAGCCGGCGCGGTTGAAGGAGTTGGGACCGTGGGGGTGGGAGTTGCGGTATAGATTACAGTGTACGAAATCGGTACAGAGAAAGTACCAGGAACAGCGGTTGGCGATGGGTCTGATAACTAAGGAGCAAATGTTGAAGGAGAATGTGGAGAGGGGTATCGCGAAGGGTGTCCAGGAAAAAGAGAAGACCATCTTGCAGGTACCTGTGAAACCGAAGGATAGGCCGCTGGAATTCGCGGAACGGTGGGCAAAGGTCTCGGAGATGCCAAAGGTATTGTTCGGGGAGCCGTGGAGGGCTAGGAGGTTTGTTAAGCATGAGTCTAAGAGGGAACGGAAAATGAAGCTGGAAGCCGAAAAACAGCGGTGGGAGAGGGCGGAGGCTGTTATGGCGCGACAAAAAGCGCAGAGGAGGAAGGAAAAGGAGTTTGCGAAGAGGGTGGCACAGGCCGAGGAAGATGAAAACATGGAGAGATTAGCAAAAGTTCTCGCGGGGAGGAAGAGTGCGCCAGGACGTGAAGTTCCGACTCAATTCGCTGAGCAAGACAAATCAGCTAGCGCTGAGAGCAAACCTCTAGAGAACAACCCTTCACAGAGCGAGCCTTCTAAGAGCGCGCCTCCAAAGGGCGAGCTATGACAGGCTTGAATCTAGTCATTGTATGTATATATATAATATGTTAAAATAACGATCTCATTGAGATCCAGGATATCTTGAATTACTATGCTAGCGACGGGGGGATCGTAAAATAGGGCATCTTTTAGGATGTGTTTTAACCCCGCATACAATTTCTTGTACATGACTCCGACGTAGCGCAATTTCTGGCTAAATGGTATCCGTCTATCACTATACTATTATGAAATTCTAGGTTAACTCACTGTGACAGGAGCGCTTGCCGTGTCAAAGTTCTCATTAGCTTTAGCATCCGCAATGCGAGCAGCAAGCTGGACCCTCGCCCCATGGCCCACTAACACCCCGCTTATCTATATCCCCACCGAAGCCCGAGACAAAGCGAAGCCCTGCATCATCCTGATGACCATACTCACCGAGGATACTCGTCGTCCACTTATATCTGGTACACCTTGTTGGGTACGTTTGGATCCTTCGACAATAATTTGTATGGTTCTTTTGCATACACAAGTACATATTAATGCATTGCATACGAGGCTTGCATACGAGACTCGAGTACTCGCAAATTTCTCAAAACCATTACTACATTGTGTGGCCCCACTTGTCAATTTTTTCAGCCGTAGTTTGCCCTTTCGGTTTTGCTACTTACAGAGACGCTCAATTCTGTTTATAAACATCTGGGAAATTGGCTTGTCAACTGCGGGGTAATATCCAGTGAGCAGTTTTCAAGACACAATCTGTATCCAAGGACTATCCTATCTATTATATTACAATACTCTTATATTATCATAACTTTGGAAGATGGAGACTACGAGCGTTGATATTCTTTGGAAGAGGGCTCTAGCCGACTACAAAGCTACAACAGGAGTGGATTTGGAAGAGGGGGAGAGTAAAACGACCATGCAAAAAATCGTAGCCTTTTGGAATTCGAGGAAATCTCGACACAAAAACACTGATTCCCAACCCACAGACGAAAAGTCGACCACTGTCGTTGCTGTCGGTACTGTCGATAATAACGATAGCGCTGATAGCGCTGATAGTGCCGGTGGTACTGTTCTTACCGCGGCTAAAGCAGACAAGGCGGCGAAGAACAAAAAAGAAAAGTATTTTGGTGTAATACCCAAAATATCTACTAAATCTTCGCCGGCTATAGCTCCACACTCTATTACCAAAGGGCCGATTGGTGACAATGATATAAGTGTGCATGTGAGTGATGATGATTCTGAAAACATCATCATCCAAGACCTCATGGAATACACCAAGGGGTTCAAAGGTGCGCGCGAAAATGGCAACTGGAATAAAATTGGAACCTTCCTCGCAAAATACGTCTCTGTCGCAGGGGACGTCGTCTCAATTGCTAGCCAGGCGGCCAGCGTCGCCTGCCCAGCAGTAAGCATCCTCGTTGTTGTCGCGACCCGTACCAGTAGCGCCATGTACGCTGTAAGAGAGGATCTCGATGCGATCGAAGGCCTCTTCGAAACGATGGGATCCTTCAGCAAAAGAGTCAGTCTGCTCCAGGACAAAGTACCACCAACGGCCGCGTATCAAAGAATGCTCATGGAAGTCTTCCGTAACATTTTAACGTTCTGTCGCGACGTTGACTCTCGAGTAAAATCAAAGCACGGGCTTGATAAATTCGGTTCTTTCTGGAAGGCTCTTTTCCGTGGTGGCGATCCATTGGTCAAGCTTGCTTGTGACAATGTTCTTCATAGCATTCATAATCTTGACTCCGCTACGATATTCCAGACCCTCGGAACAGTCACCGACATTCACATGATTGTGGAAGACACACAGAACTCAGTACGGGACGGCTTCAGCGATCTCGATTCCAGACTTTCTGGGGTCCAGATACTGCAGAACAAAACTCTTCAGAACCAGTCTCGTCAGAACAAAGTCAACGAGGAGCATACTACTCTGCTAAAAAGAACTACACAGGATCTCAGTGAGGTCAAGACGGTCATAATGGAACAGGTCTTTGGTAACAGAGATAGGCCGACCGGCACCAATTCAAAACAGTTTCGATCTTTCCAGGCCTTGACAAAGTCGCTTTCAACAGGCGCGGAAGATCAATTGATTCAACGTCTAGCAGAACTGAATGAGATACATATCGCTGGTATCTTTGACTGGATTGAAGAAGAGGATACGTATAAAATGCTGATTGAAAGGAAGCAGGACAGCATATGCGTAGGTGGCGACTGGGGAATGGGGAAGTCCTCCTTTGCATCTTCAATATACTGGAAATTGCGTGCCAAGGTCGGCTCAGACCCTTCAGTTGCGGTTGCGTATTTCGCTTTTGATAGAAACGTCAAAGTGTTACAGCCGATTGGGAATATGTGGAAATTTTGCTCACTGCAGGTTGCCCAACAAAATGAACGGTATCGAATATATATAAGGGACTTGCTTGAGAGGAATCAGGACCGTGGAACGGATTTTGGTAAGAGTGAACTTTTTGACGTGAAGCTTAGAAAATTGAGGGATGAATCGGGGACTCGGTCAAAGAATGATTTAAAAGAGGTTTTTATTGTCATCAGTGGAGTGGAAGACATGGAATACAACGAAAAAATGTCGCTCATATACTATTACCAATGTGACTCAAGTCTTCAGATTCATTTTGTTCTAGTTGGCTCCAAAGAGGATTTTCCACCATACAACTTCAACTATGGAGTGCCATTATGGTTAAACAAGGAGAATCTTCGCGAGCATGGAGACTTCGAGAAATTGACGAGAGCTAGGCTGAACAGCTGGCGTTTCCCGGCCCTAGCGCGGTTGGAGACCCCTCTGAAGGAGCGAATTGTCAATATAATCAAGGACAATGCTGATAGTGAGCACATATCCCAATCTAGCACTGAGCTTGGAGGTTTTGGTGTTCAATTTCGTCTAACTCTAGAAAGACTTTTTCTACATCGATCATATGCTTCGTCGCCTTAACACCGCCGGAAGCAATAAACTCATAGATGAAGAGCTCAAAGATCCCCCTGAGAGCACAACGGACATCTATAAATCGCTGCTCGAAGAATGCGCCGATTTATATAATGAGAAGAAGCAAGAAATACTCGGGTACCTGTTCACCTGGTTGGCGCATTCACCAGCACCCTTGAACCTCGATGTGGCCCAGGCGCTGTTAAACATTATAGCAGAGCTTGTGGGCTCGGATGCAACGATGATTATAAAGAAGGAAGCTATTGGCAGATTATCAAGGCAAGTATACTTGATGAACATATATCATTGTCTATTTCACAAAAAAGCAATGTTCGCTAATATTGCTTTTCTAGAATCCTAATTATTGTAGATAACGGCAATAAAACTTATGGCTCTGATTTCAAGGGGAATGCAGGCGACTCCAGCCGTCGAGATGATGAACTTGAGGACACTGTCGTTAAATTTCAGGAATCCGCTTTACGGGAGTATTTCAAGGGAGACAAAAGCGGGCCAGGTCAGCTCCTTCGGCCTTCCATATTAACAGCCCACCTTATGCTATTGAAACTGTCGCTGGCTGTTCTTACCAGAAGGACCGAAGACACCCGAGAGAACAAACTGGAGCAAATCCTACCCTTTGCCGCAAGGTCTTGGCGTTCATCTATATATGAGATTACGAGCAAGAATCAATTAAGTCGTCTAGAGGAGCCTGGGAGCCCAAAGTCAGTCAGGGAACAATTGTTGGAATTATTAGGCGGCGAGAACGACGGCGTCAAAATATTAGAAAGGTTTCAGAACATTAGTTGCCTTTGGGATAATGCGGGCGAGATTACCGAGACTTTCAGTATTCTGGGGCAAAGCGAATACAAACAGCTCGAACTTCTGGACAAGATAGTGGCGCTCGTAAACCACAAACAATCATCCCAGACTCTCGCCACACCTGCGTCCATCGCCAAATCTCTTGCTAAAATCCACATCAGAAATCTCCTAGAGGCCAAAAATCCCGACCCGGCATACATATCGTCTAGATTTGCCGTTCAAACTTTATATCTTCTTGAAAAAGCCGAACCTGACAGCTTGAAAGACTTTAGCAAGCTATCGGATGTTCTTAAGCAGTTGCCACAGAAATTCAAAGAAAGCCAGACTAGCGAGTTTCTAGAAGAGGTCGTTAGGTTCAAAGAGGACCAATCGCAATTGGATCCTCGAACGTACGTGAAAATATCCATGGCGCTCTATTCCAACAAAGATGGTACAGACCAAGACGTCATTGCGGCTAGAAAGGGATTCGAAAACGCTACGAGATATGAAGATAAATTCCTCCTGTTGTATAGAATCGGGCGAAACCGGGTCGGTATTTTAGATTCTGATTCTGAGGACTTCGATGAAGAGATGGAAGATATGTGGAAAAACATGGAAACAAAAAAAACAGAACTCAAAGTTGCATGGGAAAGTTTGAGTGAAGCGATGGAGGTTGCGAAATCTATCCCCTTAGGGTCTAAAGATCTTGAACTCAAGTCAACCATGAACTTGGCCTACCAGCTGATGGCTTTAGTGGAGATTCAACTTGACGATCATCGAGACAAAGTTTTGGACACGATGGGATTGGCGAAGGAGGAATCTGATCCAGACACATACATACGCTATTTTGACCACCTCGTCCACGTCTTTGCGAAATACAAGCAATGGGACAGGATCCTGGAGCTTACAAAAAAAATTAACAATCCCCTAGTCAATATTCGAATCGGCTGTCATGAAAGGATGACTTATAGATACATCCATCTGGCGGTGAAACTATACAAGACGGTAGATTACAGAAGCCATGTTCGGAAGCTTTATCGTGAGACGACCTACGATCAAATTGATCTGGACAGAGTTCAGCTAGCTGTCAGCGAAACAAGAATCTGGTGGGCGGAATTTGAGCGTTGCGTTGGCATGGATATTAAAGAGGCTAGGGACCAGCTCTATGAGGTTTTAAATTCAAAAAGCGATACACCTGCTCCTCAACTACGAAAAGCCGCTATATTGCTAGTCAACATCATACTCCGAGACTTCTTTCTTGCGGAGAACTATCAACAAAAGAAGGCGGCAATGCTCGAGATGGAGAGCATTTTATCCAGATATCAAAAAATACACGGATTTGAGTTTAACCTAGAGCTATCAATGCTAATCATTCCTCTCGCCAGTATGCAGAAAGAGCTCGGCCTGGCTCAAGACTTTTATACTACCGTTAACAAATCTTTCTACGGCTGTATTGGAGCACTTTCGGATAAGTCGCCGGACAATGATAATGAGAGCCTCTTGGTTCTTGCGAGAATACTATGTCTTGTAGCTGGGGACCAATATAATGAGAATGGCGATAAAAATAAGGGCATAGATGGGGATGAGGAGAACAACAAAGAAACTAAGAGCGATACGGAAGATATGGAGGACGGAGACGACATAGAAGAAGATCAGGAGCAAAATAAAATCCTTCAGAAGTTCTGGGAGGACGCTCGGTTGGCATTAACTTGTCGCTTTTACGTTGTAACTGATGGGAAACAGTTCGATGACGAACAATCCGATGACGAACAATCCTACGATGAAATACCCGAAGGTGAAAAATCCGAAGGTGAAAAATCCGAAGGTGAAAAATCTGGGGATGAAAAATCCGAAGATGAGAAGTCCAATAATGAACGGAAGAATAGCGAACAGGAGAATGTGGACCAGGAGGATCTCCATGGTGAACAAAAGGACGGTAAGAAAGAGAATGGCGGACAAGAGGATCAGAACGATTGGCTGGGCAATACATGTGATTTCTGCCTTGGCGGCATTAGGAGGGTCAGTTCTGAAGAGAAAGCGTATACATGTTTAAACTGTCTTGACATCGATATGTGTGGGCAGTGTTATAACAACAAGGAGAAGGATGGCTCGCTCGGTATCTGTCCAGGCCTGGTACCGAGACGCTCTAAAGGAAGAATCATCCGCCCAAAGCGCCACAATTATTTGGCATATCCTCCTGACGACTTTGAGACCGTTACGAAGGGAATACTGAAGTTTAAAAACGGCAAAAATATCTCATTTGAGACCTGGCGTAAAGATTTAGAAGCGAGTTGGAAAATCTTTTGGGAAAGGCAACTATAAATACCTTCACGGTTTGGTTACGAGACTGAAATACCTTGTGGTCCGGTCCTCAAGTCCTATCTTTATAACTTGTGGCAATATCACGAAAGGTCAGGCAGCTCCGGTCTCGTACGTTTCCAGCCTGCCTTTTGCTAGCCAACAGGGCAGCTTAGTTCATTAGATATTAGGAGTCTTGTATTGACGCTTCAGCAGAGATATCAGGGTGGGATTGTGTTTTAAGTATTTTGTCCTGTTCATACAATGGTTATGCATAAATACTTAAGTAGCTTGTAAGACTGCGACAGTGCTGATAGTATAAAATTGTATGAAAATCGACATATTACTGTATAGTTGGTCTCGAAACCAAACCCTCCCAAAAACACTGTATAGTCTTGTGGCATTACTGTATATAAATAAATATATCACTAAAAGAAATAAAATTTCCCGATGCGCAAGGCGCAAATATGATGCACAAGATGCAAGCTTGATGCAACAAACTCTGAATTTGATGCGCGCTCTCCACAATTGCATAATATGGTGCGCAAACTCCAATTCTTGATGCGCAGAGTCCAAGCTTGATGCACAGCAACCAATTTGATGCGCCGTTTTTCAAACTTGATGCGACATTTTCAAAATCTGATGCAACATTTTCGAAATTTGATGCACAAGTCAAAACCTGATGCGCCGTCTTTCGGGCTTGATGCAACAATCACCACTTTGATGCGTCGTTTGCAAGTCTTGATGCGCCAAATGAGAATAAGGTGCCTCGCTTTCAGAACCTGGTGCGCCAACTCCAAATCCGATGCGCCGTTTTCTGTTTCTGGTGCGCCAACTTTGAAATACGATGGGCGGCGATTTGACAGACAGCAATATCGCAAATATAATTAATCTTCTAATAATAATGATCATCCTAATATATCTATAAGTCTATTAGAACCTATATAGTAGAACTCAAAGTGCGTAAATTTTATAATATATACTCATAATGTTATTCATTAATGAAAGTCATGAACGGAAGCACCATATACGTATAAAGTGCAAACCCAACCTAAGCAACATCCTAGGATCCTCCTCAAGAATCAAGAAAAAGAAGATCCAAAAGGAGAAACTTAACGGTATACAAACAAACTCAAAGTCTTCTCAATGTAAAATGTAAAAAAAAAAACGCAAATTTTGGAAGGAAAACATTATAATCTTCTTGTTGACTTTTTATTTTTTATTATTATTCCTCCTTCAGCCCGTCCTACTAAAGTAGTTCGAGTTATACCCCACTGAAACGAAAAATTAAAATATTAAGCGCACTGGTAGACGGACAAGTATAGACTCGGAATAAACAAAAGGAAAGCTAAGGAAGGGGGTAAAAAAATATACACAATGAAACTCGTGCACTGATAATGACAATACAAGCGTTTTTTGTTTCGAACGAACCATATTCTCTTGGGGTATAGTAGTTAAGAGTACTTTAAGGACCGTAAAATGCTAAATAGGCGTTTTGGATGAAAGACAAGATATATAGAACGAAAACTAAACCAGACAAAAAGAAAGAAAGAAAGAAAGAAAGAAAGAAAGAAAGAAAGAAAGAAAGAAAGAAAGAAAGAAAGAAAGAAAGAAAGAAAGAAAGAAAGAAAGAAAGAAAGAAAGAAAGAAAGAAAGAAAGAAAGAAAGAAAGAAAGAAAGAAAGAAAGAAAGAAAGAAAGAAAGAAAGAAAGAAAGAAAGAAAGAAAGAAAGAAAGAAAGAAAGAAAGAAAGAAAGAAAGAAAGAAAGAAAGAAAGAAAGAAAGAAAGAAAGAAAGAAAGAAAGAAAGAAAGAAAGAAAGAAAGAAAGAAAGAAAGAAAGAAAGAAAGAAAGAAAGAAAGAAAGAAAGAAAGAAAGAAAGAAAGAAAGAAAGAAAGAAAGAAAGAAAGAAAGAAAGAAAGAAAGAAAGAAAGAAAGAAAGAAAGAAAGAAAGAAAGAAAGAAAGAAAGAAAGAAAGAAAGAAAGAAAGAAAGAAAGAAAGAAAGAAAGAAAGAAAGAAAGAAAGAAAGAAAGAAAGAAAGAAAGAAAGAAAGAAAGAAAGAAAGAAAGAAAGAAAGAAAGAAAGAAAGAAAGAAAGAAAGAAAGAAAGAAAGAAAGAAAGAAAGAAAAGAGCGCCATGAATGCTAAAACAAGGTGTGAGAATGCGAAACAAGAAATGAAAAGTTTCACCATCTAGGCTTCCCTAATCATTCTGGTCAAAAATATAATCTCTCACCACCTATGATTTCCCGATAAACTCTCCGTGTTCACTACCAACCCATGATCTCTCCTGAGTACGAACTCTCCTTGTCGGGCTCGAGATTGATGCCATGCCTTCATCATGAGAGCTTCCTCCCATCCTCGCCAGATCTGGATCCGATTTCTCCGAGAACTGTGGGAATACAGGAGCGATAGGTTCAGCCCGTTCGGTGAAAGCTGGTGGTCGACCGTCGCCGGTGAGTCCCCTGGAACCACCCTCAGCTCGTGTCTTCTCCCGTCCCATCAGTAGAATGCCAACGCGAATGCCGCCAATGATGCAAACAAGAAGCCAAACACCGATCAAGCCGCAAGAGATGTATGTCTCGATGAGCAACTGGTGCTCGTACTTATCGGCGAGTTTAACGACCACCTCGGTAATCTTATCAGCAGCCTCGGAACCAGTGTCGGCTAAGAAACTATCAGAGCCGTTCACGTCAGGTCCAACGCTGGCGGCAGCGCCGAGGGAGAATGTGTCGTTAGGGAACTTGGGGAATGAGACTGAAGCGTGATCGTGAGCCCAGGTGAGACCCTTCTCGATACCTTGGATCTTTAGTTCGACGAGACAGAAGAAGATGTTCTGGATCGGTTGTTCGAGAGGAGTACCACCGAAGATGTCCTGGATACCGTCGTGCATGGTGTCGACAAAGCCGTTGAGGGTATCGTTCAATGATTGAGTGCCATTGGTAACCCATCCGAGAACATTATTATTGATGTCGAATTCGGCCTGGTTGACGACACTGTTGGCATCGTTGGCCCAAGCAAGCGAGGCGTCCGTGAGTTTATCGACGACGGTATCGGCGAACGCACCAACTTCGTTGGCAAGTTCAGGTGTGGCGTTTACAACCTGTTTGAGAACGATATATTGTCCAAGACAGGAAAGAAGACCGGCGAGACCGAGGGAGAGAACGAAGAGGCATGCTGGGGAAGAGATATAAGCGAACCACCATCTGACAGCAACTTGTCTGTTTGTAGACTTGAATCGAGAAGCAGCCTTAAGACCAAGAGTAGAGGAGTATGGGTGGGTGCAGATTTGAACGATATCAACCGGGTCGAATGATTGACCTGGGGCACTGAGCATGAAGGCGCGTTGTCGCATGCTCCTGTATCGCCACCATTCACGATAACCCATTGGGATCATGACAAGAACAGCCAAGCCGATGAGAACTCCCAACAAGATGTTCTTTGCCTCGCCAATGGCCTTATGAATAGCACCGAAAAAGTTGGAAATCGAAGGGCTATCAGAGCAGAAGGTCAAGGTTGACTTTTCGGGAACGGGAAGAAGCTGACGGTTAAATTGATAGATGCTAAGCTTATTCTCGACGTCACTCTTGATCCATTCGAATGGGCTGCTGAGAAATACGTTCATCATGGTGTTGACCTTGTCGAAAGTTGGAATCGAATCATTAAGAGTCTTCAATCCATCAGCGACACTATCCGGGATCTTGATATTGCTGAGGTCGTCGAGCGATGAGAAGCTCAGTTGTGGTACATTGGTATTACTGCCACCAAGGAGATTGCCAATAGTGCCAAGTCCAGAGAGGAACGAGTTCAGCTTGTCTTCGAATTTCTTTTCCTCGACCTGGATATCTGAAAGGAAACCGGTTATCGTCTTATTGACGAAATCGGTGATCTCGGAGGCAGCGTCTAAAACAGTTCCCAAGCTGCTTCTGATGGCGAAAGTCAAAAGACAGACGTAGGTTTTAACCAAAACATTGACTAGAAAGACAACAATGGCTTCGACAGCAGTTATACCAAGAATGAGAGTCGTCTGTAATCCGTGGACAGCAGCCTCGATGCCTTTTCCTGCTGCTTCGTTGACACCAGCTGCCATGTAGTGTGGCATAGATGCGATCGCACTACCCATGCTTTCCACCCCGGTACAGGCAGAGAGAGCTTGAGTTTGAGCTGCATCGAGGTCCTTGTTCATGCTAGCGACTAGCAAAATCATCTTGACGACGATGAGCATCAGCAGAACTGTCCATCGGTTGAACCATACTTGCGACAGTCTAGCTCGGAGACCCAGGTATGGAGTGTGATATGGCAGGACAGTGTGACTAGCTGGTGGTGGGGTATCGTCCCGCTGGCGAGGGTTTAACGATGGCGGGAGGTTTGGGTAAGGAAAGGGCTCATCCCTCGGCTGATAGATGCTATGAGTTATTCTATCCCTCAGCGACATCTTGGGCGACAGTTTAGGAAAAAGACGGAGCCCAAAGGAAGAGTGATCGCTCGAAAGCGAGAGGTTTTATTTGTCTGCGACTTGCAAGAAGGTGGTGGTTAGTATCGGTGATGGATGATTCTCGAGTTCGAGTCTTCGAGGTAATTACCTAGTTTGCAACGATAGGATTCGATGACGAGTAACTTAAATGCTCGAGGATATTGTGTGATTCTCCTTCTCCAACAGAAAGCTCTAGAAGAAAAAGAAGAGGGTAATTGTATTATCCGAGGGTATATGCAACTAAGAGAGAAGCAAAACTGATGAAACTTGTCCGTGGAGGGTAATGAAGATGCAAAATATAAAAAATTCGTTTCGTGGTGTGGGCTTGAGATGATATCAAGAAGCGTGAGAAGAATTCAGCGGTCAACAATCAAAATACAAATTTTGGTGGAGCAACAACTCTGCCAGAGAGATATCAACTACCAAATCAACAAAATGCAACAGAAAAAGACTTGGAAATGAAAGAAACTCGTTTTCGTGAACCGGAAATGACGATGATAAAGATTCAGCGATTGAATTATGCGATGCTCAAGATGATGTTTTCGAAGATGCTGTCAATAAATGATTTGCGTTGAAGTGTTGCAGATGTCGTCGTCCCTTCTAGTCGATCCCTTTTGTGATACTTTCCCCAAATAGAATGAAGCAGAAATATTATTATTATTTCGCAAGAGTGAGTTAACACTTCACGAAAAAAAAAACCCCCCCACTTTCTTTTCAGTAGTAGTATCGGAATATTTAGTCGAGAGGAATATGCAGCTGTGCGGGACCTTTTTCTCTTATATATATGTTATTGACTGGTGGTAGCGTGATTATTGCAGTTTGAAGAGGCGCTGGAAATATATTGGTTCGAGTTTTGAGTTACGTGAAACACAGCTTCACACAAGTCTCGAGAAGAGTAGATTAGAAAGAAAAAGGTGAGGCAAAATATTCAGCTCCAGAGCTGGGGCTGAGGATCAGAGATATATAAGAAAAGAAGAAGACTAATTGACAGGAGGAAGCCTGAGCATAGAGCGACCCGAGGAAAAGAAAAAGGGCGAAAGAGAAGAGGTCGCAGAACTGATATCGTTCTCTTTTAACGTTTATCAGCGCGCAGCCAAATAGTGCTCGCTACTCAAGCCAGTCTAAACTACAAAAGTACAAGCAGGAACGCCTTCAAATGCATCCGCTCGAAAAGAGGTACTCCCAACCGACTGGCGACTCCACAAACTCTGCAGATACTGAATTAGTACTCTATTGGGTGTCGCTTTCACGCCCCGGAGCTAGGGACAGGCTGGAAGCCAAAAGACGATCGAGCTCTCCATGCAAGCGACCCACAAAAATCCTGCTGTTGATGTTCCAGATGCTGGTGACTACAATAGCATCATTCTGCATAACAGGCTCTCTTAACGAGGTTGGTCGCAGGGGTATCGCAGCCAATTGGATCGCGCGAACGCTGCACCGCCAAGGGATGCGCTCCTCGCTGAATGAGACGAACCGCAAATCTCAGAACCTGTAAATTCGACGGAGTGACTTGTGCGCTCACCTATTTTTGCTCTGAAGTCAGAGTAACCGCCGCCCAGCTTTCCACACAGGACCCGGCCTTCGAAGAAGAACCCTGAACATGAGGCTTCGAGGTTCAACCCAGATATCCTTCCACTTGGAAAATCCTCAAAATGATGTTTTGCCACTACTCGAACATCCGCCACACTGGTGGCCATTTTCGAGATCGTCCGTGAAAAACGTTCATCTGATCATTATCGCAGGAGGCAAATGCATGTCGAAGTTGAAGTTTCTTCCTCGTTCCCGTCGTTCCTGCTTTGTACCTGACGATGTGACGCTCGATCCTCAAGTGTACTTGTGTACCTTGCTAGCTGTCAATGGCCATTAATTCTCTCATACTTCTGTTTCTTTCGTGATGATAAACGCCCAAAATCGTCTAGTCTAGTGCGAGAGCTAGATATCTGTTCATGCAGGCACATAGTATCGCGTCCTTGGTTCAGACGAAGCTTCGAAAGCGGAGTGGTCACTCGATAACGTGTTCCTGTGTCCCCCTCGAAACCAGAAACTTCCACAACCACCACCACTGAACTGTTGCCCTGTCTTTAGGCCTCGTAAGCATCGCGCATCAATTTCCCCAAGCTTGCATTATCTAGGCGCAACCATTAAAATTCAAATTTCTCCCTTTTACTACCTTCTCGTCCGCCGAATCCGAAAGCCAAAGTCGGTAAGCGCCGGCCCTAGTTTTCTCTTCACTCCACGTGGAAAAATCCCAGTGCAAGCGCTCACAGCCAATCAACACATTCGCACCAGGGACCACGTCCTTAATTTGCTGTGATTCCGCTGTCAAAAAACACCAAAAATAGGTCGGGTACCCCCTGCCAGAATTGTTCCGAGCATAAATCTCCAAACGCTCTTGTTATGAGAATCGGATCTGAAACCTGACAAGGCGAGGGGATATGAAGCTTAATTTTGCAATAAGCCTGCTCTATTCCTTCGGGTGACTTTTCTTAAGGAAATTGTTTTTTTCCCCATACTGTTTTTGAAAAATTTCCCTATTCGCGCATTTTCGGATATATTTGTGTTGGTTCGGTAGCCTGTCGAGTCTCGGTAGGCGCCGCATGGGCCATCTGAGAAGGTGAGGGTATTACCACTAATTCGTGTCCTTCTCTAAATATATTAATACAAACCAGCCAAGCTTCGAAAGGGAGATTTACATGTACGAAAAAAAGGAAATAATTATAACGGCGGATAATTAGATTCTATTTTTGCATGAGATTACCGCGCTTTTTGAGATTGATGACTTTTGCCAGACAGGGCTTTTGCTGGTGAGTTAAGGCTGATGTTATAGGGCAAAATACAGATCTGAATCTTGCATATCGGAGCTCATTAACATCGAGCCAATTTATCTCTATACTTCTTTGAATTGCTAAATACAAATTGCCAAGTAATCGGATGTTTATTGTAGAGGCAATTTTACTACGTAGTATACACTGATATTCCAGCCGCCAGCGACGCCATAACACCACCCCTCATAATAACAAACATGCAATAATTCCCATCTTTTTTGATTCAAGAATGCTGTTGCTGTTGCTCTCCCTCTCCTTCGCCTATGCTTTCCTTTTGGTCTAACCCTTTCCGCTTCTGTTCCTCTTCCGTGAAAGGCGCTTTATCCTTCTCTGCCTCCTGCGCACGATCCAATATCTTCTCGTCGCTAGATTTCGGAGATTGTGACGTTCTGTTCTTATCGCTTGGAATTTCGGGCCGTTGCGTGCCTCCCGCTGGAGGAGAGTTGTAAAAGTTGGGAGTTGTTGTGGATATCAGACGTTGGTAGTTGAGGGTTGGGAATGTTAATTGGCGGAACCAGAGGGTGAAGAAGGTGCTTCGAGGTTGTCGAAGTACTGTTGAAAGTGTGAATCGGGTCATTTTTTAAAATTTTTTTTATCAATTGATGTTGATATCTTGGTGATAGCTGTGCTTGCGAGAGAATTCTATATTTGCAGATATCGCGTCGATATCGAAAGGTCCAAGCTTCGAAGCGATTAACAGTCAATATAAATATTCGTTCGCCTTGGGAGATTTAGATGATGAGTAGGAGTTGCAACGCTGAGTTTCTTTGATACAATTGATCAGATGAATGATTAGAGAGGTTCGTCGGTGGCTATAGTCAATCTCGGAGTTTTAAACATCGGCTGTTGGTTCTGATGTCATTTCGCCGTCAATGCGTTGACCCGAGGTCTCGATGGATACGCGCTGATCATCTCTTTGAGCGGGTATGGTCCCGCAACTGGGAAACAACACGCTACGTCTTCGTCGACATCAACAAAACAGGAAATTACTGATTTAGAATTACAACATGTTCAACACACAGCTTTCCAAAATGTAACCATTCTCGAGTCTCATACGGGGAAATTCAAAGCTCTTAAATATCTTAATTATATTTAAATTCTATTTACACAAGACATTATTATCTAGAGCTCAGAAAGTATCCAAGATCGATATCTAGATATCTGCTTCACACCTTCCTCAACGCCTTCTGCATATCCGCCCTCAACTGATCTGGCCTCGTCAAATCCCCATCCCCGATATCCCCAACAGCCTTCATATCCCACTTCCCACCAACCTTACTCCTATACAAGATCGCCATAACCACACTCTTCTTATCCCTGTTCGGCCCACCCGTCCCGCCGAAATTATACGTCGCCAACTCAACCTTACTAATCTTATCCACCAACGAGACCTCCGGGGTTTTAAAATCCGCGAGTCTCGCACCACTCCAAGCGCTCATGCAAAACACAAAGCTCTTCACGTTGTTGTATTTCCCCATCTCCTCCATATTCACCTCGATGGTGTGTTCGCCTCGATTCACCTCGTGATCGATTTTATCACCGGAATGCCTCAACGCCGCTGTTCTATTCCTGTTCGATTCGTCCCCGCAGAATGCGATCTGTTTGGCATAGCTCACCTCGTCGATGAATTTATCGTTAAAGTCAAAGACGGAGCAGGTCGCGTCGAGGAAATTGCCACCCCATCCGGACTCCCACCGCCAGCTTTCCTTCATCTCGAGTTTCTTGAGGTTGGGCGGGACGCTGTAGCTTTGTCCTTTGAGGAGGATGCGGGAGACACCGGAGGCGTGGATCTTGGAGAAGTCCATACCGGCGCGGTGGTATCGTTTTCGGAGCGAGTTGCGGACGGATTGTTGGAGGAGGGCGGTTAGGTCTGCTTTCGTGGGACGGCGGACGAAGAGGGCGTCGAAGAATTCGGTCCAGGTTGATAATGTCATTATCTTTTGAACGGTTTTTTGGAACTTCTCGACGACTGGGCGGGGTGGACGACCGAAGAGGAGGTCGTTGGCGGTGGAGATTTCGTCCATACCGCCTTGCTTTTGCTGGATGGAGTAGAGGAGACGGACGTGGAAGGCGAGTAGGCGGCGGGAGACCTGGCCGGCATCCAGCCACATTCCGAGATACCTATCACTTGGTTCGACGACCTTTGGCGCGAACTTTTGCACGTTCACAATCTTTGGATGTTCTCTCGCGGTCCAGATGACAGCGCGATCGAAAAACTCGCCGACGATTGCTTTGCTGAGTCCTGGGGTGACCCAGCTGTACTTTTCCGAAACGGACAAGAGTGGGAAAAAGTTACCCAAGCTTGGAAGCGCGTTCTTCACCCTGCCGTCTTCACTCGCCGCGACCCTCCTGATCCTCTCGTCGATTTCCACCTGCAATTGAGGAAACTCCGCAATCATAGCTTTAAACAAACGATGTAGCAAAAAGTACCCTTCGATAGCCTTGCTGGAAATACTCTCACCGTTGTCCATGAGAAGCACGACGAGGGTGTTCATCATCTTGGGGATAACATCCAGAACCATACGGGGGGTGAACAACCTGGTACCATACTCCGGACACATCTCCACCATGAACTCCTTGATATCGGGTAGCGCACGTTGGAAATGTTCTTCGGTGAGGTACATTGGACACCAAGCCTTGAATTCCTTATTCCAGGTTGTCTTTCGAACTTTGTCGTCGTGGAAGGCAGCACGGGAGAGAAAGTCAGAGGAGTCGACCATGTAGATGTAATCCACCTGTTTGGTTTTGGGGTTCATAGTCCAGTCAACGGGGACACCGAGAATGTCCTCGTCCATGCTGACCTTTGATGCGAAGCATTTCATTTCGGAGCCTGCGAAATTACTCTCCTGTGCGAATGCGACGAGCCAGTCGTCGAGGTTTGAAGCGACGAGATCGGAGTTGGGGTAGCAGCGTTGGAAGAAGGATTTCCAGAAATAACCGTCCATGCAGAAGGATTGGATATGTTTGCAGGTGAGGCTAAAGTTGACAATATCGCGAGCGTTCAAACCGCCAGACAAGAGAATCTGAAGCATCATTTCGTATGGGAGTTTCGCGAACGATCTGGCGTTATCGCGTTCGACTCTCTTGAAGTAGACATCTCGCGGGGAATCCTCCAGCTCCTCAACAGGAGCAGGGCGAGCTTCGACTGGTTTTGCGACGGTGAGTTTCTCAAGATCCTTCAACGCCACGATCTTTGGCGCTTTTAGAATCTTGTGTCCCGGTTTGATAACGAGAACTTTCCCAGCGGCCGCCGCGTAATCAAGCTTCTTAGCTTTCCCCTTCTTGTCCTCCTCTTGCACCCTTTTTGGTGAAACTTCATGCCAACCATCCTCGTCAGCTCTCCTCTTCGCAAGCTCCACCTTCTTCTCAACCTTTTTGCTCTTCACAATCTTTGGTCGCTTGACTTCTCTCACCACCCGTCTATTAACAGCCTCAGCGGTTGGAAAAGCCGGCCAAGGCGATCCCCTCCTATGGCCGCATTTTTGGCAGTGATAAAAAGTCGCATCAGCTTTGGCTTGCTCCAAGTTACCCAACCTCACATTCGTGAGTTCCTTCGGATCCGTGAGAAACGCCTCTAATTGCATGAGAATACTCCTCACGGAGTAACTCTGCGACCATCCCTTATATTCCACATCTACGCTCTCATCAAGCATATCCAGACAAACCTTAAACCCGCCGACAGCATTGAGAATGTTCTCGTGTGGTAGACGGGTGAAGAGGAGGAGAGAGGGTGGGTTGGTGGGGTAATTTGATGGGAAGAGCATGGAGAAGTGAACGGTGAAGCCTTGCGGCATTTGGAGGTTGCCGTGCCATTGGTAGATGTCTTGTTCTAGTGGGTTGGCGGTGACGGAGGTGGAGACCGGAGCGGCTTGGATTTCGCGGTAGTCTGCTAGGAGGCGACGGGTGGCGGAGGGGAGGCTTGTTGGTAGAGATGGCATTTTTATAATATTTCTATATATACATAAAATGCGATCTATAGATTGGATAAATGTGTATATTTATAAATGAGTGTATCGAAGACCCTAAAGATCTATCCGAAGAGAATTCCAGCAACTAATTAAAGTGTGGATTTCTGGAAAGTTTGCGATTATTCTTTTGTTATATCGAAGAATGTTCTTGAAATGTGCTGATGATATTGAGGAGAAATCCCGACGAGGAGGTCATGAAGCTCAGTACTTATACATTTCTTTCTTCAATGTAACTAGTCGCGAAATCCACAACGCTCAATTGATTAAATCTGACGGTATTACATGCCACCACAGCTGTGCACAGCAAAAGCCCTTTTTTTTGGTGTCCGTATACCTGAGAGTCAAAAGGCGCGAATAAACCTCTCAGGCACGCCTGGATTGCTATTAACTGCTATTTGAGCCTTAAGGACTGCCCGCCAAATGGCTTCTGCTAGATCCAGAAAGGAAACGGGGCTAGGCATGCCTGAAATTAAGCTTAAGGTATCGCGAGTTTCAGAAGTTGTGGTGTTGAGTCCTTTAAATTCTGAGTCACCGTAAAGACAGCCTTGGCCTTGGCACTGAGATCCAATGCACCGAATCCAGGAAAGGCTTTCACGCCTTGAACCTGAGGTCATGGCAATTAATGCAATTGATTTTGAGATCTGGTTCCTAGAATGCCCCTGAATTTCAATTCTGTTTTCCCTATCGAAACCTATTTCATCTGAATTCGGTGCACGTGCTGAGCCAGAGAGCCGCAGAGTTGTTTGTGTCGTTGGCAGCCAATACAACACGGATTAATCCGGATTTCGATATTCGAGGTTCGCTACGAGGCTGATTCAGGGTCACTCATCCTCATTGAAATACATGCAGTACCCCATATAACAAATCATTTGGTTATAATTAATCTTATCTATTATTTTGGTGTCCAATCGATGCTATGGTATCCGGCCCTAGTTTTAATTGCTCTCCGCAATCTTCGTAATTGTTTATTACAGTAGGGTCCAATAGAAAAAAAAAGTCGAAATGAGAACAATTAAGAAAATCCGAAAAAGTTTTCCGAAACCCCTCCCATTTGGCATCAAGTATATAACGTTTAGTGAAGTCCAACTGAACCTATTGTTTTTGATCCCTTTCTTAACGGCTTCTTAAAAGCTGAGTGGCAGCCTGGTATTTAAGCACTCTTGGCTTCAGGTAACCGAAATGTAAGCTTCAGTGGGTGATGTTATCCAATATTAATAGGCACCCCCGATTTTTAATTAGCTTAAGAATTCAAGTGCAAGCTCGCATTCGCGATCGTCTTTAAGGGGTCAGACCGTCCTTGGTGCATCGATGATTAACGCATACATATATATATATGACGAGAATTAAATCAGAGGTTTAAATTGTAATACTATATCGCCGGGGCCCTCGTGTACATACTTCTCGAATTCATTCGAATTCGGCCCACGACGCATGGGTTCAGAAAATACAACAAGCAACAAGTTAACCCCCGCAGATCACTTTATCCTTCCAGCCACTACTGTAATATAAAGCCCACCCTCCAAAAACAAGATGACCAAGGAGTATTTTAATCAAGATTACTCCACACCCAGAAACAAGCCAAGCCTTCACCGTGAAGATCGATCTCTAATTAATACATAATTAATCGATCTAACAATTTTTTTTTTAATCGATCGGCAGGGAATATTACTTATATACCAGCTTATAGCAAGATGATAATATAATATAATATCATGCGGCCGGCCTCGCACGGCTCCGAAGTGGACAGCTGCGAGAAATATTAATATATATCACAACCATTACTTCAAAAACTACAAGAATTGTGAGATTTACGGGACATTTAATATTTGGGTTTCCTGGATAAGCAGGGGTTGATGTTCAGTGTAAGATGCCTAGCTATTCATGTTCAAAATTTCCGAGATGGAAATTGATCACACCGTCCAGCTGGGGGATATTTACCTACATCAAATAATATGAAGTAATATATATAGCTATAGTAGCCTCTCAATATAATATATATAATAGAAATAAAGTATATAAATAAAAGCGTCAGTCGCGCGGTCTTAGTCTTGACATTTCCATTTTCCTACTACCATTACGCATCTGTATTCTTAAGATCTTTACCTACTAATTATAAGAACAATATCTAATACCTAATCAACTAGCTAGCGCTAGAGCCCCAATATACATACTTTGTATATACTAATTCTTTTTTTTTTTTTTTTTAAAAAAAAAAAAAAATGCATTTCCCTACCTCCCTCATTCTATCCCTCCTCCCCGTTACCCTCTCCTGCACCACCTGCCAACCCGGCGCCACCAAACAAAACCTCCACCGTCGCGCCGATACTCCCCACTTCAACTACAACGAACTCACAGGTCCAGTCGACTGGGACCAATTCTCCACCACCTGCGGCACCGGCAAATCGCAATCCCCGATCAACATCATACCAGGCATGAAAGTCAGCTCTGGTGGCGATATGGGTAATTATGCGGATATCGGGGGTATAGGGTTCGATTTTAATAATACGGGACATACGGTTGAGTGTTATTATACCGGTCAGAATGCTACTTTAGGTGGGGTTGAGTATGAGTTACAGCGGTAAGCAGCCTACCTATATCCATTTCACAAGAAACGTTTTTTTTTTATATATGTGTGTGTGGATGTATGTATGCATGTTGGTGGTATTGATATATATGTGGTGGTATGTGTAGATTTCATTTTCACACGCCGTCGGAACATAGGTTGAATAACCAGTGGTATCCCTTGGAAGCACATTTCGTGCATAGTGGTGTAGCCGGTAAGTATATCCACTACACCTACACCCACCATCATAAATAAGACTAGCTTTACCAGAAGAAAATTTAAATGAAAAGGGAGGATATTATACTGACGTTGAATAATGATATGATATGTAAAAGACCCAAATGAGGTAGCAGTAGTAGGTATATTCTTCGACATCAAAGAAGAACTAGAACCCATAGACCTCGGACCGTTGGAATCGGATCCCATGATTGCACGTATGGCGCGGTTACTAAGGGAGATCAGAGAGGAAGGTGATAGTGTTGAAGCTACTTTTGTCGATTTTAGGTTCGTACAATAATATATATTCATCCCCCACCGTCTTAACTAAATATATTATACTATATATGAACCCTGGAAATTGAAAGATGTGGTTGCTAATTCATACTGTGGTAATATAATTATATAAAATGTATAGTGGCGTGAGATCAGCAATCACCAATGCGAGGAAATATAATTACGTCGGTTCACTCACCACCCCGCCGTGTACGGAAGGCATCAACTGGTTTGTCAGCGACACTATTCTCACCATTTCGATCGCGGAGTTGAATATCTTTAAATCGGTTATGGGTTGGAACGCGAGAGATCTTCAAAGCGGGATCGGAAGTACGAATGTTGTAGAATATTCTCAGCAGTATCTTTCCAAGTCTAGCTAGACAAAAAAGCCAATCGTATAGATTATAAAAGATCTAGAGGGATTATATGTTATATTGTGGATACTCTGTATATATCTTCTAAAACTAAAAAATATATTCTATACAACTTCAACAGCCACGACCCTCTTACTCCTCCCCAACCCTTCCTTCCCGTAAAAGTCCATAGGATAACTCCCATCCCCCACTTTCGTCCACTCCTCCCTCTGCCCCAACGCTACAAACGCTTCATAAGGACTCAACAGCGGTTTCGGAAACGCATATCCCCAATCTATACTCAACCTCGGACAAGCAACCTGCACCCAAGCATCCACATCCCCGAACTGCGCCAATTTCCCCGGAAAAATCTCAGACAGCAACAACAGCACATAATCCACCCCAATCTCCTTCAACCGATCCTCCAGATTCCCCAAAGTGTTAGGATTCCCCTGCCTCCCCAACGTCCCCAATATCAACCCCCACTTCTTCGCCTTTTTCGCCTCGCGTATCGCATCCATCCGCAACCCCTGCATCTCTTTATGATCGTACTCCTCCCGCGTGAATTTCCGCGAGTAAGGATCGTACCTGTACGCTGGGATATCCGGGTTTTGGATCATGACGCTTTCGAGATGGAAGCGGCCGTCGCCGAGGTATACCACCGCATCCACATCCTGCAGCATACTACCGTCTCTGTTCTTCTGCGCGGATAGTTTTGGGGCTGTGCAGCCGAGGATTTCACCTTTACTGAGGGGTAATATCTGCGGGACGGTGATTTTTAAACCCTCCGCTTCGAGTTCGGACTTGACACCGTGGATGGTGGCGTTGAATTGTATCGTGCCCACGACGGCGATGTGTTTAGTTGTTGTGAAGTTTCGTTTGATTGTGGCGATGAAGTGTTTTGCGTCGATGTCGATGCTGACGAAAACGTAGAGTGTTTTGATCTTGTTGATGTCGGAGGGGATGAGACAGCTGTGGGCGTAGTGGACGAGGAAGTCGCAGTTGAGGGCGCGGGCGGTGTAGTCGTCGATACAGCAGGCGCCGTAGGTGACGTCGCCCATGATTAGGACTTCGCATTGGCAGAATTGGGTGAGGATGTCGGAGAGGGTGCAGGCGAACATGAGCAGGCCTTCGGGGAGTTGGAGGGCGACACGGGTGGCGGCATGTTTTTGGATGTTGTGGACTGTTTTGTGGATTTCAAAGTTGTAGTTTGATGGGAGGAGGGCGATGGCGGCGTTTAGGGCTTCGTTTTCGAGGATGGAGGGGGGGATTTGGGTGCGGGAGGTGCCGGCATTTGCTGGACGACGGACGCCTATTTTATCTCTGTTAGTATGAATTATCACCAGAGATTGATAGATATGAGAAAAGAGGGTATACCTTGAACGGCGACGGAATCTTCGACAGAAATGTCATCTGTGGTGGTGGTGGTGGTGGTGGTGGTCTTGTTCTTTTGAAGTTCGGCGGCAGCTCTTTTGCCGATGAAGCGACGGCGGGGTAGTTTCTGGATTGGAGCAGTTTCCGGTTGTAGTCCGGAGGGTTCACCGATGTCTGCCATCTTTTTCCAATCTTGTTCTATAGATCTATCGATGGTATGTATATATATTAATATTGAAGCTGGTGATCCTCTCCGTTCTAGATGTAGCTCTAGTAGTTGTCTGTTGGATGTTGTTGTTGTTGTTGTTGTTGTAAAAAATGAAAGGAACCCCACCTCTGCACACTTCGAAGACGAATTAATTGGGAAATCGGCCGGTTACCGTCGGCGATGCCGTCGCACGTTGGTTTCAGCTCGCTTTAAACTGCACTATGAAATCATATCTCTTTCTTATTCTTATTATTCTTCTTATTCTTATTTATTATTTATTCTGTTTGTTCTATTTAATACCGAGGAGTATACTTGGGTACATAGTAGGAAACACCGAAGCCAACCCGATTGTTATTATTAATCGTTTCAAGTCCTCAGCTTCGGACATCTGGTTCCTTTGACTTCCGCTCCACCGACAGACAGACAGACAGACGACAGACATCCCTTCATTAATCATCATCACCACTCTCATTTCTCTCACTTCTTGAACATACTTGAGTGCTTTACTATATTTATTTTTAAAATAAAACACTTTGACAGTAGTTTTATATCTCCCTAGAAATAAAATAAAATAAAATAAAAATTAAAAAAAAAGTAAAATAAAAGTAAAAAGAGAATGTTCTGTGCATCGAAACACATCTTTGGTCGCCTGACCCCCCTGCGAGCCACCGCAACATCGCCAACCTCCTCCGCCTTCCCCCCGCTACGACCCTCCTTCTTCACCCCTCGTTCCCCCCTCAGCACCCAGTCCCGTCTCTTCGCCTCCGTCAAGGATCTGTACTATTACAATAACAATAACACCAACTCTTCAAAATCTCAGTCTCCACCTACCAACTCCAAGGATTTTGTCAAAATTGTCGAAGTCGGACCCCGCGATGGCTTGCAGAACGAGAAGACCATCGTCCCACTGGAGACTAAAATCTCCTTGATCGAGAAGCTGAGCACTACCGGCCTGAGAGTCATCGAAGCCGGTAGCTTTGTCGCTCCGAAATGGGTTCCTCAGGTATGTATATATATATAAACTATATATATAAACTTCCCTAGATATGATACCCAATATAAAACATATATTAACAGCTATAAAATAATATTAGATGGCAGACTCCTCCTCCATCCTCTCCCACCTGGCCAAATACCCCCCTCCAGCCCCTCAAAACCTCAAAATAACCTACCCCTTCCTGGTGCCCAACCTCAAAGGCCTCGAATCCGCCCTAACCCCATCCCACCCGGCCTCCGAAATCTCAATCTTCGCCTCAGCATCCGAAGGCTTCTCCCTCAAAAACCTAAACTGCACCATCGCCGAATCCTTCTCCCGTTTCGAACCCGTCGTCTCCCGCGCCCTCGCCGCTGGTTTGAAAGTACGCGGATACGTCTCCATGGTAGTATCATGTCCTTACTCCGGCGACACCCCGCCGGAAAAGGTAGTGGAAGTGACGAAACGACTGTTGGAGATGGGGTGTTATGAGGTTTCACTCGGGGATACGACGGGGGTGGGGAATCCGTATACGATAGATGTGTTGATGAAGGCGTTGGTTGATGCGGGTGTGCCGGTGGACAAGTTGGCTTGTCATTTTCATGATACCTACGGACAGGCGATTGTGAATTGTATGGTAGGGTTGGCTAATGGGGTTAGGGTTTTCGATAGTAGTGTTGCCGGGTTGGGTGGGTGTCCTTATGCGAAGGGGGCTACGGGGAATGTAGCAACGGAGGATTTGGTTTATTTGTGAGTATCTAATTCTTTTTTCTCTTAAAATTATGTTTTTTCTGTTGTGTTTATAAGATGTGATGCTGATTTTTGGGGGGTGTGGATGTAGTATGCACAGCGTCGGGATGAATACCGGGGTTGATTTGGAAAAGGTGTCTGAAGTTGGAGCGTGGATATCAGAAGCCATAGGGAGGAAGAATAATAGCAAGGTTGGACCGGCGCTGCTGGCCAAGCGACCGGATCCCAGTTCTAGCTAGATATTCTCCCTTTTCTATGTTATTCTATTCTGGAAATTCTTTTGTATAAAAAGGTGGTGTATAAAAGGTGCGTCGTTATACGATGACGAAATGTAGATGTATACGACTCGATGATGCATTTTAGGAGCCCTTTTTTTCATTCATATTCATATGGAGTTACAATTTTCTTCTTTTTTTTTTCTGTTTTATATCACTATTATACCTACTTGCTCGAGCCAATTAATCGTTCAGCCATGAAAAATATCCTAAAATTATTATAAAAAAGATTACTTGACGCCAAGATGATATTACAAATTCAAAGGCATCTTCCTTCTAAAACACCCTCGACGAACCCACCCGATTATCACAACTCCCACCTCGATCACCAACCCTATAACAAATCGAAACCCCACAACAAGTCCCATCGGGTGTAACACACCTCCCATCAGCAGGACAGTCAGTGTCAACCACACACTTCGGACTATCATAACAACTCGCATAATAGTTCCCGCAGAAATTCCCACTCACCCCTTCTAAACACGTACACCCTCCCCCTTCTCCAACACAATTCTTAACATTATTACACCGTGTTACGTCCCTACATGATGGATTGGAGCAGTATCCGTTCCCGCAGGTACCATCCGGACATGTGACGCCGCAGAAACCGCAGTTGTTGGGATCGCGTCGGAGGTCTTTACACCCGTCCGAACACTGGTCGAGACCGATGGGACAGCCGGTTATGGTTGTGACTGGGATTGTGGAGGTGACGGTTGTGGTTGTGGTTGTGGTTAGTGTAGCGGTTATGGTTATTGTTGTGGGGGCTGTGGAAGCGGGGATTGGGATGGTGAGGGTGGTTGTGGTGGCGGTGATGCCCCAGCAGGAGCAGGCGGAGAGGTATTGTGCTAGGTTTGTGCAGGCTGTAGCGTAGGATGGGACGGTGACCAGTTGTACTTCGTTGTTGCGTTTCTTGGGGGCAACGGTGACGACGGTGTTTGGTGGATGGTAGGTAAAGGTGCCTGAGGCGATGGTGATTGTGGTTGTGGCAGTGAGGACGAGGGTGTCGACTGTGATGGTTTGGTAGATTGTCGTGGTGGTGGTGGAGGTGATGGAGGAGACTTGGGTGGCATGCTGGGCGGCGCTGCAGTCGTTTCTGCGGGAGGTCACGTCGGGTTTCTTGTTAGCTGCTGTACCGGTCACTGCACGGACGCAGTTGTTGGCTGCGCAGGACGCTCGAACTGTAGCAATGCCATGAACTAGAATAACGAGAAGCTGGAGAAGCCTCATTTTTGAATAAAAAATAATATACTTTATTTTGATTAAGATTTTGTTCAAGATGATATATACTCGATTGGAACTATTGTACGTACGTTGAGGCTTTCAAGAAGAAGAGCGGCATCAATCCCTTTTTATATCCATCCGCTTCATACGACTCCACAGGGATAGAATACTAAAATCTTCAAATCACAAGTCAAGAGGCTATCGAATTACCTCCCTAAATGCACCAGTAATATATGCCAAGCAACTATATATATAATTTCAATTAATATTAGTTTCGACTGTTGACCTTAAGTTTCCCAGCGTCTTCAATGCGCGTTTTCCTAGAGAAATTAATACGTTAGGTTACTCAAATTGTCGAACATTTGAGATTGCAAGACCTTGTTGTAAAAGCTTATCCGAATCCACCCTTGCAATATGCAAGATACAACCCCCATCCCTGTCAGTATAATGGACTTTCTCAGGTTTCTGATCATTGGCATCTTGGGGCTGCACGTTAAAAAAAAAAAAACACCCAATGTTGTTTTCCCATCTAACGTGCATACGAGATAAATTACCGTTTTGTGTTAATTTAACCTGTCAATGCAATGTTTGTGGGAAGAAGCGCCACGGGAGCTATCATGTCGGATATTCGCGACGGATATCAAGAATCCTGATTCGATTCGAACTCGAATTTGAATTTGGCCGCGCGAGATTATATATTTTGGATCTATAATACTTATACGTACATACTTGACAGTGAGAATGTGCTTTTTAATTAATCTTTGGTGACAAATTGAATGCGAGCCCGTGTCTCTGTCCATTATTGGGGGCCAGAGATACGTATATGATGCGAGTCGTTATAGCTATAGCTACTTGAGTATATAGTTACTCTTACTTACTTTTTGGGATTGGGGAACTTTCAAAAACTAGCGTAATATTTGGATGGAGAGCTTAGTCGAAGCTCACCGCAGGGTTTCTTTAGGCTCGGGCGATCGGGTAATTGAGATTATATATGCATGATTTTTTTAGGTAAAGAATTAATAAATAGTCTTTTTTTTGTGGTCAAGAGCTCAGCGGTAAAGAAGAAGGAGAACATGTAGAATTAAGAAGCTAAAATGGATTTCAATGGATATGTTTTAGGAATAGACCAAGGAATTCATCAATATTAATACAGATCTAGTGACTCCGTGTGATGATCAACCAGGGTAAACCATCGACTGAAGTGCTGTCGGTGGGACTGCTGATATATAATATATACTGTGCCTGCCAATCTTATATAGAAACCTTAAGGACCAAGGCACCACCAGCTAAAAAATCGAAGTTCCGGCCAAGAAATTCGAAGAATGATATTAGCCTCGGAGTAATCTATACTAGCAAAATACAAGAATTGCTTTTTCTGATACAAGCTTTTTGTCGTGTAATATAATCCGTCAATTGATTAACCTTCCCGCTGACCGTTTAAATTGAAAAGGTGTATGCACAATTAACTCTTAGCCTCGAAAGCTTGGCTCGACGTCTCGATTGCCATTGCGATTGACTTTTATAACTACTCAAGTACTTACTTAAGCACCGTTTTGCTGAGCGGTACTATCATACTATACCTAAAGCCGCTTTATAAAAGAGCAGAGTTCGTTACGCGTATGATGTATGTACACCTGCTAGCCAACTTTTTTTTTCCCTTTCAAAATTAAGATACTCCATATATATACTTACTTAAGTAAGTATATTATTCAGCACCCACCCCAAAATCTACTTCTCTATCGTACAAAGCGTTTAAAGCGATAACCCATCTTATCTATATGATTATATCCATATACACAACCGTACCTTTAACCAAATCGAGGAACGTCGTTATTTTAACCCCAAGTCCAACCCTCACCCTTAATTACATTACATTACTAAACCCATACCCTTGAATTATCGTAATTTTGATATCAAACTCAAGTCCGTCAGTAGTCTTTTTATATATATATCACTTCTATTATAATAAAAGCTGTATGAGAATACCGCCGCTCCATCCATCGCTACCCGAACCCTCCAACTCAGATTCCCACGCACACGCACACCCCAAATACAACATGTACACACAAAAAGCTAAACAAAACCATCGTGAATCCATCCATCCCATACCCTCTCAAAGTTTCTTTTTTTTTAAAAATCCGTAACCCGTCCGTTAAAACTCCAATCACCATACTTGACCGGATCAGTCTTCGGCCCCCCCACCTCTCCCGTAACAGGATTCCTATCCCCCTCAAACAACGGCTTCTCACCTCCCTTTAATAAATCCGGATGTTGCCCTTGCCCTTGCTCCATTTGCTTTTGCTGCTGCGATTGTACCCGTGGTTGTGTTTGTGATTGTGAAGGATCGATATTAATATTCAACCTCAACATTTCCGCTTCCGATATCGAATTCTCGCTGGTACCCCCCTGTCCTTGTTGTATTTCCAGATGCGATGTGGAGAATGCACCCATCGATGCTTTTTGAAGGGATTCGAATTCTTCTTGGTCTTTTGGGGGTAGCCGGGGTGGGGAGGGGGTTTGTTTGAAGGGTTTGCTGGTCGCATGGGGGGTTGTTGAGAGGTACCGGTGTCGGTAGGGGTATCGGTGGGGGAGGGGGAGGGTTGGGGGTGTATAATATAGACGACAACGGAGGAGGAGGCGGCGGGAGAGCATGTTGGTATTGATTAATATATTGTTGGCGGTGGTTAAATATTGGTGGATGCGAGATGGGAGAGGTTGGAGATATCGATATCGGGATACCAATCGTAATGGTGGGAAGAGTTTGGCGATATACATGTGTTGGTGATTACAATATATAAACAATAAACCGCGGATTCACTACATTGCCACCGTTAACGTTCTCTCATATAATAAATGCCCCCGGTCACGAGGGAAAGAGTAATAAATTCTACAGGATGATAACCCTCGTATATATAGAATATTTGGATATCACTTGATTCATTCGTTTGTTTCAACTAAAAATACAACAAGAATCGACTTGAGAAAAAGTGTAAAACTAGTACTAGTCACTAGACTATATATTTCAGCTATAGCCTGCCGGAACAGACAAAGCAGAGGAAGGAAAAAAAGAAGTATACCCCCTAATTCATCACCTTAAGTCTGATCATACCAACTTCCTTACCTCCCATAAAGACTCAACTAAGTAGCCAACATCGATATCTCCTAGATCAACAGCAACATGAAAAAAAAAAAAAAGAGCTAGAAAACTAAAGAAACCCAGAAAACATTAATTAATATACCACCCCCCTCGAACCTATCCTCTATAGATCTATTTTCCAGTCTTGATATCGTGCACTCTCTTGATGATACCCTCAACCACAGATGGATCGGCCAACTAGCATCACCACAATCGTTAGCAAAATCCCATTCATTTACTTTCCCACCATATATATATTAAATAGAAAAAATATGGGAAGAGAAACTCACAGTAGTAATATCACCCAGCTGATCTTCCTCACCAGCAACAATCTTCCTCAAAATACGTCTCATGATCTTTCCGGACCGTGTCTTCGGCAGGTCATCGACGATATATATCGCCTTTGGCGCCGCGAAAGGTCCGATACTCTTACGGACCTGTAGAACAAGCTCCTTTCTCAATTCCGGGGAGTTGTCGTATCCATCCTTAAGGGACACAAAGGCATTCACAGCTTGACCCGTCAGTTCTTCGGCGACACCGACCGCTGCGGCTTCAGCTACCGATGCTATTTAATAAATGAATATTAGCTTTTGAATTTGACAGTAAAGGTGGCTCGATTTAAGAGGGGGGAGGTCGTACGGTGGGTGAGCAATGCGGCTTCAATCTCAGCAGTTGACAATCTGTGGCCGGATACGTTGACAACATCGTCAACACGTCCTCGAATCCAGTAATATCCATCGTGGTCACGGCCGGCACCGTCTCCGGTGAACTATTATTATTCATATACACAACCAAAAATTAGCACAGTTTTTTTTCCCTTTCAGTTCATAAAAAAAAAAAAAAAAAAAAGATTTGGGGGTTTTCACATACGTAGTAACCCTTGTAGACGTTCAAGTAGGTATCCATATATCTAGAATGTGATCCCCAAACGGTACGCGCCATACTGGGCCATGGCTTCTCGATAGCCAACACACCCTCGACGTCATTACCTTCTAGCACCTTGCCATTGACTGGATCCAAGATGAGGGGTTTGATGCCGAAGAACGGGAGAGTAGCGGAACCGGGTTTGGTTGGGGTGACACCAGCGAGAGGGGTAATAACGTTCGATCCGGTTTCCGTTTGCCAGTAGGTCTGCAGTGCACAAAAATATATGTATTAGTACAACCGTTCCTTTCCAATAATTATCGCAGTCTCGGCACTAGTAATTATCGAATTTGGGGGATAACACTCACATCAACGATATGGCAGTTCTTCTTTCCGACCTTCTCGTAATACCACCTCCAAACCTCCTCGGCGATCGGTTCACCGACAGAACCGAGGACTCTCAAACTCGACAGATCGTGGTTGATATACTTATCTCCCGCCTTCTTCAACAACCTTAACGCCGTCGGTGCAACGTAGAATTGCGTCACCTTGTACTTTTGCACGCAATCCCAGTATCGTGAAAAGTTGGGGTACGCGGGCGTACTCTCAAACACCAAGGTACCCACACCCAAGAGCAACGGCGCATACACGACATAGGTGTGACCGGTGATCCAGCCGACGTCACCGGCTGTGCCCATGATATCACCGTCTTGGAGGTCAAAGACGTATTTTCCGGTTGCCGCGGCGCCGAGAAGGTATCCAGCGGTAGTGTGCATGACACCCTTCGGCTTTCCGGTAGAACCAGAGGTGTAGAGCAGGAACAATGGGTCTTCCGAGCTCATCGACTCTGGTGCGCAGAAGGGTGGGTATTTCGCGGTTTCCTCGTGCCACCAGTAGTCGCGACCCTGGGTGAAGGGAACCTCTGGGTTACCGGTACGCTTGAAGACGAGGACGTTCTTAACCTCAGGACAGGACTTGAGCGCCTCGTCGACAATCTTCTTGGTGCCGATGACTTTTCCACCACGCTTACCCTCGTCGGTTGTGATGACAACCTTGGAGTTGGCGTCCAGGATACGATCACGGAGGGATTCTGAGGAGAAACCAGCAAAGACGACAGAGTGGACGGCACCGATACGGACGATGGCGAGGAGGGCAACGACGGCTTCCGGGATCATGGGGAGGTATACGGCGACGGTATCACCCTTGCGCACACCCATCTGTTTGAGGACGTAGGCGGCCTTGGAGACCTCGCGGAGAAGTTCGCCATAGGTGATGATGCGACCCTGACCGGGTTCGTCGGCTTCGTAGTAGATGGCAGGACGTTCGGGGTCCTTGAACGCCCAGCGGTCAACACAGTTGACGGAGGCGTTCAGACGACCTTCGGGAAACCAGCTGACGTCACCGAATTTGAGGCCGCCGTGGGAGACGGTGCTGAAGGGAGTGTCCCATTGGAGAAGTTCGTTGGCGAGTTTGCCCCAGAATTTTTCCGGTTCGTTGATGGATTCTTCGTACATTTGCTTGTACTGGTCCATGCTGGCGACATTTGGCTTTCCCGGGTGGTGCCTAAGTACATACCATTCATATCATTAACACACCATTTAAATATATACATATATGAACTCATATACAGCTGAGTATATATATGCTAGAGGATCGTTATGTATTTCAATTGAAAAGCTGAGGACATACTTGTGAAAGGCTTCGGGAACCTGAAAGGTCTCGACATTGTGCGCCTCAATGACCACTGGAGTGTTTTCTTGGGCCATTTTTGGTTTTGACTCCTTTTGAGCGCCGTTCGTCACACCGTTGGAGACACCGTTCGAAGTTGAGGAAGTAGCAGGCTTGGTCGAAGCGCCGTTCGTAGCAGTGGTGTTATTCGCAACCGGCGAGCGTGGAGCAGACTTGCTGCCGACCTTGCTTTTCAATTTTTTCTAAATGTTATGAAGACAAAAAAGAGCTTAGTTTGGCACGATTCTCGCAAAATTAAAAAGACGACAGGAAGCGGGTATGTCAGATATCAATATCGATATCAGATGTAGCAGTAGTGTGTATGCAGCGGAATGGTGGGGTAATAGGGCCAATCGCAGAATAAAAGCTAAGGCACGCCATGCCATGGCCATGCAATCGATCACAAAAACGGATGAAACGGTGGGGTATTTTAAACCGGCGGAAGCCAAACACTCGCTTGCCAATTTAAAGCCAATTTAAAAGGCGGGGGGCCATCCTGCGGCGAGCGCTGCTCAAGCTGACTGGCTGGTTCCAGTGTGTGATTCGATGATTGCGCGCGCAGTACATGCATAGTAAGTATACTCACAGCTAACACCAAAAAAAGGGAATAGAAATATTCAAAGTGAATATGATCCTTTTTTGAACAGCGACGCCGATAAAAGAATAGGATAAATAAGAAGGAAGCTGGAGGGGAGAAGGCTTAAGGGAAGAATCAATTCCAAAGGGAAAAAGGGAAGAGGGGAGGGGAGCTCTATATGTACTTACCCACATGGGAATCGATTGTGGTCGTTCGTAAATACCGTAATATAATCGTTCCTTCTACTTCTTCTTTTTTTCTTATACGATACGACCACAAAAGGTCCCGGAAGTCAACTAGACCGCTTTGAGTCTAACCAGAGTAATAATCCAGTAATCCCTTCATACAAGAATCCTGTTGGGGGAGGTGTCAGATTATGCGCTCCCCAAAGAAGCAGAGTGCGGGGTGGTCGAATTAGACTGTGCGTATATGATGTGCGCCCGCCTTTGAAATTTTTTGGATGCCGGGGATCGATGGCACAGCTGGCTGGCTAGCTAAGCTAGTCCACTGCAGCATGTAACCGTTCGTAGGCTAAATCGATTAATTGGCCGACAAGCTTAGTCGAGTTCCAGTCGCACACAACCGGCGAAAGGAAAAAAGGAAGTTGACCTGTTCGGTAATGTCGCTGACTGCTGCGGGTGGAAGGGGAAAAATTCTCAATCGGTCGACCTGCCTTGCTTCCTTGTGCGAACGTGCGAATAAGTCCCGAGGTGCTGTGCCCCCCGCTAAACTTTTCTTTCAGAAAAAAGGACAATAAAATGGCCTTTTCTCGAGAGATATGATTGATATCAGTATATATGCGTGCTTGTATATCTAATCCTGCGGTGACACAGTAAGATGAGGGAAGTTTCAATTAATTAATTGATGATTAGATAGCTAGATATCTTTTCTCTGTCAAAGTAAATTTAACGTCTAGCTTGGGGGAAGCCGGTCAGCGCGCGCTGTTTTCGTCAATCGGCTGTTGCGTTCGATCGATCCAGAATCCCGTCCGAAAGCCCGAATCTTCTTTTTTTCAAAAAAGCTAAGCTTTTTTCACCGTCTATAGACCTTCCTGCCGACGCTCGGAATCCGATACTCTCTATTATAAAGAAAAGTAAAAAAAAGTAAAAAAAAAAAAAAAATAAAGAGGACGAATAAATAATGTAATTGTAAATCCGAGGATTAATTAATCGCACGGTGATGAATTGCGACAGATTCGATTCGAAGGGAACGGATGACGATCAGAACCCTTTATATAGGTCACAGCTTCTTAGTGTCGCTCGCACGTACACGAAGGTATGTACGTAAAAACTGGATCGAGCGTACTGTCCTATCTATACTTATGCGTGCTCAAGTAAGTAGCTATAGGGTAATAGACTTTGTCATCATACACAGAAATCACAGGGCTTCTTGTACTTGTTCTGTCACAAATGAACCGACGCGACCACCTTCTAGCTGGTACTTATTATTATTATTATCCAGATTTTACCCCTCCCTTTGCGATCGACTTCCCTTTTTTGCATAATATATTTCAATCATTCCTGGACAGTTACAGGAAAAACTCAAAAGAGCCCTCCCTGAAGCTGGGGTCATATTTTTTTTTTTTTTTTTTCTTTAGGGAATCTAATCTTGATATTGTTACTAGGTAAGTTAAGGATATCATTCGGAACACGGGACCGCCAGGAAATTTGTATTAGCCTGCCTGCCTCGTAAAGGAACATGCATACGCATATATTATCGGGCCATTCACAATCAGCGCTTCAAGATTTATTTTTTATTATTCTTCTCAGTATCTCCCGTCCACGAGAGAGATATCCTTTTTTTTTTTCGGGGTAGTGGCCGGGTTGAAAGGGTGCCCTGGTGGGCCGTAACCAAGGGACGGGTGAAAGGCGTCCTCCGTTTGTCCGAACGAACGAAAGTTCACAGCTGCTGTTATTACATTCACCACACAACAACATTTATTATTTTATGATATTTATTATATATTATTGGCGTCGTGGTCTCGGGAATTGAACCGGGTCGGTCAGTTGAATCAAAGGGCACATCCGGGTTTTTACTTTTTTTCTTCTCTTTTTTCATTCTTGGTCGCACGGCTGGGGGTGATGGATGCATCAGTGCTGATTATGGCGACTGTACAGTGCAGTGCAGTGCATGATATCGATATCGATAGGTAGAACGGGAACCCGGTAATATAATATAATCAATCAATCAAAGCCTCGGAGAAATGCATACGGTATGCATCGATATCGCGCCGCACCTGCGCCGGCCTCAAACTTATCCTCAACTCCTGAGGTATCATGTCATGTCGTGTATCCTAACTTCTTGGCTTCTTTGACCTATTCTTTGGATTATATGTGATATATAACCGTCGGCGGCGAACCGAAAAATATATATCCGAGTTAGCTTTCGGTGGCGTCGGTAGACTGACAGAGCAGATCATGTTCGCATGACCCCATGTGCTCCTAGCTCCGGTCGACCTAGAATACTTGGATTCTACCAATCTAGTAGCTTTAATTTTGTTGATTGGAAGCTGTGGATGGGACCTCATTCGAATCTGTCGCATGGCAAGCTAGCCTAAACGGATAGAGGTCTGGAAATTGTTTTGCAAAGCAAAGTTTGAGCGCTGGGTATATTATATATTATTATATGCAGACGAATAGACAGACATATAGACAGACGGCGGGGCATGCACATGCCGTAAGAGAAATGAAGGGGAAACTATGACTGCATGCATATACATGTACATGTACTTGATGTAGGGGTAACCGGTTTGAGAATATAATCAATCATCAATCGTGAACCGATGGTAGGCGCACTCTACCCTCACTCTCTCTCGCTCTCTCTCGCTCGCTAGTTACAGAATTTGATTCGGCAAAATCCAGACCAATGCAAGTAAGACCTGTCTGTCCCTCACAGGAACTTCGTATCGAAAATGTCATATGGTATCTAGTCTGAGTTTGGGGATTATCCGAAGTCGCACAAGATATTTGATATTTGTTAAAGAGACCCGAGACTCGAAAGCATCCTGTATACTGTATACTACTGTTGTAACAAATTAATGCAATTGCTATCGATAAATCCCATTCCCGTTCAACGTACTACTCCTCCGTAACTGTTTGTCATCATTATTATTGATTGATTGGGTGAGGTGAGGCTCCCTCCGGGTCGCCAAGACCGTCCGACCCGATCGCTTCGATTGGTTCGCACCCAAAACGCGTTTCGATCGCATCCACCACTTTGCAGACCCATACTATTCCCATCGACACGACATCTCTCTATCCAATCGCCATTACCATCTCATCCACCCCGTCCCATTAGATCTATAGACCCTCTTCCGTAATCGCGATCACTTCATCTCGCCTAACGACCTTGATCCTTGCTGTACCTTCGAATCCCATACTACTCGACCTGCTATATATCACTACCCTTTTTTTTTTTTTACCTTGCGCACCACCCGAGAGGATAAACAATGCCACCAAAAGCGGCAAAACCAGCACCACCTCTGTACGAAGTCAGCGAACGTGTCCTATGCTTCCACGGACCTCTACTATACGAAGCCAAGGTTCTCGAAATCAAAGTCCCCACAGAACCACCCGCTAGCTACAGCTACAAGGTTCACTACAAGGGATGGAAGTCAAGGTACGGCGCAAGTGACCTAGTCGATTCTATACGAAATATTTTGTAGCGGGAAAGAAAGGATGGATGGTTCTCGGGAGTGCGATTGCTAACGTTTATACCAGCTGGGACGAGTGGGTTCCACAGGACCGAGTCCTAGGATGGACCGACGAGAACCTGCAGAAGCAGAAGGAGCTTCGAGAGGAGCATAACCCGAAGAAGAAGCAAGAAAAGGAGAAGAAGACGACACACACAGAAGAACCCGTTGTTCCTACCGTTCGGGGTCAGAAGCGCGCTCGCGAGATGGATATGGATAAGGTTGGTCTTGGGATGGCTGGAAGATTCGAGTTTGAGGATGCTAACGATACCGTAGGAGGAAGATTTCATCAAACGCCACGAAATCAAGATTAACGTACCCGAAATTGTCAAGTCTCTGCTGGTGGATGATTGGGAGAATGTCACGAAGAATGGAACTCTCGTCAAGTTACCCCGAGAGATCACTGTCAATCAGTTCTTAGCCGACTTTGTCGAGAACACTCAGCACAAATACACCGGTTCGCAGAAGGAAGTCTATGATGAAATCATCGCTGGGCTTCGGTCGTATTTTGATAAATGTCTCGGGACCATGTTGCTCTACAGATTCGAGCGCGATCAATACAACGAAATCAAGAAGCAGCATCCGGATACCGACATGTGCGATCTCTACGGAACAGAACATCTGCTCAGACTATTCGGTATGTCGGCTCGATACCCCTTTTCGGCGATATAGGTGGCGCGTGAAAACTAATCGTTTGGGAAGTTACTATGCCGGAGCTTATCGCTCATACCAATATGGATTCCCAAGCGGTCAATTCGCTTCGGGAGCACCTTGATGAGATTATGATGTTTATCTCGCGAAACCACGAGAAGTACATCTTGTCCGAGTACGAACAACGTAAGTTTTGCCTCCACTCCCTGTAGTTTTTCGGAACGGTTTTCGGAACGGTTTTCTGACATTTGATCAGCTTCTCCATCTTATAACGCCACTTCTTCCCCATAGAGAGGGGAATGGAGCCGGAGGTCCCAAATAATTGCTACCGAAAGAAATCCTGCTCGACCGGGTTTGCAGACGACATCGGGCAGATAATCCTTTATTAATCTTTTATGTGGTAGACGCTCTCGACCTAGCGCTCTCTTAACCTGCACGGTATCCGAAGAAGATTTTATTTATTCAATAGCTCTGGTGTACTCCCCATGGCCTTAAGCTTTACGAATTATCCATCTCTCTCTCGCTATCCTGGGTCTCCTTGTACGCATGAAGGCGTAGGATTACTAGTGCTTAGCAACAAGGAGATTTGTTGCGATTATCTATTTTCCGCAGCAACAGGATGGACACATATATTCATGCCGGCTGCTTTTTAAAATTTCATATCTTATCTGCTCAAGTACTTACTTACTATTGGCGCTTTTTTAACCGGTCACTGTTCTTTTTTTTTTTTTCATCTTCTCATGTACTATATGCCCTCCTTTTCCAAATACCCCGTTTACCTTTATTGTCGTCCGCTTCCCCCCTATCTCTTAGTATTTCTTATAATGAACACAATCACGAACACTCTAGCATCGGTGGTCTACCTAATCCCAATCATAGTCGTGATATAAAAAAAACTATGCCAAATCCGGCGATACGCTAAATTAGTCCACCATTGGCGGGTTTTCAGCGGGGCACGAACGACACCCAACGTTGGTTTTGCGTTGCCAGAAATTTTTTTTTTTCCTGCAGACAAATTATCCGACTATAACGTTTTCAACCTCAACCTTTTTTTTCTCTCTCTTCTTCATCGTCCTCCAAATACCTTCTCTTATCATCAATTGACCTCATACGAGTAATATAGATACAGGACACTTCGTAAACGCTCTTTATTTTCTTTTCATCACTCTCTAAATCCGTCTTCAAGATGACCTGCTCTCTGTGCACCACCCGCATCCTACGCACCCTCGCCACAGACCTCGCCATCCCAACCACCACCACCACTACTACATCCACAAGAACAATCACCTCCCGTCGTCTCAAACCCTCCAGATTCTCAATACGATACACCTCCTCCTCAGCATCCCGTCCCCAAAACGTCGACCTCTCAACTCCCCCCGCCGAACCCAACCCGGACTTTCTAAACCTCTACAATACAGCCAAAGCTTCCAGAAAAGAAGCACTATCAACCTGGAGTTCAGCATGGAAACCAGAAACAGACCTCTCCTCCGTCCGTGGAGGTTCAATGAACGCCGATACCTCCCAAGACCCAGCAGCAAACGCAGAAGCAGACCCGGATGCGGAAAGCAGTATAGAATACCTTGACGAGTTCACCGCGCTACAAGAAAACGATAGCTTCACCGTATCCCCACTCCCACGGCGAGATTTCAAAAGTAGGAAGAATTACGAACTTTTCGATTCCTTCGAGTCTCCTACTGTTGCCCCCACCATTTATGAGAATCTACACCATATGCCTGTTGACATGAAGCGGAGATTCCCGACCCGTGCTTCTCCCGCTGCACCCACACCACAATCAATAGAGTCATCAGAAGCGGTGGGGGGTATGGGTGGTATGGGTGGTAGTAGTGTGGATGACGGTGTGCCCTGGGAAGACCCGGATAGTATCAACGAAAAACTAGCAAAACCGCACGACCCGGTCAAGAACGCGTATCAAGAATGGACGACGGCGAAATTATGGTCGAACAAGCTGGTATTAAACCACTACAAACCCAAACAACAAAAGAGCAAACCCACCTCGTCCTCCACGGGTGAGGCGAAACTCCGTCCGGATATCTCACGGACGTACAGTGAAGATACCTACCGTAAGAACCTAAACAACCAAAAGGGGGGCAGTCCTGCTTACAGAAAGGACGTTCCGGAGTGGCAGGTGCATAAAGAGGCGGTTAGGGGTAAACTCGGCGGGGATAAATGGAAACCGTTCAGTCGGCTGTCACCGGCGGCTGTGGCGACGTTGAAGCAGTTGAAGGCGGAGAATAAGGGGATGACGGTGGAGGAGTACGCTCCGATTTTTAAAATCTCGCCGGACGCGATGAGGCGGATATTGAAGAGTAAATGGACGCCGACGGCGAAGGAGGAGGAGGATAGGTTGGAGAGGTGGAAGAGACGGGGGGATAGCATTTGGAAAAAGTGGGCTGATGAGGGTCTGGTGGAGACCAAGGAGGGGAAGTTGCAGAAACGGAGGGAGGCGGCGGTTAAGGAGATTAGGGAGAGGGAGGGGGAGGGGTTTGTGCTCAGTAAGAGGTTGAATTTGAAGAATAGGATTTTGTGAAGCCTAAGGATGGTTCGACAAGGCGCCGGTCTTGCTCTTTTTTTTATATGCTTTCGAGTCAAGTTGCGATACCACAACATTGAACATATATAAAAGAGATATATAGGTAGATTTTTGATATATTTAGCGAAGGGTACGTGGTGTGGAAAATGTACTTATGAATCTCCGATTTCAAACTCGTTGGACATAAAATTCGATGTATCACCCTCTTTCACGCCTAGATTTTACTCCATCATTGTATATAGAAAATTAAATGCATAGAATTTATAGATCTTCAAGCGCGTGACTTTTTTGTCCAACAGCGCGATTACACGGACATAAAAAATGCAAAAAAAAACATATTATAAATGAATGATAATGGTCGAGCATTATAAAAAGAATGGTAAAAAAGGTTCATTACAAAAGACTCTATCCCAGTCGTCGTACTCGTAAAACTCCAAAAGAAGTCAAAGTATAAAACCTCACTTCTTCTTCTTCGATGCTTCAGCGGCCTCCTTCTTCTTCCTAGCCTCAGCGATCGCCTCCACCTGTTTCTTCTCCTGCGGCGTAAAAGTTCTTGCGGATGCGGTGAACCGACTCCTATATCAATCCCACCACCATCATCAGCATTCAAAACCCCTCCGTCATACATACCATACTTTTCTTCAAAAAGAAAAACGAAAGGAAAAAAGAAGAAAAGAAAAGAAAAGGGAAAAAAGGGCAAGTTAATGTAGAAAACCACTCACGTAAAATATCTCGAAAACAATCCAATCCCAATCATCATAGCCATAGGCGGCACATTCGAAAACAACGAAACAATATACCACCAAAGCCACAACGGCTGCTGCGCCCACCCTTCAAACGGATTCGACGGTCCCGTCCATTCATCCTGTTCCTTCCATTTACCTTCATTCACCACCTCGGCCAACCACTTCGCGTCCGGTTCTATATGTGGTTTAACCTCCCTTCCGTTCGCGTCTTTCGTTGGTTCCGGGGGTGGTGTGTCCAAACGGTGGAAGGGGACGGGGTGGAGGTGGGTGTTGTGTTCCTCGACACCGGGGAAGGCTTTGGAGGGTGTTTTGGAGTGGTGGATGTAATATACGCGTGCACCCCAGGAGCCGAACATTGAGCAAAGTACTGATCCGTATTATAAATACGTTATTTTCACTATACGTTAGTACAAATATAATATATATATCTACATGTTGATTTTATTGAAGATAAAGGGGGGTTTGTTTACCGGCATCCGTATCGCAGTTTACGCGGGCGAAATGGATATCCTTGTTATCCTGTAGAAGGTTGATTGCTTCCTGGAATTTTTATATAAATTGGTTGTTTAGTATTCAAATTCTGTATATACCAGCTAACTATGGAACTTACAGTCCAAGCCTATATTATTCAAAATCATATTAGCAACTGCGTCAAGAAATATATGAATTTAATGGTTTTTATATGAGAGAGAGAGAGAGAGAGCTAGCTAACCTTATCGAAAGCCTCGCAGCCAGGACAATTCTCCAATCCCGTCGAGAAAAGTACCAACCAGTCCACGTTTGTGAATTGTAGCACTTGACGGTAGTTGCGCGAGTTGACGTCGTATACGATGCCCTGTTCTGGGACGACCTCATCCGCTGGGGCGGGAGGTTTGGGGACCGCGTCTAGGATCTTTTGAAGCTGCTCCCATTGTGCGGACGCGGTGTAGAAGGAGAGGGAAAGCGGGAGGAGGAGGGTTGAGAGTCTCATCTTTTGTTATACCGCTGCTGCTGCTAGGTTAAGGAAAGTTAACTTTGTGGGGAAGTTTAAGCGGTGACGTTTGCGTTGAAGCGTTTTTGAGTTTGCGACTGGCAGCTGGCTCGTGTATGCGGACTACGGTATAGTAGTACTCGAGGATATATGATTATTATTATATTTGATTATCGATACGAGATGATAAAGATAAATGAACAGATCGCGACAATTATTTTAGAAGAAGAGAGAATGGAATGGAAGGAATTATTTTTCGCCTCTTTCTCTGTTTCTCTTTCATCATAGCTTGGTTTTTTTCTTTCTTCTGTTCTTACCCGGCTTTTGAGATGTGGAGACTTTTGCAGGGTTGAATACGGTGCTGGCGCCGGCTGAATTCCCAGCGATGGGCTCTGATTGGTTGGATTGGCTTGGTCGGATAAATTCGATAGCCTCCAATTTTCAATTTTGTTCTAGAATTATAGTAAAGAAATCTATATCAACGGAGAGGATAAGTACTTAAGTATTCTCAAAAAAAAAAAATTCTCTTAGTGTGAGACAGAATATCATGTGAAATAATCGTAACAATCAAAGCGCAGAATAATGGGAAAAAATACGTATAAACGCGCTAATTCTAGTGCTAGTACTATAGTGCTACCTTCAATATTGCAAGATCTAATATACTTGAGAAAACACACGCACCCCTACAAGTACACAGTTGCTTGAGGCACTCACATTGCACAATATATCAAATATACCATCGATATAATATAATACTGAAATCTAGTACTTCTCTCTCTTCCTTTTCATCTTGCCGAACTTACGCCCGTGCCATATATACATACCTCAACCTAATAGCCCCCAACACCGTCCTTATAACCCTTATAATCCTAAAAGTAATGGATATACCTAATGTGATTTTATCACCTCGACTTGGCTCGCCACTGTTATATATGATCTCTATCCGACTGCTGCGTTTGAGGTTGGTGTAGCGGTAGTAGTAGATTGTGTTACTTCAATTGATCAAATATCGTATTCTAACTCGAGATACTCGATTTTGATCTATCGTTGTAGTAAAAGCTGCTAGACATATCGATATCTAACGTCGAACTCTCCAAATCATTCTTCGTAAGTACTGGCGCGAGTATCCACGTGTATATCCGTTGCACTCGTAAACACGCTAGAACTGTGGGGTTCCACAGTCGGGGCAACTGACAGCGAAGTCTCAAGCGTCACGTCAAATTTGCAAAGCCCGCCACACCGTTTTGAGGCATGTTTCACCGCTTCTTGAATATATTACGCCCACACGCAGGCTCAACACGGGTGATAAAAGGTGTTTGAGATATCGGGTTTGGAGTATACTAACAGATGCATCTGAAGTCTGCGTTATAGCAAGGTGTGTGTATACCGAGAAGGGTGAAGTCTATCGTATTGTAAGGCGCAAGGCTGGAAGTTGACACTTTGTGAGGATACTTGTAATATTAAACTAGTGAGAAAAAAGAGATAGAAGAAGATCTAGAGGTGGATGATGCATGATGGGAGGTGTTGGGGGGATGTTGGGGTTTGGGTGTTGTGGAGGTGAAGGCCAATCACAATTGCACAAGCGTGCGATGCAATGAGATGTTACATGCTGTTATAATGCAGCTGGCCAGGTAGCATATATATATACGGGTAGAATATGGCTAAGAAATTAAAGAAAAAATATATAAATAATTTCGAAAGTAGAAGTTTCATTAAAATTTTCTTTTCTAGCTATATATGTCCTCGGAATCAAAGCTTCTCGAGGTGCCTAGCTCTGATATGACCTCTAGGCCTCTCGGTGTCGTGATATTGTTAACTTGATCAATTGAAGTTCGGGTTCATCTGCGGCGGCAGCATAGTCGTGGTATCTATATCAATTGCAAGCGCAAGCTTAATTAGCTTAATCACCTATCAAATATTTGAATATCTCAGGGCTGGCGCTAGCTCTCTCACCTTGATCCGCCATTTTATATATATCCCGATAATCAAACTATAAATACCGGATAAAAGTCGATAGGAGATTAATTATTGTATCGAATTTCACTTATAGCCCAGTGCTAATTTCTCAAGATTTCTAAATTTATAAAATATAAAGCACTTCCGATTAGAAGATGCGGTCTCTGAGTGATCGTTTTTCAAGTTGTGCTGGTATACACGCGTGTACATTCATTCATACGTTAACCAAAAATTGCAAAATCTTATGGTTTTACATATACTTAACCTAGTTTTTAATCCGTGGCCACGTGGGCCCCTCTGCTTTCAGAATCTACATTTATATTGCGGATCTAAGCTATAGCTACTCGATCGCCCTTCAGACTGTACTAGTTGCATGTGAGGCCGGTCGATAACTCGACATCTGTATAAAAGAATACTACTTTCGAAAGCGATAATGATGACGCCTGTCATCAAAACGGGTGATCATTTAATATCAATTATTATGGGTGGGGCAGATGATATTTATATTTTGGTTGCGTCTTTGGATATAACTCGACAATTGAAATTTGGTTTGTTTAATACATAGTTAATTTAATCGTTTGGAATATTGATTTTCATCTAATCATTCAACTCGCTGAAAAGAGATATATATCTGGGTGACATGTACAAATCGTGGCGCGTACGGCGATACAATAAGCCATTTTTATTCTAAAACCCCACCAGCTTGTGAAAATACTCTTTTTGGGTTCCAAACTATTGGAAAATGTAAAAAGCCTACTTACCTTTTCCCTAAGCAAGTATAGGCCATGTCCAATCAGCCCATTGACTCAATATGAACGGTGCAGTCACGTCCGTCTTCCATACAGTAGTGCTAGCACTAGAATTGTTCAACAAGAATCTCTGAAAAAATGCAGTCAATTCAGGTCCCTGCTGATCCGTTGGGAAAGAACAATGCAAATGGTCTCCAATCTGCGAATATCCCATACGATCCGGAACTCCGAGTGCCTTATAAGCCGTATGCCCGGCAGTCATACATCCATAATCACTCCACGGACCGAGCCAATCGTATGCGGTATTATCAATAACCAACAACCCTCTGGGAGCAACCAGAGCAGCCAACTCGTGATGGTCAACCGGTAATAACGGAATAGTACCGTTGGGAGAAAACTCCGCAAACTCCTCAGAGAACCAAACATTCTCTCCTGTGATTTCGGAAGCCGTCTGGGTCACGGTTCCGTTGGCGTACATCCAGTCCGATAATCTCCAACAGGCCGAACCGCCAGATCCGCTCTCTTGAGGGATTGTTAGGGCGATTCTAGGCTCGAATGCACCGGCTACTAGTGCGCCTTTACCGTTACGAGAGCATCCCGTCACACCGACTCTCGTGGGATCGATTTTTGCGCGGGGTGTGTCTTCTAGGGCGTCCATGATTCTGCTTACACCTATATATACCAAGCGCATCCACGTTAATATTACAACGGCCATTCGAAAAATAGATGATCGATATTCATGCAAGTGATGTATATGGATAAGTATATATATTATCTTACCCCATGACCAAGCCATCATAGCGGACGCGGTATGGTTCTTTCCATATAAAGTATAGAACTTTCCGATTCCCCTACTGCTCGCAGAATCCTGCTGTGCGATATCACTATTGTCAAAGATCAAAACGGCGACACCATCGGGGATCGGGATGCTGGGTCCACCGTAGGCGATGATGGCTGGGAACGGACCGGTTCCGGTGACTGGGTACTGGATCGTTACGTTCCACGCGATTGTTTTATCGCCTTCGTACGCTGTTAAGGCTAGAGTGTTTGATGCTTCGTAGAACCTTGTTCCGAGACGGTGAGGTTTTGGAGGAAGTTCTCCGAGTTCGTATTGTTGGAATAGATCTAATAATTCGTTGCGGCGGCATTGCCAATCTGCTAGTGTTGTAACTGGTGTACCGTTTTGGAGCTGGAATGGGTTTGGGAGGAGTGGGTTCTTGATGAGAGGGGCAGCATAGTTAAATGCTGGGCAAGAAGCGGCAATGGATGGTGGTAGAACACCGGATGCAAGGATCAAGGAAGCTGTAGTGAGCTTCATTCCTTCTCTGGTTGAACTAATCAATTGCACAAGCCTTGATTGATTTTACAACTTAAGTTGATGTCGCTGCTTTTGATTGAGGCTCGGGATTGGATCGATCGAAGAACCGTGGCGCCGACTACAGATCAAGATCTAGAAATTAATCTGGAGACTAAATCGTCTTCATTTTATACTTGGGGATTTGTTTTAAGTTCGATACGGTCTTGGGTATTCACGTCGAAACCCGGAACTAATGCCGAGATATATACATTATGCGACAGGCATGTTGACATGTCGGAAACGGACAAATGGAGGATAGAATCATAGATACTATTAATAATGTATTCAGAATTGCATTATAGTAGCTATTGATCAATTGAAGCAAAAAATATACCATGGGAATCTAAGAGTATAGCCTGAAAGCCATAGAATAAGTTTCTTTAGATTTTTAGAATACTAATTAGAACTATAATACACACGGAATATTTATCACAGAATGCCTGCTCTTTGTAAGGTCTTAAGGTTGACGTGGGCATGCATGGTTTTGAGAATCCTGGCGCGTGAAATACGGATTAATTAATGCGACCGAAGCTTAAACTGTTGCATTTTTGGGCCATGATTTTCGTTGTCTAGCTAGTGCTTGTACTGCCCGGTTAAATATAACATGTCGAAATACAAAAAATTTTTGAAAAGTTCGATGGGAATCTGGATCGGCTAAAGGTCGGAAGAAAGGGGATAAACATTGGGTATCGGTTTAGCCGCTGTTGTGGCTGCGGTTAAGCACTTCGCGACGGGGAAATTTTTTAGCGACGATGAAATGGAAATTCGAATCATGAAGTCTTTAAAATATGGAGTGTAAAATCGAGTAAGTATTATGGGTGCTAAGACTTAGCAAGTTGATAAAGATGCTCTCAGCGAACCTATAGGCCTACGTAGCTACCTCGGATTTGGAGGACACAAACCGATGCCCCTGGATCTGCATTCCGCGTTAGTCCCAACGGCGTACGGCAGCCATTAGAATATATTTTGAGGTTTCGAAGAGGGTGCTCTAGATCGAAATATATAGGGTAGCGAGAAAAATAAGCTTAAAAGACGGAATGAAGATGATCTTAGTAGAGAAATGTAGAATTCTCCTGTTCATCAAAAGTTTCTGATCTTATCAAAAGAGCCGGGAGAATGCTCGCCGTTAGGTAGCGAGGTATTTGCTGTTATAGTTTAATCGGAGGGCTGGGATAAGAGGGCGGTACTAGAGTCACGATATCATGATATCATGATGCGTACTGATAGATTCTACGTCAGATAAAATTTCAAACCTAATCGCGTGCATGGCATTCGAATTCACTTAATTTAGTTTGATCGTGATATCATGATCCATTATTCGAATTGAAGTTTGAATTTTGAAGAGATCTGGTATCGCGATTCAACAAGCTAGATGATTTTTTTCAATTCGACTCAGAGGCAATCGAAGAAAATCAAGATAGGATTCTTATTCACATCAGAATTCATAAATGCATGGCAAAGCGCAGGCTGGCATTCTGATTACGAACCAGTTATAACATCGGTACCATTTCCGATCAGTGCACCTAACCTCTTGCGGATATATATACCCAGAAGAGTCGCAACACAACAGCTTGAAGTCAGAGTTGCAAGCTCTCGAGCTCTCGATGACTGCAGTTGATGGCGTCGTTTAGTGTCCTTGGTGAGAGAAGTGATTGGACGGCTTAGTGCCTCCGTTTGACCAAAAATAAATAAAAAAAGACATCGAGAGTTCATGGGCTTTGCATTTCACCTGCAACTATCAGTAGAATTTCCAAATTCCCATTGCTTGGCTTGACTAGCGCGCTTCTTTCGCAAATTTTGGTTTCGCTAGCTGCAGATATCTCTTCTTGGCCTCCTCTTCAATTTGAAGCTCGATCCAATTTTTCAAATACTTAAGTACTTAACTATCGTGCCAAGTATTCCGTTATCCGATCGAGTGTATTTTAATGGTGCGATTTGACCGTTGGACGGCTGCACAATCACGAAAATTCGAAAATCGACTTGTAAGAATGAATTTCAACGCATCTTGGATCTATTACTTTCTGGATTAACTTCAAGAAGCACTTAGATGTAGAGTTGAGATTCAGATATATTTCGCGGATATGCATAGCTCTTAACCTTTTTTTTCTGGTTATCGCGGTTTGTAAGAAAATATCATTATTTCTTGGTATTCTATCTTGTTGTCACTCCTGCGAAAAAAGATTGTAAGTGGGAGCCTCCTCTAGGATCTCAATTAAAGCTTGCTCATCAAGGCATTATTGCTGGATATCTTCCAGACCCTCTAGCATTTTCTACTTGTTATACTCACAATGAGTTTATATCATATTTCACTTAAAAGGGTTTCCAATCGATAACGAGAATTATTAACTCGATATGAAGACTCTGAAACATGGTGACGATATAATGTAAGATCATGAATTTAAAACTAGATTTATTAGAAGGCGCACCTCAGTGTTATTCAATGACAAATAGTCCAGAGATTTTGAAGATCGATATTGTGGCTCTTTCTCTCTATGCAATATGTGTTGAGATTGTTGGATTCAGGCTTCGAGGCTGGGCACAAAAAGTGTCTGGAGTCTGTCTCAAGGACCTGGTCGTCTGGATCATAGCCGAATGCAAATTGATTACCTGGGGGACCACCAGCCCCGCGAGAATATTCACTCAAGGGTCCCACATTTCTTCAAAGATCATGGGGTTGGAAGCTCTGATCTTGCCGCAGCTTCCGAAGCATACGTATGTGCCTGGCCAAGGGCGAGTAGAACTCTGGGCAGGCCGCCTCTGCAACACAAAAGAATTCTTCCCAAACTTAGAAGTAACCTGCATAACGAGAATATGCACTAGCTCACTATTGTGGGGGAGATGGACGGAACCGGCGTCTGCAGCGACATATTAGCCCATCCTTGGGGGACCGACACTTCTTTTCTCTTTCGGTTCAGTTTGTTTTCGTTACCTCCGTGGTGGGGAATTCGATGTGTCTCGACAGCGACAAGCTTGCCTTCCGGCAGAGTTGAGGTTACTGGACCAATGGGAGTGAGGGGTGGTGGGGACTTCTGTTGACACGAGGATGATTATTTTTTTATTTGTATTTTTTACTTTTTACTTTTGTCGTTTACCATACCGTCTTGCTTGCATCTTTCTGTCTGTGGGTGTCGTACGTACGTCTTCAGACACAGCCCACCTGGAATTTCTTTACGAGAATGAAATCTTTGACGAAGATCGCTCGAGCAGGGGCTTTGCAGTGGGTAGACAAAGTTGCCGTGAGCGTCTCGTCTACGAGAAGAGCTTGTGACGGAGAGGTATTGGACGAGATGGAGTCGCACAACTGTGTGGACCCTTTGCCACTAACCCTCGAAGATTATAAAATAAAATAAAAAAAAAATTTCTTTCCTGAACAGAAATTCTGGAACGAGGCAAAGGTTACCAACTGGATTTAAGCTCATGCAAATACTTTGACTGGTTTGGCTCGAGACTACCCAAATGGACTACCAAATAGCAGTGAAGAGCAATTTGTCTGGTTGCAGTTTCGCGTCACAGCAGGGTTTCGAGACTTCAGGTTTACTGTTTCTCTAGCCCCATCTTGGCAAGCAGGATGTGCCCCCTCGCGTTTGAATCCGATGGAACATAAGTATTTTTCACGATTTCTGAACATGCAGTGAGTGCATCGGAGTTCGGTAGTGGCCTATTCGGGTATTTAAGATATTTATTGTTGTTTACTTAAATGATAACTTGGAGAATCCGAAGCCTCGTTACTTTTTTGTAATATAATCGTAGGCAGATGTGCTTGGCTTGGCTTGTGAACATTCAATAATATGATGCATGGGATAGCTGGAAATATATACGATAGGTATTGGTCTCGAGTGAGACCTGCTTTGTAATTATAACCATCGTACGGTTGGAAGCCGCATCGAACGCCTTGCAGCTTGCGTCGGCATACATAGTACATACATAAAGAAGAAGAAGAAGAAGAAGAAGAAGAAGAAGAAGAAGCAGCAGCAGCAGCGGTTCCGGCGGGACAACCGTCCAAGATGGCCAAGGGACAACAGTAACAAGCCAAGAGAGGAGGAGTAGAAGAAATAAGTCAAATACACCGACTTGTTATATGTTTTGTCCCCATGGCATACGGTTGTCCGTCTATTCTTAGCCCCCCTCCCAGATCCCTCCACTCGAGTACTTGCCAGCTTCTTCATGCTCCTCATGCTGACAGGATGCCCAGACTTACATAGCAGTCAAGGACGGTTCAATAGAAATTAATTGAGTACCTTCCCTTGTCCTCTTGCCTGTTTCTGTGCAGGCTTAGCGTCCTTTTCTTCTTCTTGGGTTTCCCTCAGCCTCTTTCACCAACTGGGAACCTCGACAAATACCTTTCCCTTTTTCCTTCCAGGTTTAGCTTTATATATTATAACAACCCACACCTCTCCCGTTTCAATATTAAAACAGAGATGGTAATAGTAATAAGATCAACTCTCTCTTGAAGTCTCGATAGACTTCTTTAATTTTTTCTTTGCAGGGTGTTCCTGAGCTGTTCTTTTCTTTCTTTTCTTCGGGTTCCTGGATTTTCGAAAGGGGGGCGCTTTGCGTTACGTACCACCGCCGTACATGCTACTTCGTACTAATACCATATTATTATTAGCTGTTGCTGCTGCTGCTGCTGCTGCTGCTGTGGGTGTTGTTTGTTCCTTCCTTTCCTTCACCTTCTCCTTCCGCCTGCCTTCCGCCGCCAAAATTCAAATCATCAAATTTCTCAACCCACGTTTTAAACACACACACATCCACACCACACAAACGCCCCACGAGAAGGAAGAGAACGGAGTTGAAGGGATATCAAAAAGAGAGTATACGCCCGTTAAATCGCATTAATATTCTACCGCCCATAATCGACCTCGTTCTTTCGACACTCTCGTTTGAGTTGAGCCAGTTTCCATCTTCCCTTCCTTCGTTTCGATTTCCATCGCCCTTTTTTTGTTGGGTCGTTTTGCTTGCGATTCCCTTAGACCAGACAGGGCTGGGATTTTAATCCATCGGGTTCACCTGGAGAGTTTCCCTTCACTTTGGAGTCGTCAGCATTCTTGTTTTTTTTTATTTTCCAGCGATTGTGAGGTTTAGCGGATTAGTGTGCCGCCCGTTATCGCCCCGTCCGATTGGGGATGGTGTTCCTTCGTAGGATAGATGCCGTCTTGACGGGCATACTATTATCACTCCTCGCCGCATCGTTCGCACATGGTAAGTCCATCCCTTCTATCCCCGTTAGCGTCGGCGCAGGTCGATAAACCGGGTGCATGTTATCTCTCGATCATCACCACTATTACTCTCTCTCTCTCTCGCTCGATGATCGCAATCCGGCTCTCTAAAAGGGAAATATCCGGCGCTAATCTATATCATCTACAGCACACTCTGTGTCTCGCGGGCCCATACCGTCCATCGGTCTCCTCAAAGATGCCAGAATACACGCCGACGGCACGTCGCAGCACATCCACGCCTTCTCCTCCTTCTACATGACCTTCGCCGTCGACCGACCTTACAAGCAGATCAAGCTCGTCCTCGAACCAAATCACGACATTCTCGACGATAAAGTAAAAATCACATACGTTTCGAGCGACGGCTCTGTCGTCGAGGAAACCATCGACCGAAGCCAGGAAAAAGTTTACAAGGGAGATGCCTACGTTCTGGATGAAGATTTCGGCTGGGAATGGGCGGGTTATTCTAGAATCTACGTTTACAGAGATGGCGAGGATCCGCTTTTCGGAGGCACGTTTTCGATCAATGGCGACGATCACCACATCCAACTGAGGTCCGAGTACATGCGAACAAAGCATACCGAAGATCCGAATGTCGACGGCGAGGAAGAGTTTATGATTATCGTCCGGGATTCGGATATCAATGCAGGAATCCGAATTCAGCAGAAGAGAGGGCTCGGTTTGGATGCCAGCTGTGGGAGTGATGGTCTCAAGTTCAACACCGATCCCAACCATCGCATTCGAAGGCAAATCGAAAACGCTGCACCAATCCCAGCTAGCATGAAGAGAGATATCAGCTGGAACCCGCTCGGGACGGGAAGAATATTTGGGGGTATGAGGAAGAGACAGGTCGATGGCAGCAATCGTACGTATAACCATCTCTAAGCTCGTTTGGCGTATAATCTCTAACCTCTTGTCCAGCTGGTGGTTTTGGTAGTGGTATCAATTTGGCGAGTGTCGTTGGCAGCACCGTCGGGTGCCCGACTACTAGAAAGGTCGCTTTGATGGGCCTCGTCGCCGATTGCGAATACGTCGCTAGCTTTTCCAACAACGGAGCGACAGTCCGACAAAACATTATCAACGTCGTCAACCAAGCATCGACACTCTACGAGTCAACCTTCAATATCACTCTCGGCCTATCCCAATTGATTGTCAGCAATCCTAACGAGACTTGTCCGGTCTCCCCTCCCGTATCTGCACCTTGGAATTTGCAGTGCACTAGCAATGCTACAATCGAGGACCGTTTGAACATCTTCTCCCAATGGAGAGGCACAAAAGCCAACGATGGACTTGCATTTTGGACCCAATTCACCAACTGCCCTACTGGAGCATCCGTTGGTCTTGCATGGCTTGGTCTTCTCTGCTCGTCTGACGCTACGGCTCAAGGTTCTAACTTTGTTAGTGGAGCTAATGTTGTCGCCCGAACCCAACAAGAGTATAAGGTTTTAGCGTACGTATCACAAAGGACGAGAAGAAGAAAATAGTACGAAAAGAAGCTAACGAATGTGTAGACACGAGGTCGGCCATACTTTTGGTGCTGTTCATGATTGTACCTCTACGACTTGTGCGGATTCGACCTTTGTAGCGACCTCGCAGTGCTGCCCTCTATCCGCGACTAGCTGCGATGCTGGTGGCCAGTACATCATGAATCCGTCAACGGGCGACCAAATCACCCAGTTTAGCCCTTGCTCTGTCGGCAACATTTGTACTGGTCTCGGCAGGGGAACCATCAATAGCGCTTGTCTGACTTCAAACCGTAATGTTCCAACTATAACGGACGGTGTTTGTGGAAATGGAATCGTCGAATCAGGCGAAGAGTGCGATAGCGGCGGCAATTCGACATGTTGCGACCCTCAAACTTGCAAATTCCGCACCGGCGCTGTTTGCGACCCTACCAATGAAGAATGCTGTACGAATACCTGCCAATTCGCATCCAGCAGTCAAGTCTGCCGTCCAAGCAACGGCCCTTGCGATCCACAGGAATTTTGCACGGGTAATGGCTCCTCTTGTCCAGCTGATGTCACCTCTCCCGATGGCCAAGCGTGTGGTAACTCCACCGCAAACACATACTGCGCAAGTGGCCATTGCACCAGTCGTGACCAGCAGTGCCGTAGTTTGATCGGTGTCCTCCAGGGCATCGGCAACGATACCAAGAGTTGCGACGACACAAACTGTCAACTCACGTGTACCTCACCACAGCTCGGCGCTGGTGTGTGCTACGGTATGCAACAATGGTTCGTCGATGGAACTAAGTGCGGATCCGGAACTTGTAAGTCTGGCAGCTGTGTTGGAAATAACGTATTCAACGATGTCAAATCTTGGATTCAAGGGGTAAGTTACTTGTCCAATATCTACTAAATATCAGAATACTCGGCTAACTATTTACAGCATCTACCACTCGTCATCGGTCTCTCTGCCGGTATCGGTGGTCTACTCGTCATTTTGATCCTGTATTGTTGTGTAACAAGCTGTATCCGCAGACACAAGAGGAGAAAGATGCGAGCACATCCACCAATTTTGATCCCCCCACAACATATGGGATACGTCGGCCAGTACGATCAAGTGCCATCAGCGGGAGGGTCCAGAAGTCTCAGCAGACGGGATAGCAGCCAAACCAGAGGCTCGCCCATGTCGCCGCAAAATCATCCTCCGCCGCCGCTGTCGAACGAGTTTGGATACGATCAGCAGTACTACATGGAGCAAGCTGCCGCGTTGGATTATTATAATAATATGAGACGCGGAAACGATCAAGGGTTCTCGAATTACCAACCGCCGGCGTATGGTGCACCTGAACCGCCGCAGAGAGGTCAAAGTGTGCGATACGCTTAGATTAAGGATTGCCCCGCCGTTTAGTGTGGGTAACGAGTAATAATACCTATTATATTCCTTTCGCTGGCATTATCATTTTAAACTCCCTCTCTAAGCTTCAATTTTTATTTTTTATTGTTTATTGTTTAAAAAACTATTAACGAACCCCACGAAAGAAAACTGTTTAACGCATCATTTTTGAGTTTTTTTTGGAGGACGGTGGCTGGCTGGCTGGTGGGTGGATGAATGGATGGATGGGTACCTGGTAGCATTTAAAGAGAGTTCTGTAGCATACGTTCCTTTTGTTTTGATATATTGCCTTTTGGGGATTCTTTTTTCGATGGCATTTTTGTGGAGCAGGCGTTTTGCAGGCGTTTTTTCTCTTTGAAACCTTTTTCTTTATACTATATTTGTTATCACTTAAAGATGGTTGTGTACAGAATATGAGCTGGGTAGCGATAAATCTATAAATAGCTGTAGCTGTAGCTATATAGGAGAATTGAGTAGATATACTTACTTGGAAGAGTTTATAAGTAATTTGGGCTTTAATGTTTCTATAACACTTATTAGACATAGAAGATGATGAGTTTTAGGGTCTGACTAGAGTGATTGAATTCGAGGTTCGTTGAAGGATATATCTACATTTCATTCATACTCGTATCAAGGCTTGTTATGAGATTGATTACTAGTATACTACCTTCAGCCGAGCTTGCTGCTGAAAAGACTAACTGATACCTACCACCTTCTACCAAATTCTAGCATTTAAATCAATCAACCTCATTAGAGTTGGAAGAATATACACCAGAGCACCCTCCGACCTCCACATATTTAAGCATCTTATCTTACCAAGTAATAAGTACTTATTCATCATAAGAATTTAATTACCATATCAGCGTGTTGCGCTGCATGTTGCATTTTAATGTACTCAGAACCCAAACGTTTAAACAGGGAACCTCGATGCGATTTTTTTCTGAAAATGGATGCTGTTATTTAAATTATAAAACGTGAGGCAGAATCCGGCGTTTTTATTTTTTTGAAAGCCTTGAATCTAGATTTGTAAAGGGAGGGTGTTTTGTATCCCGCTGTATATGGAAAGTGCTTGGGTTTTGGTGATATTGGTATCGGGACCGGACCGGGAACTCGGCTTCCATGCTTCTTTCGGAATTCAGAATATCGCAATTACTTACGATTCGGAGTATACGTATTATGGCAGAATACAAGGCTTCCGTTCTCCATGTCTCAATTGCATTTCCATGAGGAATATATTAAGTAGCTAACCCCGGTTATATATTATACAAGAGTTAATTAGCGGTTAGCAAGCAAGGCAGATCTCACCGTTTCGAAGCTCCCATATGGCGGAATGCACATTGATTTTCTTTCAAAAACTCGGGTAATCCTGTTTCTACCAGATGTGGATAGAACATTCTTCGGGATACTGGAAACGTTCTTTTTTGATATGCCAAGACGGAGATTTGGTGTTTTAGGTGGAGGATCAGAACTGGTATCTAGGATGGGATAGTTAGAAAAGTATATAGCTACTTAAGTACTTAAAGTACTTAAGTATGCTGTGTTCCCTTTTTTGGTCTTTCATTTTGAAGGCCTTGTTATATATATTCTTCACGTATATTTTAGATTAAGCCGTTTAAAGGTTTATTGTTACCGTTACCTTGATTCGACAGATTTTCGTATCGTTATAGACATACTACTAGACACCCGTCGACGAATTTACTAGTTTATTCATTCCTCGAAAGCCGGAACTTTCAATCTTCAAATATCCCAAGCTCACATACAACCAAAAAGACATCATAATCATAAAGCTTTAAAATTAGCTTGTTTCGGGGCTATAAAATTAGAGACGATAAAAAAATGTCACCATACCCCCCATTAATCCGCGCCATCCTCTCCAACAACCCTTCCACCCTCCGCACCCTCCTCTCCACAAACCACGACCCCAACCAAACCGCAGGGAAATATTCATGGAGTCCCCTCCACTTCGCCGCATACCACCATCACACACCCACCATCCTCTCCCTCCTCCTTTCACACAACGCCGACATCTCCGCCAGAGAAGTAAAAGACGGGTTCACACCTCTGCATAAAGCCGCCGAACGAGGGTACGTCGATATAATAACAACCCTTCTCGACGCAGGAGCGGATATCGAATCCCCCAGCAACGCAGGCAGCACACCGCTATTAATCGCCGTAAAGTTCGGATACACCCAAGCTGTCGAAGTGTTACTCTCGCGTAGGGCGGATGTGAACTGTGTTGATAGAACGGGGAGGGGTGTGTTGCATATTGCGGCAGAGAAGGGGAATCTTGAGCTTTTAAGGTTACTTTATGAGAAAGGTGTAGGAGTAGCAGGGGCGGTGGATGAGGGAAATGCGAAGGGGAGGACGCCGTTATATCTGGCGGTGAGGAACGGGTGGGTTGATGTTGTGAGGTATTTGGTCACATTGGATGGAGTGGATGTTAATAAGGCTGGGGATGATGGGTGGACTGCTTTGCATGCTGTCAGCTTTTATGGGGGGAAGAATGGAGGGGAGGTTGCGATGGTTTTATTGGAGAATGGGGCGGATGTGGGTGCGAGGATTTCGTCGACGGGGTATACGCCGTTGCATAAGGCTAGTGAGGCGGGGAATTTGGAAGTTGCGAGACGGTTGGTGGATAAGGGTGCGGATTTGGATGCGAAGAGTGAGAGGAGGCATACACCGCTTTATGCGGCTGTGAGGTTTGGGAATTCGAAGCGGAGGGGGGGTATGCTAGAGATGGTAAAGATGTTGATGGAGAAGGGGGCGGATGCGGGGATTAAGGATCAGTTTGGGATGGGAGTGGGGAGTATTGCAAAGCAGAAGGGGTTCGCAGAGATAATGAAGGCTTTGGATGTTAAAGATGAGTTTGGTTTATAAAGTGCAGTTTGGATATACTGAATTCTCCTGTATACTCTCATTCCTTTCTTTGCTTTTCTCATTCTGCTGTAAAGGCGAGTTACTTGTTTCAGGTGTAATATAGGGTTTGTTTGGAGTTTGGAGTTTTATTTTACCAGTTAAGTACTTAACATATTATATAATAACTGTCGAATATATTAAGCATATATTTGACTATTCGGATCTGGCATAATAATAAAGCCGCCTTTTTGGCCTAATAGAATAATATAATAACTGTAAATTCCTGTTTCGTCAGCGTTCAGAGCGATAACGTTATATCCGAACCAATTAGGGCTAATTGGCCAATATTGGCGAATTGCTCTAACCAAAAGCGCCCGCCTTCCCGTTCGCCTTGGCCGGTGTACCAAGATGGAATCTGTCTTTTTGATAGTAAGCTTACGAACTCTCTTTGATAGTTTTGTAATATTTGTGGTCTTTATAGACCTACGAAGTCTGGTGGAGTGTATAAACGTAATTGTAAAGTAGCCTAAAGGGATAAAGACTGAAGAGTATGTACTAGTAGAGTGTGTTGTCGTGTCGTTGGAAGCCGGCGATCGATGTGTTGAGCGATCGATCGATCGCCTGAATTTCAAATTAATTCAACCTCATCGGCAACTCAAAGTTCCGTCGACTACGTACGAGCGGTGGTATACAAACGAAATGCAGAAGTTGGCGACTCCGAAGAAAGCAAGGAAACGACATCCAATTTCGGAATCTCAAGACTTGAGACATGACGAGGCCACTTACCTAAGCTCAAAGATTATGCCGGTTGCCTGGCAAATGAGCAAGCCATGAATTACGCACGGGCAGTGCACAAGGATTCCATCAGCGAGTCGGTGCTGGAAACCTTCATTTCCGTCCCAAGCGATCTTTTTTTTCAGCCCCTTGCCAAATACCAAATGCAAGATGTCGCTTGCACTGGTTTGCGATGCCGCAAATGGTTCCGCCAGGCCTGCCATCCAACGCTCGTGACCAGTCTATTTGCGTCCTGGCCTGTAAAATTGCAAATTGCCCCTCATCTCCCGTGCCAGTGAGGGCGGCGGGGCTTGTTTTGTTTTCCGTAGGATCGGGTCCAATCGGGACTGGAAACTTGAATTTAAGGTAGTCGGTCCCCGTTTGGAAGTCGCTGTTATCGGATGTAATTCTCGTATCACAGTCCATTCATTAATAATTACTCCTGCCCTTTTTCTTTACTATTAATATTTTTCTCTCATCGTTAAATCTATATTTTCGGTTACTCTTTTGCGCTTCATCTGTATTATATATATATATATATATATATATATATATTATAACTTTATCCATTCTTTTGGCTGTGATAAGGATACAATAATTCCCTATCTAACCATCCTGTCCGCATTTGCACCGAGTTAACTTTCGCCGTCTGCTGGTCCGACTATCGATATCGTTTTCACCGTAATTAATCCGGCGCCCCTGCACCTACTCTTACCATCAATAAGCGACCCATCGGCATACACGAGCCTGTGGTTCAATTGCGACATCGCATCGATCCAGCTTGCGACACTCGATGTTAACATGATAGACGGGCATTTGTAACGTATTTCCTTGTACATATTACACAAACTGGCCTTCTTGTATATATATAAATAGCCCTCCTTTTTTTGACTCTCTCCACTCTTTCCGGCCTCTTTTTGGTTTTCTTTTTCTTTTTCTTTTTCTTTTTCTTTTTCTATTCCTTTCTCTTCCTTCTCTTCGCTTCTTTCTCTAACGCAATGCGTCCTTTTATTCCGATTATACCCTTGAACCCAATCGTTCGAAGTGTGTTTCTACGTCACTCGCCATCTCCCATCGCAGCAAACCACGCAGCAAATTTCGCCAGGCCCGTAACAAACGTTTCGACATTTGGTAGGAACGCTGGAATATCCGCCTTTCAATCAGCTCACATGTCGTCCCAAATCAGACCTGCCAGACGGGTTGCGAACCAAAATCAAGATGTACGCATTCTTCATCCCTTCGGCGACTGCTTTTACCCCACCAAACGTTTAAACGGCCCGACGTGAGGGGTTTTCTCCATGACAGCAACTGACTTTCAATATTTGATACCACCAGGTCTGGACAATTGTCAACGAAGCCGCGAAATCCAGCAAGGTCTTTCCGGTCATAAATCTTGGGTACGCCCGCCATCAAATTTCAAATTTCCCCGCCCGGCCCTCCTAATCATCAAACAGACAAGGTTTCTTCGGCTACAATCCTCCAACGTTCGTCCTCGACGCTGCAAAGGAAGCTCTCAACAGAGTCGATTGCAATCAATACTCCCCTACCAAAGGTCGTCCTCGTTTAAAGAAGGCCCTCGCAGATGCCTACTCTCCTTTCTTTGGCCGGGAACTCGATCCGGAGACGGAAATCACAATAACGACGGGTGCGAATGAGGGCATGCTGTCGGCTTTTATGGCTTTCGTCGAGCAGGGAGACGAAGTTATTGTGTTCGAGCCGTACTTTGATCAGTATATCTCGAATATTGAGATGGCTGGTGGCACTGTGGTTTATACCAGCTTGATTCCGCCTGAGCGGGGCCATATCGAGACACGGCCGAGTAGTGAATGGAAGGTGGATTGGGACATGTTACATGAGAGGATCAATCCTAGAACTAGGATGCTGGTAGGTCCATATCATCTCTACAAGAATCTCTTTTTAAGATCCTAGGTTAACTGGATACAATAGGTCATAAATACACCGTATGCATTACTCTAATATTGACCATTCGCTGTCGATTTGATAGAATTCGGACTAATTCGTGAGGTGTTGGAAAAATATAGTCACAATCCGATTGGCAAGATTTTCTCCCGAGATGAATTACAACGAATTGGCGACTTGTGCGTTCGGAACAACATTATAATTCTATCCGACGAAGTCTACGATCGATTATACTACACTCCGTTCACCAGAATTGCCACCTTGACACCAGAAATCGATAATCTGACTCTTACAGTTGGCTCAGCCGGAAAATGCTTTTATGCAACTGGATGGTATGTCACATATTTTATTCCAAAAGATAGGGTTTATAGTTCAGGCACTAACGGCTCAACACAGGCGAGTTGGTTGGTTGATTGGTCGTCCACATTTGATCAAATACGTCTCTGCTGCTCACACCCGGGTAAGTTGCCTGATATTCTTATAATCGAACACGCAATAAATGCTAACAAATTCAAGATTTGCTACTCTTCGGTCTCACCTCTCCAAGAAGCCGTTGCCATCGGCTTAGAAGAAGCTGAGAAACATGGTTTCTGGGAAGAATCAAAGCAAGATATGAAAAACAAGCAACTTCGATTCAATGCCATTTGGGACGAACTAGGACTTCCATAGTATGTGTACAGCCCTTAAGACACTTTATAAATGCAAACTAATAGGATTTCTACGATAGCACCGATCCCGAAGGTGGCTACTTTGTTCTTGTCAACATGTCCAAGGTTAAAATTCCGGAAGATTACCCGTTCCCTGACTTTGTCGCTTCACGGCCTAGGGATTTCAAGTATGTGTTACTCCCATATCTTCACAGACGAAATTTCAACATTCCGTTGATTATCCCACAGTCCTTCGACTTACGCTAACATTACGATTTTAATCTCATTAGACTTTCATGGTTTCTGATCAAAGAGCTTGGCGTCGCTGCAATCCCACCAACAGAATTCGTACAACCTGGCAGCGTAATGGAAAAACTCACAGAAAACTACCTCCGCTTCGCCGTCTGCAAGGATGACGACGTCCTCGATGCGGCCAAAGAAAGACTCCGAGGGTTAAAGAAATATATGGACTAGTGGACCGCGGTCCTAGATCTGATATTTCTGATTAGATATTTTTTTCAGCAAGGCGTTGAGCGTTAGAGATCTTTTTATAGGGGGGTTATTCATTTTACCCACCTAAAATTGAGACGGTTGGCAAAGCAGAATCGTCTCGTTACCAGCTTTTTTTCTCTATTAATTTTACGAACAAAGCTGTTGTTTTTATATCATCCTCCCGGTAGAGTTTTGGGATGAGATCACCGTATTTTTTCATACTTGTATATTTTTCCTTTTGTCACCCACCTTGCCTTACGGCACACTATTCTTCTTTTTGTACCCGTCTCCGAATTCCCCACTTCAGCATCTATCTTATCATACATCTCCTACTTTTCGCAGCAATAAATAGAGATGATATACCACTTTCTCATAGAAAGAAAATGTAGTAGAAAACACATATATATATATAATAATCTTGGCCTCGACAATCTTGCTCGCACTAAATAATAGTCATCGCCAAATTTTCAACCTATTGTTTAACTTACTATTTACAAACTGTGAGACCTAATTGGTCTGTTTGTTATGACTCGTTGACTGCTAGGAGCTTGTGAATTCATGATATCTATGTCCATAATTGGTGGCATTAATCTGTTGTTCCTGGGAATCACATTGAGCTGGTACGTATACAGAGGAGTTTTACCATTGTATCGTACGCAGAAGCTGATATATATGGTCTATTCTAACCGCAAGAACGTCAAAGCTTTGCGCGGCTGCTATATATATTATGATACAACATATCTAATCTTGGGATAACAGATCACTTGGATGGCACAACAGACTCGACAGCAGAATGTAGAAGTGATTGATATCGTAGGCCTGAAGTTGGATCGTGCGCACGTGCTGGATTGAGCATTTTATAAGGAACAGGATATATCAATAACAAAACTTTGTGTATTAATTCAAAAAAGAACGAATGCGGGGGTTAACTTTCATCCTTTTAAAGCATTAACAGCTAGTAAAATTCGTCGTCTTGAGATAGGGGAAATTAATTGAATAGAGACCAAGTTAGCTTAGGCAGGACGGCTTTGATCTACCAGCAAAGCCTCCTAGGAAGCGCCTGGAACTAAGATGGTTGAATTGAAGGCCATATATCGTGATATTGTGCTCGAGTGTTGTTATGTTGATATAAGTGGGGAGCGGTTACTGGTACAAGTTCCCTCAGAACCTTCTTGATATTTTGAACTCTGTCATCAATCTATTGGATGTGTCCTCTCTTCAAATCTATAAGTCTCAAAGAGTTCCAACTACCTTGGGTCTTGTTAAGAGAGGATCAAGGAATCGAGTCCATTGATCAATTGAGATTTCCAACAGGCGAAACCTCCGTGGATTATATTTGTTACAGATCTGATGACATTAAGGACATCCGGACGGGGAGTCCACTGCGGATAGGAGCAACTGCAGCTCATATGATCTTTGAAACGCCTCGAAGCGAACAATATTGCTAAATAATTATTGATGAAATCTTTAACGGGGACTCGATCCGAGTGCTTCGAAAACGTATGCCCGCGTGTAATTGCTCCAGCTCTTCCTGCTTAATTTAAATGTCACTAATTTGCTGTTTAACTGCGCAAATCAACAGGATTTATTCAGTTACACATAAGCCAAGGGCATGATCTCTATTCTATAATTCTATTACCCCAACCGAGCACTGCCCCACACCGCAGATTAAAGACGGGTCGCTGATAGACGTGGGTATCAATTCTAAGGCTACCAAGTATGGCGTAGTATTCTGGCTCTAGCGTAACCGGTTATGAGAAACTGTGGGGGTTATATCGACTAGCAGGAAATCTGATAGGGAGTGAAGCCAGAAAGAATCAGCGAGTGTCCAATGCATTGAGGGTAAGTATGAATATGCGAGCTATCAATTTCATATACGCCTTTATGTGGGCATCTCCGTACAAACGAGCTTCTCATGCGTATGAGTCGTCGCTAATATATTGGATATAAAGTGGGTACAATGATATTATTTCCGAAGATGTGGGTTTTCCAATGGTTTAAAGTAAGGTATTCACTGGTTTTTAAATTTTTGTGATAGGTTAACGTTACTACACCGGACTTGAGTGGGTGCGTGTAAGTTTTCTCAGTGGCTCATATGCTCATATGTGGAAGCCCGCAAGATATATTCGCCCTATCATTCAAAGAGGCGCTCTAGCAAGTCAACAGAGGCAGGTTAGATTATACTACTCTTAGGATATTCGATGAGAGGGGCTCGAAGGATTGGATCTTTAGCGCTATCATCTTGAAGATAAAGGTAGCTCGAGAGTCCGTCTGACGACGCTTGCTATTAGGGCGGTAAATGTTTATAGCAATAATAGGCGAGGTTGTAATTACGTAACTAGTTGTAGAAGTCCTAAGTCCAAGTACATGAGAAAGTCGACGCACGTGCATATGCATGCGAAGGTGTTGATTGTGGTATTTTGGGTATCGAGACTAGTATTTTGGAAGCAGCCTCGGCTGATATCAGGATGGGAATCTTGTACCCAAACCATTCTTTTTTCTAGTCTCGTATTGATGCTTCAGCAGCGAATAATTTTTCCAATATTGGGCCTGCAGGACCGGCACTGTGCTGCCGGTCGTGGTCGTGGATACCTAGATGTATTGTTTACCCCCTAAGTGTATTAGTAATCGCTGGTCACGGGCAGGAAGGTTGGTCCCGAGATTGCAGGTAGCTGTACATGTGCAAGGCTGCGGTCGAACATCGCGAGTATTGTACATTAATTGCATTGGACATTTTGATACAATAGTCGGCAGCAAACCGCCGCCTCTCTGCCGAGGAAAAGTGAGAAACCATATGGAAATGCTATTAAGTTCGTATATTCGTTACTTCGTTCAATGTATTTTTTCAAGTTCTGTATTTTTATCTCGTTAAGTTAACCGTACGTCTAAGCTAAGCTATCACGAAGCTCAAATTATATTGTCTATCGAGTTGCATTGTTGGCCTGGGAGCTGATGAAAATCGCTGGTCTCATTAACCAATCAAGATCCTGTCACGAGGGTGGACCACAGTTTCTAACCACAATTAGCCATCTTGTGTAACAATATATCCAGCCCCTATACCTCCAGGGATAGCCCCACCAGCGCAGCAGCTGCAGCATGGTTTGCAACATTTGTAAACGTCGAGACCACCCACCATCAATGCGAAAGCATCAAAAGAAAGAAAAAGCGGGGATTTCATTCAAGGAAACGTCAAATATTTGTCTCACAAGCCAGATGCCGTCCCGATCCCGCAGAGAGTCAAATATGCAAATCCGTGAATTTTTGATTGGCGAGGTCGTGACAAAAGCTATATGTCACCCTATTTTTCTGGACTTTGAAATATTCGAAATTTGGACTTTAGAACAAGCACACATCCTGTCCGAAGAAATACTAATGGGGATTAAGGCGTTTAATTTTATGATATCATTATTTAGTAAGGTCGTCACCAATCTCTTCAGTTAAATGGTAAGTAGAGAGTGATTATGTATATACCAGGTATATAGAGTAAATCTTGAGCTTGAGAGACTAGTTGTATATTGCTATCAAAATACCAATCTGCTCAAGACTCTTTCGCTGAGCTTCTTGACAACAAGACTACTCAAGACTCGAGCTACATCGCTCCAATGTTAAAAACCAGTTGCAGATTTTCCGATTTCTCGTACCTTCCTTAGGGTTCTATTCTTACCCAGATTTATCCTGTTTGCCTTTCGGAATTCCCTGAAGAATTGTTAAACTGGCCTAGGCTTTTTGATGTGATATCACAAATTGCGAATCGAGTTGCGAGGCTGCGGTTCGGATCGGAGACGGAGTATTCACCCGAGTGTGCATGGAGGCTGGTCTCATTCCCAATACCCACATGGAATAAATCGAAACCAATCAGAATCTAATTTATGGTTCAAAAGTCTATGATACAAACACTCCAAACGGCTAAGGCCGAGACTTTATCATCTTAATATTATACCCCTCTTTTCGCGGGGCTACTGGCTTGCAGCTAAAGCTAACGAAAGTCTTGAAACCTAACTGCCCCGCATCACTTCAAAGAGGGATGGATGTGGAGATTGTCCCCACTCAGAAAAAGCGCGGGAAGACATATTTGCCGAGAGTTAGTTAAGTACTTAGTTATGAGGTTCATATAATACAAATCCCATCGCGATGCATCGTTCGGATATTCGGATCCTGCATGCATGAAATTCGCCAGTCAGCATCTTTCTCTTGCGGCCGTGAGTGTAGATACCGAATTTCAATGGAGATAAGCTAATCATTTCTCAATTCCAGGCCGGCCTTCGGCCTGCAGATCGAGCTATCGCAGGCACTGATTACAGCTGATGTGCTCAATTACGCAAGTGGTAAAGTTACTGAGCGAGAATAAAACAAACTTTTGAGTCCACTTTTGAGCTGACACCGAGGTCGGTAATCCGGAAAGATGAAGGAATGTGTCTAGCTTATTCGATTTTTTGGTACCTATATTTGGCATTGTCCCTGTGTTTATTGGATAAACAGGAGGCAGCAGTGCTATATGCAGATAACATAGTCCTTGCATGTATTGCATTTGGAAACAACACTCTTGTGCATTGTTATCTTTTCCACTCTCCTTTCCGCTTTATTCTCTCTCCCTTTCACTCCTATCTTACATCCAACAGCTCTGATCAAGCTACAATTAACGACTCACAAGCCAGAAAAATGGATTTGAATGATAAACGGAGTAGATACGCTATAGATTACCCTATGCGCGGGCGGATCAATGAGAATGTGCTCTCATTACTCTGAGTGTTCGCTCGCAAATGATATTTTCTTTATTTATTTATTGAATTTTTTAAATTATTTTTTGGGGTTTGAAAAAAGGAAAGGGGGGGTGGGTCAGGAAAGGGCAAAAGTGCATATGTACACTCTCCACGTATCTTGAGAGCCATTGATAAGAATGAAATTTTTATGGACAGTACCGAAACTCAACTCTGGATATGTTCTCCAAGAGAAAGCAGATATTTCATGGCGCATTCTCTGTGTACTGGGCTACTCTTGATACACTGTAGTCTTATGCAAGTATTGCCATAGTAAAATTCTAGGATCATATTTCCAGGCTGAGACCATACGAAGATGAAAGAGAGGATATGGAGTACTATCCAGCGATATAAATTGACAAAAACACGTAACTAATGTGAGCACAACGATATGATTTGAATGTCTGGGTCTGTAGCTCCTTCAGGAGCCTCCCACGCCATATCTGTTCCTGAGTGCACTTCCAGGTAGAGCATTCCCAGGGATGAGATTTCCCATGGCTGCTCGGATTCTATTGCCCAGGTCCTCAGCAATCCTAGAAAATACATCTATACTCACAGTTAGTTCGCAGGTTCTTCAATCTCTAAGACAAGAGAACGTATATAAGAATATACCTAAGGTTTTATTTCTCACTGCCGCGCTGGCCATGCAGAGATTTGTCGCCACATTCAAGACAAAAACCTCGTCCGTGTGATTTATTTTGTATTCCTCCCAAAGCACGCGAGGTTGGAGGTAATCAAGTTCAATAACTCGGCTCTCGTAACCCTGAACTCTGCCATTCCAATAGTCGGCATCAGTAGTGTGGAAACTTGATCCACCGTCGCTGGCAATATAGTTGGGCTGAATCTTCGGGTCCAGGTTGTTGACATAACCAGCACCGTCGCGTTTCGTAGGATTGTAGGAGTATTTTGGCTTATTTACCTCCAGCTGATGAAAGTTGATTCCGAGACGATAGCGAGCCGCGGAGCCATAAGCAAAAAGTCGGGTTTGAAGGACTACAGTACAAGTTAGAAAGAGGCTAGAAAATAGAAACTCATACTTACTAGGATCTGGACTGATGTTCCAGCCTGGAATGATGGCAGTAGGCGAGAAGGAAGCTTGTTCTACCTCGCCGAAAATATCATCGGGGTTACGATTCAGCGTGATCTTTCCAAATTTTCTCCACTCCCCGGCATCCTCAGGCCATCTTTTTGTCGGATCGAACATATTCTGATTCATATCACGTGGCTGCACGACCTGGGCACAAACAGTCCATGATGGATAATCGCCACTGGCAATTTTATCATGCAGATCCCTTGTAAATGCGTCCGGGTCTATACCAGCTAGTTTTTCGGCTTCTTCTCTCGAAAGGGTTTCAACGCCTTGGTCCGTACGGAGGTAAATTCTAACATAGGTGAAGGACTAGTATATTGAAAGCGTTGGTAATTTATCGATAATTTCTCAGAATCTGAGCGGCGATGTTTGAAAATTCACTCACATTCTCTGTTACAAACTTGTAAGTATTGGCGCTGAAGATGTCACAATGACGGTAGTTCTTAGGGGTGCCGTTGTCGCTGAAGATTAACATGAGGGTATTAAAAGTCTCAGGGTTACTACTCATAAAACTTCACGAGATTTCTTGTTTAGTTGATAGCTGACACCGTAGCAGATTTTTTGATGATTACAACTTACTCCCAGAACTAGATGAATCATGTTAGAAAATAAAAAAAATGGGGAACATTAGCACGATAAACATACCGTTGTAGCAGACCGAAGACCAGTCTGGGGCTCTCTCTTCTGGCAATGAGTGAAAGAAGGGAATTTACCACCATCTCGAATAGGGAATGTTGGCTAGAAATTTGATTAGCTGCTTACGGGGTAAAAGTACGAGAGCAGTTACCGTGCTGAAGAACATCCAGTCGAGATTCCCCTCATCTGTATAGATCTTGAAAGCAAAACCCCGAGTATCCCTCACGCTATCGGCAGACCCCCTTTCTCCGACAACTGTGGAAAATCTAGCAAAGAGTTTTGTTTCTTTACCAACTTTGCTTAGGAAATCGGCTTTGGTAAGATCGGAAATGCTTTCGGTGACTTCGAAGACACCATAAGCGCCGACACCTTTGGCATGTACGAGACTACAAAGAATTAAAGCCTGAAAGTACACTACGGAATGATGAAGAACTCACCGCTCAGGAATCCGCTCGTGGGTAAGATGAGAAATAGTTTCAATCAAGTTTATATCCTGGAAGAGATGAGGGCCTTGAAGCTCCCCCCCAACTCTCACCGTGGCTTGTGGAAAGTCGGTCCTATATCCTACACGTCAAGGTCAGGCTCCGCACATGAATGTTCTCGAATCTCAACCAAGGTTTTTTAAACGCTTACCATTATCAATCGTATAGTAAGTAGGAGGAGGAGGAGGCTGGAACAATTCAAGCTAGAAATTAATTCAGTTATCAGCGACCAAAACAGTCATCCTAGAGAGGATGGGAAGTTACTATTTGGTCTGCCATGGTGGTTTCTGGAAGTGGTCTGACGGAACGAGATTCTTTAGAAGATTAAAATGGAAAAAAGTGAACAAATTATTCAATTGAAGGATAGAAGGATATATGTAGATGAGGGTGAAGTAGTGGTAAACACCTATACGAGATATTATGTAGGATGGCGATAGATCAATATATGGTGTAAGATGGGATGTATATAGGATGCGTAGGGAAGAGGACTGGGTCCATGGAGACTACAAACGGGTTCTACAAAGCCCCACTCTGCACGACCAAGGAATTACATATAGGTACAACACCGCAAGTATTAACTTCGAACACACTACCCTTGCAAGCTATGCAGAAATGGCAATGTGGTACATGGGGTGCGACTTGGTTAATCGGCACCGCGCTATCCGAGCTAATTTAGCTAGCTAGCAATAGGCCGAAACGAGAATATATTTGGCGAGGCTGTCCAAAATTGCATATTGGACTGGTCTCGTACCCAGACCCTACAGTGTTGCGTTGCGAGACCATATTGGACCGTATCGGTACCCAGTGCAACATGCGCATGCAACACGGGCTCAACGATATATTTGACCCCGCGTCAACATTAATGCACTCAGATGCATTCATTCGCGGGTATACGTATCACATTCAATAATTTGGTTCGAAAATAGATTCTTCATGGCATCAAGTATCTCGAAAAGTTCAAGGCGGGGGTTTTTGGTTTTGCGTAGCTGCGTGACGGCACATGCACATAGCACAAAATTTTCGTAGATGTAGATACTGCTATAATATCTAGCGCTAGCCCAGAGGTTTCACAACGGCATCGTCTAGTAGGCTACTAAGTAAGTACTCATGTACCCTTTCATGTTCTGGCAAAGCGTAGAACTATTAGATATGATATCAGATATACTTTTAACAAATGTTTAAGGCAAGATGTAAATGCATGCGCATGCACATACATCACATGTAATATTCGTACATGACCACGATTTAGCCTCGAAACCAGGCGGGCAAAGACTATGATTGGCTTCAGCTTCAATTGCATTGCAAAGCTAATTGACTGCCCTCCATCAAGTCTCTGCTGAAAATCTCTCATACTATCCCTCCTTATCGGTAAACTGCTTTTGCGTACAAACGCGAAGGCTCGTAGCAAAAGTCAAGGCAACTTTGTTACCAAATCTCCTATATCACTCTGAGTTCTCTGAGGAGGGGGTGGGCACGGAACAGGTTTTCAAGGAGAACTATTTGAAGAAAGGAAGTTCCCCAAGAAAACATACAGTCAAGTGTGCCTCTAATATCTATTCTCGTACACTAATATCCTAGCCTTCAAAATGTCGATTAACACGAGTTCGCAACGTTTGTTGATTGACATTGAATCAAATATCTCTATCCGCGACCAATGGGCCAAAGAACATGCAACTCGTGGGCTCAAGGAGCTTATAAATAAAAATCTGTCGAGGGAACAAGACCCTACACAGCGCGGAGGACCTTCAGCTCAGCGCCCCTTTGAGCCAAATGAACCGCTGCCGCGCTTCCCGGGTGACGGGAATGCCGGTGGCAGCCATTTTGAATTGGGTTTGGGTTCTTCGATTATAGAAAATCCCAAAGTCGCCATTATTGGGGCTGGCGCCGCTGGACTTTTCACAGCCATGATTCTAGACTATCTCAAAGAAGACGAAAGCCTCAAGAAGGCAGGGTTCAACATTTCATATGAAATCTTCGAAGCTGCGGAGAGAGATCGTATAGGGGGTCGGATGTTCACGTACAACTTCAAGCCGACGGCTGGTACACACGATTACTATGATGTTGGAGCAATGCGTTTCCCGGAAAACCCAGTAATGAAAAGGTACGATTCTGCTTCTTCAGGTTATTTCCAATCTAATATATTTTGTGGCTAGGCTATTTGATCTCTTTGCGTATCTCAAAATGGAGAAGGAGGAACTCTCTGACAACACGCCATTGGGATCACTTGTCCCCTACTACATTCAAAATTTGAATGACGAAGGCGTTGTCTGGGAGCCTTGGTGTTTCAATAACATCACCAAGTGGGGGGGCTATAAGAAACTCGCCGAAAGGGCGGCTAACGCTGACGCTTTCCATCTAAACGACGATGCTGATGACAAGAACCATAAAATCCCGGTTAGGTCAGATTAACCTTCCTAAATTTTTTGCGAGCGTAGCATTAAATCTAACTTCTGAGGGTTTATTAGCATACTTAAGACATCCCCTGACGATACGGTTAATCAGTCTATTCGTTTTCTCCGAGAAGCGCTGCAGGATGATCTCAAACATGGTGGTACCAAAGGCTGGGATCTACTTATGACCTACGACAAATATAGCACTCGCCAATTTCTCGGCACGTATGTCTCGATACCATCCAGTCCCAAGATTCAAATATGAGGCTAATCCCCCGCAGGTCTCAACAACCTAATCCGTTAAACCCGGACGATACATTGCCCCCATTCAATTATGAAACCATAGAGTTCTTGGAGACTTTCAATGGGTACGTCATTACTACAACACGCAATTTCGAGCATGTGCTGATATCATGATCTATTGCTCTCAAGAGGAACGAACTGGTATGACCAGGCTCACAGCGAGACTGTTCTGGAGTCCCTTGATTTCGAATATCCAGACGATACAGAGGAAATCAAGTGGTGGGCGATACTTGGCGGAGCCACCCAGTTGCCGATAAGGATGCAGAAAATGTTAAAAACACAACCCTCTTTTCTGTCTCCTATCACCGCAATCAGGGTAGGTGAGACGGCGGATATGGAGATCGACATCGCAAAGCCAAATTGCATCGGTGTCACCATACCTGAGACTAGAAAATATAACGGCGTTTTCAATACCACAACACTTGGTTGTCTGAAAAGAATGGACATAAAAGAGACAAGCCTCAACTACACGACACGCCAAGCCATTCGCTCACTCGGTTATGGACCATCAGCCAAGGTGGGAATAAAATTTAAGCGTGCTTGGTGGATCCACGACCTCGATGGTGATTATAAGATCAAGAGGGGAGGTCTTGGTCACTCCGATCTAAGTATACGCACTTGTGTCTATCCATCATATAACATCAACGACCCGGAGGGGGAGCCGGCAGTGTTGTTATGCTCGTATACATGGCAGCAAGACGCCGAACGCATTGGGGCGTTGATTTCTAGCAGCATATACCACCATCGGCAGCTTGAAGACGAAACAAAGCTGAAGGAATTGCTACTTCGCGACCTTGCTCGCATGCATACTTACGAAGGGACAACGGAAGGGGAGGTTTACAAGCTCATCTCGTCTCTCTACCTTGACCATTATGCCCACGACTGGACTCACGACCCGCTCACTGTCGGCGCATTTGCCTTCTTCCGTCCGCAGCAGTTTGCCAACGTGTGGAACAAACTAATCCACCCGAGTGGTAATCTCATTATCATAGGGGAGGCGGCCAGTCCACATCATGCCTGGGTCGTGGGCGCATTGGAAAGTGCTGTACATGGCATCTATATATGGCTTAAGATGCGTCAACATGAGATCAGAGGTGCAGCTGAAGCAATCGAGCTTTTGAAGCACCCAGAGGACGGCAACCCGTTCGTAGGACTGCCACCTTATATGGACCCCCTAACGGCTGATTGGAGTGCTACGAATGGTAACTATGAATTGGATTGGTATAATCACAAAATTAGAGGTAAGAATAAAACTTTCGATATCACGCAGACTCTCGGGGAGGCTAGAAGAGTGGGCGACTTGGGTGTAGGAGGATTGTGAAAAGAGATATAGCTACCGATATAAATCATACATTAGCTACCATGATATATATATTCGGTTATTGACAATTAACATTATGAAATGTACTCTTAAGCTATTTTATGCCACCCATCCCTGGTCTCCACATATTCGCTCTATCTTCAATGGAATATCTACTTATCTATCCTGATTTCGTACCTGGATGTCGCAAAGAGCGTAGATTTATCTCATAATTAAACTTTTGCTTTCAAATGCTCCTGACTGTATAGCTAGAAGGCGTTCTATCCGAGGATGAATCATCCCTAACAAACCTAAGCTGAGCATAGTAGTGCTGATAGATAGCGGGAAAGGAATAGCGGGTCAGAAAATATACCTACCACCTTCAATAGTCTCCATATCACGCTCTAGCTCTGCTGGGCCGCAGGAAAAACGTAGTTATGCATATGAATCACACTACCAGCTCATCCAACATTTGATTTATTTCTTCATGTAGGCGATATTAACACTTATAATATCATATTTACTAAGGGATACCTAGCAGTTATTTCACCCAAGATTAGCCCAGCAGATGCACTCCCCTACCCAGACGGCGAGTTTGCTTCCGAACCTGCAGCACAGCCCCGCCCTATACAAAGCTTTTAAAAAGATACATTGATGTTGTGATTTAATCTGTAGAAAGACTTCGCTTCGCATATCCCTCGAAGAATACAAACCTAAAAATCTAGAAGGTCTTGCTTCATTTTGAACCTATTGACAGATTGCAATCTTAGTTTTACGGTTTAGTGGTAAACTTAAGTTGCTTTGATTGCACAGTAGTTAGCTTGTCTTCAAGAAACGAAAATCCGGAATTTTACACAAACTACTTAGACACTTCGTTATCGTTATGGAGGGTTTATATGCTTGTACGGGACCGCAAAACTCTGCCTTATAAGCAAATTTCACAATCAAGATATCAATACTGTAACACTAAACCATGCGAAGCTTATAACAGCAATCTCGACGAAGAAAATAGGTAAAACATCGGGTGCCGCGTAGCTCGCGTAGAGCCATATTTTTTCCCTAAAATACAATTTCATCGATTATACCAACCAAAAATAAGTAAGAAATAAAAGTATATATTAGAAGCCTAAGACGACTTGTAATCAATAATAAAAACGCTAGTCGACTCAAGAAGTATGTAATACCTCGAGGTCACTGGGATAGGCTGAAGAGAGTGCGCCGCAATACCATCCTTTCGAAATGCATAAGCACTCCCTTGGCTGCATTGGAAAGTAGACCGGACTACATATCAAGTTCAGTGCAGTGTACTAATCATGGCAGCACTAAATCATGCTGGTAACTAGAGCTATAGAGCGAGAGCCTAATATTACTAAGCAGACAACCCGAATAAATGCAACATGCAACAGACAGAAAACCACAAAACAAAATCGGATGACAGTGTGTAGAAAGCTTCGAATTCGAAAGCTATAGCGCCGATTCACTCTCCATTCAGGACCCGAATAGGCTTGACCTAGATTTCACGACTTATTACTTATAAAAAATGGTTCTCTCATTGCAAGCACTAGCCACCGAGGTACTGGTAAGGATTTTCGAAGAGGTACTACCGTATACCGGCTACCCATGTAAACACTGATTTACATAATTTTTTTGGTTTGCAATTAAAATATATATTTTGATGAGTAGTATGACGCATCACTAAATGACAATGCTTGTTTAGCGGAAGACCGAGATTCCTGGAGCAAATCCCTTCAAAATGCCGGGCTCACGTGCAAACAATTCCTCCCGATCGCTGAACCTGTCTTTTATAGGGAAATCAAAGTGCGATGCACCAACAAACCCACCACAGAACAATAACTCAAAAGACTTGTCTCCCACATATCCAGCACGCCACGGCTAAAAGGATACGTCCAATATGTCTATGTTTATGAATTTTATCCCGAATATCACAAGTTCATCGGTGCCAGTTATTAAAAAACAATAGGAAGAAGGCGATAAACCAAAACTCGAGATGCTACTTCGGACCACCACAGACCCGAAAGAATTAGAATACTACCGAATCGCATACGATCGTGGGAATGCGTTCAAACATCCACTCGATGATCCGATCCATCTACTCACCGAGTTGACAGGACTGAAAAGGTTCTCATGGTGTCCGCAGGTCTGGGGTCCGCACCTCCAGGAGCACTTCTTAGATGCCCATCGGCCTCTCGCTGTAACAGAAGGTAAAACGGGATTTGAGGTACATCTCACGTTCAATGCAGAATGGCTAGAAACTAGACTGCAGAGTATCACTTTCGTCCACAGTTTAGAATTATGGTCGTACAGCAGCTCCAACTTGAAATATTATCTACAAGTCCTTCGGATGTGTCCGAACCTGAAAGCTTTGCGTATAGTCTTACAGGGCGGTTATGCTCTTCTCTAGATGCTGCGAGATCCAACTAAACTTCAATACGAACCAGCGACGGAGGGAGAGCTAGCGAGACTCAAGAGTATTATCAAGAATAGTGGAGTTTAGGAATCATTACGAAGGAAGTATAGATGACGATCGGACGCAATATTATGAGATCCCGGACTCTTTGGGGCTCGTTTTAAGAGAAAGCAGGTTGTGTGAGATTATATCTGGTTCAGCGAACGTGTTTACGAAAGTCTGGGGCCACGAAGGGAGCTGTAGGGAGGTTCGGTCGATTGGGGTTTTCTTGGAGGATATACGAAGAGACGTAGTCGATATTGATGTCACGCCTGTGCGTGATTTTGTGATGAGATGTGAGAATCTCACACACCTAGAGGTCTGGAATGCGTTCGGGGTGTTTGAGACGGATTGTGATGGTTTCTTCCAACAAGTTGGACCACGGCTTCATGAGCTGGCGATACATGAATTTGAAAGAAGGTCCGGCTTGTGCGTACGAAATGTTTTATCGTTGGATATGATAAGAACTATTGGGAAGCACTGCCGAAAGCTTAACCATTTTGGAACGGATGAGAACTATAAGGACGCTTGGGTAGATATCACCTTGAATGTCCGCATCTTCAACCTCTGAAGCTTACTTTATCCGTTTAACCAGCCGCTCTTTGTCTTCGATGTGATCGCCGAAAATTTTAGTCACACCCCACATCTATCTCTTGTTTTCGAAATCGGAATCAGTCGATTCAGGACACCGCTTCGTCCCGCCGTTACAGAAACATCAGCTATATCTCTGGGAATATACCTACAACAAGATGCTATCATAATTCGCTGCATCCAATAGCGAATCAACACAGCTTTACAAATTCTAGACCTCTGCTCAGGCAACTACTTTAAACGTAGGGAACATATATGTATAACTCTTTTACTTGGCCTACGAATGAACGTCAACGTTTTCGTTTGACCAGGGCTGGTTTGCGGGACGAAAGCGGGGTAATAGGATGCACAGTCATTTGCAAGGAAGTGGAGGAAGCAAAGCTGTTGCCTGAAGGTCAGCAGAATACCAATCTTGTGAGGATATTGGATTATGCCGTTGAAAGGGCGAAGACTGGCGCGGAGTATTGCCGGTGGCCAGAAAATTCTCTTTATGTCAATTTGGCCGCTAATTATGAGAGCTTGGGGCCGGTGAAGGATGGTGACAATTTCCATCGGTGATCATAATATCGCTGTTATGCTGAAGATTTCTAGCGGGTACATCCGGAGCTTTTCTCGCAACCAACGTGAAGCACGAGGTCTCAATCTGTTTAATTTGAGAGATGCCATATGTGATATGAGTTATTAATGATGAATCTCGTAGTAGCCTAGATTTGCGGATTCAAACTAATTATTTGTGAAATCATACAGGATTCGGATTTTTTAAGATTCACTAGAGAGAAGTATATTAGTAAAAATTTTGAAGTTATTCCCAATATATATTGACAAATTCTCAAATAAATCTATAAATAATACGAATATCTACGAAAGGCTTTTTCTTAGATATACAAGAAGGAATGTTTCCTGAGTCCAGTATCGTATCCCGAATTCTTACTTCTCGGATTTGCTTTCATATCTGGTCTAGACTTCCGGATTCATCCCGTGGGACATTCCCGTATCCTTATCCCGCTCCAGTCCTGTGGGAAAATTACTTATCATTAATTCGCAACGATATCATAAAACTATCACTAAGATAGGTCCGAGTTAGATAGCTATAGTACCCACCCGCTAAAGTATCAACTTGAGTTATTAGTCTGATATACTATATACTAAGAGTTTATAAGCGTATTGCCTTGTATTAGTGAGAAGCCGTGCAAAGATTAGTCAATTGGTTAATTAAAACACTAACTTCGAGGAGACAACGATCGCCGTCGATGGAGAAGATGAAGTTTTAGTCTTTGTTATGATCGTCATCGTCACTCCTTGAGTATATATTCTAGTATCGTAGAGTGGAGCGGAGCCAAGAAGTCGTAGTCACAGATAGATAAAACTCATACACGCCACTTTCACTGTTACTGGTAATTTCTAATATCAACTTCGCAATTCCTCGATCATACGTATGTAATAATTCGCAGAACCCCACACAGAAAACTAGTTGCTAACGAGTAAACAGTAAATTCAACCACAAGATCGAGTGTGCCCAGAACCTGTTTTTGCCCGGGCTTCAAGATAAAAAAATTTTTTTTATCGGACATTTCTGTCAGTACAGCGGCTACTCTAGATCCCAGTACCACTCATCGGCGCTTTTCTCAACTGAGCTGAATTTCGTAAGTTTCGTCTTGAAGTAGAAAGGACTGATGAGAGAAAAGGGGGGGCGGAATTTATAAGTGGGGCCGATGGGACAACCCTTTATATATATCACAAACCCACTATACACCCCCCCTCTGCGGCGTTTCGTTTGAACTGATATCTCAAACGGAAAATTTTCGTGTTGCCGGCCACTGAAAGTCGCGAAACGAAACACTCAAACGGAAGGGAATCACGGCACCGGCGCGCACTTAATGGGCATCCAGGGACGACACGTTTAATTTTTCCCTTGGGCTTGGCTTGGTGTAACTCGGATTCTCGAATGTTTGCGCTGTAATTAAGGAGGAAAACGTAATCGGAGATGAAATGCCCGAATGAGGGGCATTCATATCGATAAATCGATATCCATCAACATATGTGTGACGGTGAGCCAATATATGAATATATGCAATATATTGCAATATGTTCAAAACGTCAACGACTCTAGTTTTCGCAAATTTTTTCGGGGTCGCATACACGCACCGATGCTACTTGTAGATGAGAGTGAAGTTTCCTTTGGACAGACTCCTTCCAGGCCGAAACATCCGAAATCGTATTAAATTTTCCCATGGATAATGCAATCTCGTCTCCAAGAAAATTTCAAAAAAATTAATACGCTATTTTGCAATTTGGATTTCCTTGATCAATTGGTGCGTACATCAAGCGTTTGCCGTCCGGGCCCGCGACGCGAAGATTGAAGTTGTTCAAGGAATCACCTTGTAATGTGCTTAAGATCGATAATATCAATCATTTCGGGGCGTTCAGGAAGATTTGGCTCACAAATTGATTTTGCACAGCATCCGGGCATTGTTGAAGCTTTGACAACCGGATTATCTCATTCAGGTTTTCTTTCCTCTCCCCCCAAGACAATCGTGTGGATACGAAAACCTTTGATCAGTGAATCTTCGTCCGTTCGAGCCACTGTTGATACAATTGCGAGCCGGTTCAATCCAAATTGAGGTGTTGCTCAAACTAGTGGATACTAATTTGTGGAGTACCGCTCTGTTTGTCAGCGATCCGAAAGCTTTAAAAGAACGTCAGGTTCGAGATCATCTAGAGTTTATAAAATCCTAGAAATCAGCTAAACTGGCTTTAGAAGGTATTCTTGTCGATTGATCCAGGGGGAGAAACCGATAAGAACACGGGGAGCGGGTCTTGGAGAACGGGACTGACTCCCTGCTCCCGGGATAATACCCTATCCTGGGGTATAATAATTCCCCCTGAAAGTGGTTTGTTCCCAGGTACGCATTGGTTCGTTTCTTTGGTAATAATTAACAGGCACAAATCTTCCAAGTCGAAGAAATCTACGGGATGATTGCTGAGAAAAATGAAGGGGCCGGCAAACATCATCTAGCTTTTTGACAGGATGGGAATGCGCGTTTTGAAGATTGTTCTAGAGCCGACCACTTTTTCAAGGGTTCGAAGCTGCCAAGCTTAAGCCGATACTAACTTAGCGGCGAACGGTGGTCCTTGAGTCGACGGAAAAACTGAAGATTCATAGTAAGGTCTAGGCGCGTACCGTAACGATGCAGGTACATACAAACTGACATACTCAGCCATCCTGAGTTTGTAATGAAGAGTTTGCTCCTAGTTGATAAGATTTTGAAGTGATTCCGAAGATATGGTCATGCCGCTCTTGTACATGTGAATTGGGGAAGTCGTTTCGAGGTTCTCGTTGCCAAGGAGAAAACCCCTTGAATTCGGAGCGTGATAACATATTGTAAAGTTTTGCCCTTGAGCTCTTAGCGCCCTGGGCCGGCGCCGCTCATTGAGGGATATTATCAAGATCATTCGGTACCTTTTATAGACTGCTATAGAGGCGGGATGCAAGAGATATCACATTAATTCTCGTCAAACCCGCGGGCCCGATCGACAGGTACGAGTTGCGGTGTGGACTGATATGGAAAAGGCTACTACGTAAGAAGCAAAGGAGTTAGCCGATATCTATAGCTAAGTAAATTTACAAAGTTCTTTCCCATTTGTAAACGGGTTGATATCGTGCTGGACATGCACCGTGGATGCGATAAACTACTCCATCGAATCGAATAGCCCGTGTTAAATGGCCGTCAACAAGCACAAGTCCCTGCAGCTTCGGATATGGCGTTCCAAGACCCGTCGACCCATCAATAAGCGTTTTGCTCCAAAGGTAGCTACTTACTTGGATACTTGCTATTGAGCTCTGCTTGATTGGATTTCGGCAAATTGGGATGACAAAATGAGGAAACTCGAAAAGGAAAGCACCTAAGTGAAAATACTCCCCTTAGAATGATACATATCGATACCACCTAAGTGCACTTGATCAATTGAAAACCACCATCCTAGATGATCGCTCCTTCTGAAGCCGGCGCTTTCTGCGGCCTGGAATATTATAAATTTTGACCAATGACATGATCACAATAGCCTTGGCAGATTTGAAAGGTTCGAACGAACTGATAGTATGCAAGGTACTGAATGAGGCGACCTTAGAAAAGGCATCTATCGATTGCCGAATATACGGGTGACTAGTAAAGTTTTGGAAGGTGACGTTCGGAATATGACCGGGTCGACGACACTGACAACGCAGCACGTAGAACTTGGTAACCAAAGGCGATTACGGAAACCCATGTCTACCAGGTAATATATATTCCAGGTGCCCCTCGGCAACTGTAAACCAATGTCCTCGGAAAATAACCTATCCCGCGAGTCCAGGAAGATCCTAACTTATATCCATGTCAGAGTTCAGAGTAGTGAAAAACTCTATTCAACATTCGAGGACTTTATTGATCTTTGTTACGTATCAACTTCCAAGTTTTTTCTCTTTCATGGATGTCAGAGTAGCAGAATAACAAGGTAGAACCCCCAAACCTCGAGGTATTTAACACGGAGCGGGATGTTTTTCAACTGCGGAGCTCGACCTTTCGATCATGCTATCGTATAATCCAGTGCATCAGTGTTTGAAGCTGCCAGTATTTCTTCAAGGCAGACGTCGCATACGACTCGATGCCTCGATAGACAAGGTAAAAAAAATAAGCTAGACCTACGATCATGGCGATACCGATAGAAATTTCAGTTTCCGATGATTCGGTTCAGGTATCTCGAGCTTGCGATGGGTGGTTCGAACCCGCTTCCCGAAATTCCAATTGGAAGTCCCCAGTTTCTCAATACGACGGTGCTTGATAAAGCTGTCCTAGTCTGGGGGACGCTTCCCAGCTGTCCCGCAGCTAAGCCGGCAAAATGCTTCCGTTTCCCCTTTAGGCATTTTCCCCTTGGACTCAGCCCAGTTGAATTTTCTGAGACTCATGGGAATTCCACCTGTAATGCGGCCCACGGCTCAATTTATTTTGCGCTGTGTGCGGGTGTGTATCTCGCGAAACGAAGGGCAATGCAATGACATCGTCAATAATTACCAATTCCTTAGTGTTAGGTTGTGACCGTAGGTGACTTTGTTTCGAGTCGCCCCGACAGCGAGCTAAGCCTCCATTATAAACGCCGAAGGGGTGGAAAATATTATTGCGTGTTGGACTCGTGCAGCTGTACTGCAGCATCCACACGAACAATGGGTTTCAAGATGATTGCACAGTCCAAGATAGACAAGAAAAACGTGATGATTAAAACTACTTTTTGTTTTTTTTATTCAATAGACGAAGTAACCGAGGGGAGAAACGAGATTTTGTAACAAAGAAACAAGGCTAAAAAAGCTTGAGGATAGTTTCAAATATACAGATAATTTTCGCCACCATAACGAAAATGAGAAGAGAAAAAAATGAGAGAATGTTGGTGGACTGCAAACAACGTTGCTAGCGATTTCTCGGCAGGGGAATTATCTTCTTTGGAGATGAACAATCAAAGTAGACATGGGGGGTGGGAAAGTAAGATACGAAACCTTAAACGCCAGAGCTATTATACCGCTCAGCAAAAAAAAGGGAGACAAGAATTATAATACTCAAAGAAATATAACAAAATCTGTGAAAGGAGTGATAAAATAGCAAAACAAAAATTTTCCCAAGGAAACAAGGGGTAAATATCAATTGCGCCAGATTTTTCGCAAACAAAGAAACACCTGTAAATTATAGAAGTAAAAGACGAGTCGTCATCGTAAATGGCATGACGCTGGAAAATCGTCAAAAAATAAATAAATAAAAAAGTATATTCCAACAAGATCACAGAAGAAGAAAAAAAGGAAGATATTATTGATTAATTGTTACTTGTGATTAGATTGGCTTAGGTTCTGTAAACATCCTAGAGGATGGTTAGCATAGCACTTAACAATGATAACATGGACTGGTTTGGCTTACCTTCCGTACTCATGCTCAACATCAGCCAAGAGAGCGTAAACTTTGATTGACTGAGTTCGTTCATCCAGGCTTTGTCGGTTTTCTGGAGTACTGGGAGGAGTATCCGTTCGTGTAGTTTCGGTTGCAGCGTTGACGCTCAGTGCAGCGGCGACATGCTCTAGCAACTTTCGGTGAACCTGGGCTCTTCTAGTTTCTGCTCTTTCCATCTTGGCTTCCCAGTCATCGATAGAGCTGTCTAGATCTGCCAAAGCCTCTTGTTGTTTAAGCAATGTCTCTCGTGAAAAGCTTCCAGACCGGTCGGAACGTAGATGTTGAAGCATCTTCATATGGAGCGCTTTCTTCCCTGATCGGAGTGACTGGTGTGTTTTGCGAAGATATTCACATCTTTCCTCGAGCGATGCAAGTTCCGCTGTCAGGGTGTCTACTTCCGCTGGCGATAAGACTGCAAACTTTTCACAGGTTTTGCGAGCCGCACTTTGAAGTGATGCGATTACAGGAGGCTGTAATGTTTTGACGATGTCAACAGGACGCATACCCCTTGGCATTGTCTTCGTTGATGCACTTCTCCTTTTGGTATGGCCAGACGTGGACGCCTTGGTTTTTTGTAAATCCCGTTCGGATGCATGTCGCTTATGCAATGTATTGTTGAGTCTGGGTGCCTTTTCGACGGTGGATTCTGATGCGCCGCGAAGACGATGGGCACCAGGTCTCCCAACGTTAAGCGGTGCAGGGTCTTTAGGAGGCACTGTAGGAGGTAAATCATTAGGAGAGGGGATTGTTTGGTTCGAAGGATTTGTTGATCGCGTAACGGGCATGGTAGCAGCATGCGTGAGCTTTGGGGCGTGAACGGGTTTCGGAACGTCACCAAGTTTAATGGCCGTCTCGGATCCCTTATGGAGTAAGACTTTTGGTTTATCGACGTCTTTGACGGACGAAGCCGAACGCTTATGCTCCTTCTTTTCAGAATTTTTAAACATAGCGTCACCACCAAAAGGAGGGGCGGAGGATGCTGTCACTGGAACGCTAGCTTGTCTATCGTGGGCTGGAGGTCGTCCTGGAATTGTGGCTATAGACTCATCAGAATTGAATCTTCTTGACACATAAATGCGAGGTAGTTACTTACGAGAGTCCATAGGTAATTCTTGTTCTTCAATCAATTGAGCTCCAGTTTGTATCTCGGGCATGCTACCCTTACGACGCATGAATGTGTCCTTGGCTTTCATTTTAGCACCAGCAAGATAAGAACCCTTAGAGATTGCCTGGGGTTTTGTATTTGGGCTCCCAGGTCGACCATTAATATTCTTGGCGTGCGCAGGCACATCAGCTGGAAGAGGAGGCAAAGACATGTTTGGCGGCGGAGTCAAATTCTGGGCTGCTCTTGTTGGGGAGTTCTGTCGACTATTTGAAGCAGAGCGAAAGGGACCAGGCGAACCTGAGCGAGATTCGCTCCTTGGGGCAAAGGTCGGTAACGGAGGCAAGATGCTCTGTGCGGCAAAGAATACATATAATTAGTACCAGGTCTATGAGCTATTGATAGACATCTTGAATGGAGTAAATTCTCAAAATTTATAATTGAGAATTGAAGTATAACATTTTCAAGGTCGTGCAAATAACGTACAACTCTATTGTCCGAGCTATCATTCAAATTCAAGAATGACGAAGAATTGTTGAAAATGGGACTAGCTGGGCTGCCCTTTGATCTTTCCTCATGAATCGTTCTTTGATCATAGGAAGCAGTGGCAGTGTATGCAGTGTGCAGGTCCGGCGCCTGAGGACCTTGCCTCGACGGAGCACGCGGTGGGAAGAGCGTCAACGCCATTTGGTTGACAGCTTGCTGTTGGTGTTGTTGCGGTCGTCGCTGGATGGAGATGATCGGGTGATCTTTGTGTTGTGCCCGTCGTTCTGCGCCGTGCGCACTTCGATATTCAAATCAATTACAATAGATCCTGGCAACTGCAACCTTTCTTTGTTTGATATCCGATATCCAGGGTGTATTGAAGAAATAACAGAAATGGGAGCAAATATTGCAAATGGTTGAAGAGGTTCGAAAAATTCCCGTTTCCCACCCTCAGCAAGGTATATAAGTAAGTACTTAAGTACTAATGTATAAAAAGGAATCGTCGAGATATAGGATGTTAGGGAGCCAGCACTAATAATAAATATATCCTTCACAGAAGGATAGGACCGATTGTCTCTTCTAAATCAGAATCGTAAGTCAACCCTCCCTCCGCTGCTATTCGATCGAACTTGTTTGCAAAGGCAAATGGAAGAATCGAAACAAACCGTCACCTCGTGGGAGGCGGTAGTGGATATATGTGCCCGCCCGAATGATATAGCGACTGCTCACTAATTATGGGGTCTACTTAGCAGGCTCTCCCCTTCTCGTGTTTGATGCTAGGCCTCGAGCCCCGTCTCTCGCTGCTGGCCTCTCTCTTCTGCAAGCCCATAGGAAGAGCAGCAGGAAAGGGAGAGAAGAAGAAAAAATTATAAGAAACGGATGGCACAAAAAGCAAAATATTCATTAGCACCATGACTGGGCTGTCAAGATTTAGACACGCGCCTCCGGTCGTTCTCCCCAGGGGTTCGTTCGTTCTGGGGAGTCAAAATCATCTGGAACTGGAGGCCAAGCGGATGGTGGGCAGGCCACCACCTTTCTCCCCTTGCAAAAGCAAAGAGGGGCACCCGTTGGGTGGTTCGTTCCCCACCACCTACTGTTCTGGGGAGAAAAGGTTTCAAGTTGGACAGGCGCACGGTTGAGACGTGTGGAGGCATGGGTATGTGCAAGGTGTTGGGGTCGAGTCAATGAACCGTCCACGAGAGGTCCTTTGCGCGCATCGAGCTCATCTTGAAGATTATGGTATTAATATTATAAGTACGATAATACTATAATCCCCTATCTAGAGACTGGCGAAAATTAAAAGTTGGGAACGATCATGGTGAAGGCGTCTCTGAGCTCTGCGGCCTCCATATGGCCATGCCTCCGTGGCCCTACGATGGAGGCTTGAATGCGCAAGCACAAGCCTGCTTTGCCTCGTCTGGTTTTGTTTGGCAGCCACTAAGTTATGCAGTCTGCAGCTAATGGCTTTGAAACAATCCAGGAGGTGGTCTACCGAAAAGTCGCCAGCACTTTTGTGCCTGATATTCTTATTTCTCATCGTTTGATATTCAATGTTACGGGCAGGACCGAATGTTCTATGCAGACTAACAGCATAATGACGAGATCCCAAGACGGAAGATCTGACATCCGAAGCGTGCGAAAGTGCACTGAAGCGTTCCGGAAATTTAATTAAGTATGCATCGCGACTATTCATATACGGTCTCAAGACGTCTAAGATGATTCTTCTGGATATTCGATCCGATCATATCTAGCAATGGATTCCGAACGAGAAAAAAACGCTGCTCCTGTGCCACAAGGTACTATCATCATTTGAATTCACCGTGGTTGCGTAGGCCAACGGATATAATTAGCTGCAAGAGGCCAAGCTACCTAATCCTCGTGATCTGAATTGAGGGAAACAATGTCACCTCGAATGCATGATACATCTACACTAGTTTGCGGCGCGAATTCAGCTGTCACCCGTCTAGCCTTTTTTTTTTTTTTTTTTTTTTCCCCTTGATAGTTGTCAAGCTGCTAGCGTTTTCCGCAGAAGAATCGTCGGGCAAATCCACTTTAGTGCCCCAAAAATAATCAGACGCAGGAAACCCGAAACATTGAACGTATCGATCGATATTCCGTCCAAATACCCTAAGATGTCATGCAGATATTCAATTAGCCGTTCGGCTTGGAAGCAGTTTTCGAGTTTACTGGACCTGGAGACTCCACTTGGCCCAAAGAGCCTTCTGACCATTGCATAGGAGGATCAAAACACCATATGACGCATTTAATATTAGAAATATTAAACCGCATTGCTATAAGATAAAAAATATGAACTCTTCATTATTAGAAGGGTTGACGTTGACTAAGACCTGAAATGCGACATTGTTCAGGTGAACATTAATTTTCCTAGGCTTCCGATGAATGGAGGTTCGATTGACTAATCCTAGGCAAGCGAATGTTCCTGCAGCGCCTTCAACCGACTACAGAGTCAAACACCTGATGAGAACTCGAGCTGAGCTCAGGGCTACCGATAATCCGTAGTAATTAGTCTACTTTCTAAGGCCCAAATAAAAATCATTCCCGTTAGCGTCTCCTAAAGATACCGAAGGGTCTACAAAGATAACTTTCCAGCTGCGTTTATAGGAAACGAAACCGACATTCCGGACCGCCCGAAAGGCTGTGCAAACCGCATCAATCCTGAGAATTGAAGCTTGGCTCGAAGACAAATGTTTCGTTTCGGGTTGAGCAGATGACTTCTTGCTGGCTGCATGCTACAGGTAGTCTAATTAACAAGATCCTAGTTACCATCCCGGCGGGCGAGAGGCAAGAGAGCAAAGAAACTAGGAACATCGTAGTAATGTCGGCTCGCTTCTGTTGCGGTGGAAGGTCTTGACTAAGGCATCTTTGGAGCCGGTTCCCGAATGGCACAATCATTTATAATTAATTTGCGCTCACAAGGCATAACAGAGTGAACAATCTAGTTGGTCAATTCTCATTGGATTTATGAAACATTTGATTTATTTGACGAAAAGTTTCGGGTTCGTGCTTAGTATGACAAAGTCGTGGGGAGTATCGCAGCACCCGCCATTAAGTAAATAACTAGGGCCTGTTGTATATCCATGGATCCATAACTATTAAAATATTTCTCGACAGGCGGGTCTTCGATCGATCTCTGTTATAATGTTAGTAATACTCCAGCGTTAAGTCCCAATGAATAAGAAAAGCTAGACTGCCGACATTAATATACTGAAAAATTAAATAAACTGTCGATGTTTACTACTTGTATAGCCCCGAAGCCAGCTGCCTACACCAAGTCAGAGTTGTAAAGGAGCTCAAGTTGTATGGATTCGTTCCCCACGCACGTCGACCATGGATCAATTCACATATGCACAAATAAATCCAGATACACGGCCGGCCAGCTTTTGAGCCTGTTGTCTACAAAACAAATAAAGTGACATGCTTAAGAATTATTCTGTATCAGGAATACCATCTGTAGGGACAATTATCATGCAGGTACCGTTGCGAGCGCCAAGTGCGTGTTTTTTTTGCTCCCTAGATAAGGGATGGCCAAGTTTTAAAACAAGGAATACAAAATATATACCTCAAGGCCGCAGGATACACGTGAACGTCTACACATTGGACCGATGCAATGCCTCGTACCCTCGTCACCAAAGTAAAGCGGCCTATAAACACCACACACGTCTGCTGAATACCGTCTAACTTGTGTAATTCGATTCGTAAATTTAACCTAACGCTATTTCCCCACTTTACTGCAGCACTACAAGAGTGCGCTTTGTCAGTACACTGCACATATGCACATGATCTACACACCGTGCCAATCCGAATCCTAGAACTCTTCATGCGCGGCATACCACTTCTTGAAAACTTCTCTGATCTAGACATCAGGCAGTTATATTGAAGTCTAATGCGGCCAGTTAGGATGTGCAGGCCATCCATACTCCAAGTCTTCTCTCGGTTCCAAACTATGCATCTATGAGACAGATAGTATACGCTTTCGCGACCTCCCGAGCTGGGGTCCGGTTGCCCTTTGAAACGAAGATAACTTCAACCCGTATCCTCGAACGATATTCGTCTATAGATAATATAGCCTGGATTCGTGAACGAAAACCTCGCAAATCCGCAATCAGTTACTTTTTCTTGATTCTTAATTCTTCCCCCTATAGAAAATGTAATGGGTTTGTGAGACGGCTGCCGCTTCGTCAAAGCGTATCGGCATCTGAGCGCCGTAGCCGCAAAGCCCTTTTCCCATTCAGCCTTTATTGATAAAGTATCTCATGCATGGTAAAATGCTAACGACAGAAACTCAAGATACATTTTACTAGCTAATTTGCCTGACCGAAGAACGTAGCAGTTACTGCAAGACCTGTCTAAAAAAAAACCATGATTGCCCTAAAAATTTGGAATGCGATCATCTGGCGAGAGGATAATATGTTCTAGATGTTCAATCCCAGTCAACCATGAATCCCCAGATGTCGGACAAGCTCCAGAATGGCAGGTTGATCGGTGGACGTCTGATATTTTAACTTTTGCGCAATGTATATGTCCGCGTGAGAAGATGAACCCTTGGAACTAAGGTTCTAATTAAGACTCGTCTATCGCAACACATGCAGATGCGATTCGCGGTATATGCTCGCAATAGGAAGTTACCACTTCTGGGACGTGCTTCATACTCGGGTAGCGAAGACACGGAACCTTCCAGCATGACAGCCATTCCAATTAACAACAGGGTGTATTTCTCACAATTTTTTTTCGACGAGTAATCTCTGCCGACGTCGATTGTTATCTGATAATGATTACCAAAGCGTGTCGTCAATCTGGAAGGAGGGTATTGCGTTCTTTGCCGTTCTGCAGAAGAGTGGGGAGGCATTGAGGGTCGGCTTGGTGTTGCACTTCAGAGTTTTGTTTCAGGATGTAGGCGAAGTCGTTAAACTGACGAGGATGGCATGCATATGCGTCCCGCCGAATTTTCTGCCTACCAGGAGGCTGGAATTTGAATATATTTGAATAACTAGAAATGGTAATTCCTCCGCGATCCACTTCTTACACACGTTCGAAAGCGATTTGGGCTATGATTTCGATTGATCACATCCAGAAATTCGCATAGCTCCAGATCCTGTCATTTAAATTGTTCTCGCTTGTTTGTCTTCCACGTGCCTCGGACTTTTTTGAAGATGAAGATGAGCAATCATGGAAGCCTTAAGCTTTATTTTTGCTTGCAAAATCAAAAGAGTGGATTTAAATTTACGTAAAGGCCATTGATAAGAAGAAAGAACCTCGTGCTTCAATCATATACTGCTTGTGGTACAAACTGGTTTTCGAAATTTTCCGCAATGCGGCTTTTACAATCTTTCCGGCAGCACGTGCTCTACATCCGCCGCAGCGACTTGAATTGGTATGCAGAATACGAGATCGTACTGTAGTTTTCGCACCCATGCGCTGGCGTACTCGCTAAGCCTGAATTTTGCAAATTTACCCGACAATTGTCGAGACTGGTCTCGTACAAGACCCAGTTTTTTGGTGTCTATGCCAGCATGCGCATGCATACAATACTAGCAAATCGTATTACAGCTCTCGTTTCCAACCGGCAGGAATAGTGTTTCCACGGCCCGGTAAAATCGAAGATGTATATCTGATACGTCTATACTTTCAGGTCAACCGGTTCGTAGCCAACCGGAAGCTTCGGCTTCTTCGCCTTGCATCTTAAAATAGTTATAAGAAAATGCATTAAATGTGATATCTGCGTTATAATTGTGATTTGGAAAGGCACAGCTAGATTCCAAAAGGAGTAGAATCTTTGTAACTATATTTTAGCATACATATTGCAGCCATTTTTTGATCGAGGAACATGCGATCTTTTAGATCATTAAAAGAGATTTGCGTTCAAATTTGTCAATGATAAGCGTAAAACTGGCATATACGAGTGCACGGATTAATCCGGATTGTATTGTTTATTGATGGTGGCGAAGACATATACTAAGACTCTAAGTATTTACATAATGCAACGAATATTAATAGCCGACCTGCAAGTGGGTGGATATCTTTCGAAAAGAATGGCATCATGCTATATCAATTGTCTATCTCAAAATGTAATATTATCATAACGATGTTCCTAAAATATAGCCCTTCCAATACTTTCAAAGTTTCTCCTGCGAGCTCAATATCAATCAATAATGTTCAGCCCCGCGCCCGGATGGGACCATCTATTCTCGGGGTGATTTCGTCCAGGGAAAATGAGTTTGCCACTTCGCGGGCCGAGTATGAACGGAAGATATCGGGCCCTGGGATCCGACCTCGAGACCAGATCCGACCAAGAAGAATAATGGGAATAGCAAATATTTAGATACTGTACCTGAATAGTTGTGTCATTCTGGTGGTTGGGTGTCTCGAAGAGTTCAAAGACCAGAGCTGCATTCTAATTCATGTCTACGCCAAACTGAATTTTAGGACACCCTTCCGCAATATACCGAGATACACAGCCCTCTAGATACACGAAGACTTCCTATCTAATCTTTACATGCGGTATTCATAAGCGAGTGTGCGTGTCGTAGAAACAATTTTGAGACTGTCGTCACTAAATTTTTAAAATAGAAAATGCGATCCGGGTACCTACATTATTTAGTGGTGCTCTGCTGGCGGCGTAACCTTCGGTAGACGGAATCTGGATTGGCCGTATATTATTAGTTGAAACTGATGGTGTGTTAGGAATCATATCCTAGCGTAGTGTCGAGCGGAATATTTAATCGGCGGCGCACCCATTCCACTTCGGATCCTCCGTAGACGAAGGTCGAGACTTAGAAGGCATTAGCCTGTGCTCTAAATCATTAATCATAAGCCTAAGTCTTCAGTGTTTCATCGCAAGTGCGATATAAGCCAATGAATTATTTATCTATTCTGATAAAAAAGTAAAATAGTTAAAATAATATTTTATTCTTTGAGATCATGTTCTATTAATAAAGCCAGCCGCGCGCCGCAAGTCTGCGGGGCGTTGGCAGTCGTACAGCCGGATGGCGAATCGAGTGCAATACATAAGAGCTGGAAACTGAAATCATGTGCGGGGGGGCTCTTTCGACTTCAGAACGGTATTCTGGATCCTCGAGATAAATATGCGCGACATTTATATATCTATCGGTAGGCTTGAATCCTCTGATAATGCATAGTGGAGAAAATGACACAAGGGCTTTTCTGTTGTGTTGGACGGGTCCCTGGCGATTAGTCAGACTTGATTAGTCAGACTCTCCTCAAGACAATACTCAGCGTATCGATCGTGACTCGAAAACGCGTGTTTAAATTTATAACATTTAGCGCGATCGATCATGACTCCCCAATTGATCAATAAATCAAATGCAATCAAAATTCAAAGATGTATAAAAGAGCGACTGTGATATGCCCAGATTCAAAGTTACTTTGCAAAATCAACGACTGCTCTTTCATCCTCTTCAATCGAGTGCTGCTTTTCACGAAATTAGAAGTCGTCATATATCCAAGATGACAAGCTCAAACAACACAGAAATCGATACAGACAATAGCATCTACTTCTGGAAGCCCGATCGAAGATACGGCTATTTAGGGCAATGGTATCCCTCGGTTTTCAAAGATATCAACGAAGACGGCGAAGAAGTGATATATCAGAATGCCGAACAGTGAGTTTTATCTTGCTGTGTATCTTTCTTGAACGGCAGATTCCGCGAATTGCATTGATTGGCTATTGCAATATATATATATATATATTATACTGGGTCCCCGTTTTTCTCATATTCTATCTCAAACTCGGAAATAATTTGGAAGGATAGAAAAACCCTGTTGCTAACGGGTCGCTTGATTGACAGGTACATGATGCACCAGAAAGGTAATCTTTATCTAATAATCTGAGGTTCCGAATGACCGATTGAATGTTTTATGCATATGGAAGGGGCTAGGTAGCGAGCAAAAAGTTCCCGTTACCCACGTGCTCTGCCCCTGTTCTCCCTCCCGCACAAGTGCATGGTGATGTTTTGTAGACGCAAAATTTTTTTTTTCGAATACCCTGGTTCTAATAATGAAACAACTCTGTAGGAGTTCTGTTTGCGCCTGACGATCCAGTTACAGCGGAGATCCTGACGGCTAAGCTCTCCCCTCGTACGATTAAGGCTTTAGGCCGTCAAGTTCCGAATTTTGATGAGGAAACCTGGGGAAAGAAAAGATTCGAGATTGTAGTCAAGGGTAACTATCTGAAGTTCACTCAAAATGAAGATTTGAAGAAACAGCTGTTAGAGACAGGGAATAAAGAGCTGGTAAGCTTTAATCTGCTATGTTTCGTGCATATGCAATATTCCGGCCTACCCCCAGTCATCTTTTTTATGTTTTAATAATTAATAACAATTAATTTGAGAATTTGTTTAATAGGTTGAGGCATCGCCTAGGGACAAGATTTGGGGTGTAGGATTCGGCATCGTTAATGCCCCAAGCCAGAGAGCAAGATGGGGCCTAAATCTTCTTGGAAAGGCTTTGATGGAGGTAAGAGAAACAATCAGGAAAGAAGCAGAAGGTCCAAAATAAGGAAAATGAAGAAGAGGAGCGAACAACTTGCAAATATATTCGAGATTGTCTTGAAACCAAACCCGTTTAATTAAAAGCCCATGTTCGAAATGATACATAATTTGCGCTACTATCCTCTTAATATAATTATCTCCAATCGGTTCTGCTTATTGACCGTGAGAATTCAGCTTCTTAAATTGACCTGTTGATTTGTTTCTACTTGTCCTCAATCAGCTTATAAGACGCTCAGAGGCTCTAGATGGGAGATCTATCGATTTGGTATCTTGATTTTTATAAAACTATGTACGTACATCAAAGACAGTACCTAACCAGCATGAAATATTCTTTAGCAGCTCAAAATAACTTGTGTGGCTACTTTTTTTATGATTCGATGTTATTCTTGCTTATCACCCGCAGGACGTACAAGAGGTGTTAGATCGAGAGAGCGATTTGTAATATCTCGAGTAATCGGTTTCAATCCTTCTTGATTATTATTGATGGTTACACACCCTCTTTCACTTTTACGGGATCAGGACGGCAGCCGGCAGATCTAGCTTGCATGATAACCTCTTTCAATTACATAACAATTTAGGCAGATACTTACGTAAATATTCTCATAGTTATGCTGATATTTCAAATCTAGGCATACACTGCTGCAACTCAGTCATGATACCGTTCCGACAGTGAAACGAAGCTCAAATGCTTGTTGTGTTTTGAATTGATCGATTGATTATGTTAGACCTAGTTTCTGAAATAGCGGTCTAGATCTGTATGGAGGTTACACATAAGAAAGAGTAGCAAAAATATACCCGGGTACCCAGGCAAGTAAATTTCACCTTTTCCAAGCCGTAGATAAATTAACATTCGAGATATCTGTTCCGCGAACCGAGATTGCCTGCATCTATTCCGAGTCTATCCTGAAGCTCTGCAAGCTGATATCATGATATCATTGACTTTTTAAAAAAAAAAATAAGTATCCCTGACGACTAGACTAGCTACAAGTAGAGGACAGAATGTAGATTAAGCTAGCCACGTGCCAGCCAAGCAATAGATTTGTTTTCGTAGGTTTAAGGGCAAGCTTCAAGTTGACCTTTGCCAGTTGAGCTCAGAGCGAATATTGGCAGGTTGAAGCCTAGAGCAGCTCAGTTGGGAACTCATTTGCCGCCAAAAGCAGGATGGTGTTGTGCAAGCTAGCCAATCGGCCCGCGTTGCTCGGATCATCGACTTCAACAACCGCTCGCAGATCAGATCCAGCAACACGATCCAACTGCATATCGCCCACGCGATTCACCAAATAAGTTCTCAGATCCGACATCAATCGCCACGATGCCTCCTATGGGTCCCCACCGGAGGACCCATCAGCGGACCCCTGCGCTGACCCGCTCTCCCTCTGCCGATTCCTCCTCCGATTCCTCGACATCGACTACGAATACAGTTGTATCTTCGTCGCAGGGCTTGATCCGCCAAAGCAGACACCACGACCAAGGAGCTGGATATTTCGAACCGTCATTGACTACCACCTCCCAAGTGGCTGCGGCTGCAGCTGTGGCACGAGAATCTGCTAGGAAACATTCGCAATCCGACCCGTCTCCGCCGACGACGGCGATGGTCCATTCCTCGACACCTATGAGTGCTGCTGGAGCAGCAGCCCTCGCCGCCATGCCAAAACTAGATCGTGGTCACTCGAGTGGCCACGAGAAAGAAAAGGAGAAGAAAGAATCTAAAATGAAGATATTTTCAAAACCGCTTCGTGCAGCCCAGTCGGCACAAGCTATGAAGAATGTAGCAGATCCAAAACCTATACCGTCGCCGGCGAAACTAGCAGCCCCGTTACCACGAATACCATCAAACGTTTCCTCCGATGGCAGCCGTAGACCCTCATTTACTTCTACAATATCCGATACACTCTATTCTAGTTCACCTCCCACGTCCTCCCATAGCCATAAACATCATTTGTTGCTCAGAGGAAGGAAAGACCAGCCTCTGTCCAGTGCAAATTCAAATTCCAAGCTGGTCTCCGAAGGGTCCAGCATCTACAATTTCAATCCTCATAGTCCATCTACCGCGAATTTTCCGGTTTCGAGCAGCACAAATCCAAGTCAGAAAACACTGGTAACAAATGCCGATATCAAGCATGTAGTTGGTGTAGTTTCGGGCAAGGATAAAGACGCTGCTGGAGAACAGGTCCTTGAGGAAGTGTGGCCGTTACTTAAATCAAGAGTGCTCCCTTTGTTTGCCGGTGAAGGGCTACGAACGCCCGTTGAGGATCTTAATAAACTCGTTATGTGAGTGATGAGGATAAACCATTCTGCCAATAATATAAGCGTTCTAATCTATCTCCGTAGCGTTCATATCAAACGACAGGTCGAAAAGAAGTCCGCGATATTATTAATCGATGACGTACAGACACTATTAGAGCACGGAATGGCCACGCTGGATAATTCTTCATCCTCGTTGTCGAAACTCACCGATCTTAGGCTAGTTCCTAGATTGGTTGAAATCTGGAATTTCGTTTTCAGTACTGTTCTTCCTTATTTCGAGGCAGTATTTCTACCGCTGCAACAAGAGTTCAAGGGCCATGGTGCGGTAATGAGCGACCGGGAAGCTAGAGAAGTTTGGGGGGCGCCTGATCAAAGACTTGATCTTCGACGTATGGCTCTCATCAGTTACCGTGATATGATAATCTTGCCCTTATACAGCCGCTTACATAGTAAGTTTACCGTGATTTTTGACATATCAAACCTCATCGCTAACTTTACTGTAGCCATATTCTCCAAACTCCAACTTGATTTTGATGCCTTACCGAATGTCACGGAAACCGTTGGTCGCGTGCTACAATGTGTCAGCGTCCTAGCCTCGTTACTATCGAATGACGATAAACAAGCAAAGATGGACGAATTAGCTAAAACGATGAAACACAATTGGTTAAGTCGTGGACGTACAGGCAGAAACCGGCACGGGTTCGTCGGAACAAGATCTCGTGCTCTTGGAAGCGCAAATTCGCTAGGCTCGAATCACGGATTCGGAGATCTAACAGTGGCAGAATAGCCGCTGCTACTACCCTCTATAAGTTTCAGAAATTATATCTCATATTTTGGACTTGTACACCACGACTTGGTGGTGTTCTTGTCAAGACTAATCGTATATCCTATCTTGTTTGCGTATTCTAAGCTCCACAGAAGCTTGGCGCACGATTTTGGAGCACGGATTGCTCGTTCGGTTGTTGGTTGCTGGCGGATCTAACCAACGACTGTCAAAAGTTGTGTCGAATGCCATTAGCCGTTACGAAACGAGATATTAGTTCGACGCATGGCAAATTATCAACCGAACTTCTGACTTCCGCTCTAGTAGGACAGTCTGCCATGCTGTCTAATACGGGTGTGACATTACACAGTACCACTACTTCATGAAGTTGTTGTCTTTGCGAGATGGGTTTCCTATAGAACAGCAAGTCACTGTTGGGGTGACCTATTGTGATTGCAAACCTTGTGGCACTGTTCACATTATCACAAACTACAAATATAAGGCTTGTTGGGAATTGCCCTGCCTTTTTTGTTGAATTTACACTAGCGATGCATTGGATGATGCTACATGATAAATATTTATATATACGGCCATATTCCCCCGAGATGGCCGTGGCCCATACGTTGGTAGGAAAAGCCAAGGCTGTAAAATTAATACAGATATTCGGGCCTGTGTCCCTCATAGCTTTCTGCTGCAGCGTCAATACAAGACTACCTCGTAGCTAGACTTGAATGAGAAAGAATGGAAGCTATACGTTTTTGCCTTAATTGTAACCCTGGATTCAATATATGAGCATAATCTTCGAGGTTGGTATAGTGCAAATAAAATGATCTTCCCATGATCTACAAGTATAGTAGTATACTCTCTATCGTATGCCGTATGCCGTATGCCGAGATACGATAAATTTATAAAAACCAAGTCGGAATCCACAGTAGAATAGTCCTTTCTTCCGACTCGAAATCTTTATCCAGATATCTGTCTATCTTTTTCAAATAAAAAATTAATACCGTCGACTTTGAGCTATCATCTTAGAGCTTGTTTCGCAACCATGTTTCTCGGATATCTGTTACCAGCGTTACTGCTTCTCTCAGGCACGATATCACAATGTAACCCGGTACTATCTGTGCGAGATAGAAATGCAATCAGTGTTTTTCACGAAGAACTTAATGATATATATGATACCGTCCGCGATATCATACTCCTATTAAACTCAATTGACATTCTTAAACCGTCTGAAATTTATCAATACTACGACTTTTATGAGAAAGTGAGCAAAATAGACTCAGGACCCCGCAATCCAGTAAGTATACGATTGAGGTTAATTACTAACACAATAGTATCATCTCTAGAAATTCTACATAATAGCTTCCAGATCCATACCTGATTTGATTCGTCTCGTCAGCCTAATGATAGCCAACGAGAAAGAATTCGGAAGCGAATATTGGTTATCTCTTTTTACTAGCCCACATTTATTCTATCTAAACACAATGACGGTCGGGGTACGTATGTACATGTATACACACGCTCAGATCCATTGAAAAATTAAAAGGCTACTTGAAATAATCAAAAATTGACATTCAAAACCTCCCCCCTTCCCAGCTCATCTCGGCGCAATGCGATCACTTTTACAACCCGGTGGGCAACTTTCTTGAGTATTTAAAGACAAATAAAGACAGATTCGAGATCGATCAGAGTATAAATACAAATATGCTATTCCGAGCTCGGATCATGAGCAAGCACACATTTGTAAGCCAAAATCAGCCGTCATATATCTACATTGTTTATGATCACTCGGATGAGTGTTTTTAGTAAAGAGGTTACTAATCTCCCCCTTTTTTTATGATGCTATAGCTTTTATTTCGTGAATTACGGGATTTAAATTCCAAGAGAAATTTGTCATATCAGGAAGTGATGGATGGGCATTTTGATCGCTATCAGGAATGCACGGATCGAGTTAATCGTGTCGAAGGTTTGTTTTCAAGTGGCTTTGATACTGCCGTTTCAGATCTCCAGACTCTAGAATCTGAATCTCGTCATGATGCTTGAACGAGTTATAGATTAGTGGTTCGAGATGTAATTGGCAACCAGCTTCCCTTTGCTTATTATCAATAGAATCATGACACCTTATGATTCAATGTTGTTTAGAGGGCGATGAGCTATAGGCTGGCTTTATTGATATTTTCAGTCTACTACCCTTTTCCCGTTATAGAACTAAAACATGTTTGAGCTTGAGAAAATAGAGAAAAATACTTAATTGTTAACGATTTAGATATTGTAGCTACTTCACTACGCCTAGATTGACCGTTATTCGAAAGGTCACAATAGTTTCATCCCACCAACCTTGATAGAATTACTTTAATCCTGTTCCACAATAGTATCTCTCACCAATCACTCCTAGAGAAAGTCTCTAGAGCATGTACGATCATCTATTCGGTGCAACCAAGATCATCAAATAGCCTCAGTTGAATGAAACCCCCCAAATAAAACCCCCTCACTCCAAATCAATTCACACGTGAATGCAGCGGGCAATCCGTGTTGTGGCTCCCAAAATGCAACAAAAACCACAGTCTCGGTCCAAACAGAAATTCGCAAACCAAAAGTTGTCCACAAATCAAATAAACCCAACCCAGCGGGCAACGTTAACAGCCAGTCGAATTTAGTTTCTTTCCTTCTCGGATGATATAACCAGCCAGCTCTTCAGTGCGCCAGCCTCAAAAGCTACAGCACCGCCTCTTCCTTCCTTCTTTTTTCTTCTTCTTCTTTCCCCTCCTCCTCCTCCCCTTCTTCTTCTTTCCCCCCCACCGGCTCTTTTAGCTCCGGTCTCTTTGCCGGCAATGGATGTGGGTATCCTCCCAGAGCCTCTGCCTCCACAAGTCTTCACCACTGGAGCGCAGCTACTGGACCTCACCGATAGTAAGTTGATGAGCTAGCTATAAACTAGCTACACGAAAGGGTCTTCACATATCAGTATTTATTTACTAACCGCAATCTTGTCACTGATCAGAAAAGCTAGTCATCGTCCTACGAGATGGCAGAAAGCTCATTGGCGTCCTGCGAAGTTATGATCAATATGGTATGTTCTATTCCAGCTTTACAAAGCTTCAAAATCCTATTTTAGAGCTATAACACACCATATATTTCGAGCCTAACTAAACATCTTTCTTTTCAATCGGATAGCAAACCTTGTCCTCCAAGATACCGTTGAGCGATTATATTCGCAAAACCTCTACGCCGATGTCCCGCGAGGTGTTTATATAGTTCGTGGCGAGAACGTGCTACTACTCGGTGAGATCGTACGTATACCCCACCTACCCACCTCTCACTCACTCACGATAGAAGCTTAAGTTATAAACCGACTACTGGAGGAAATGTATATATACTAATAATTATGGTGATATATACAGGACCTAGATAAAGAAGACGACACACCGTTACAACTAGCCAGCGTGGACGAGATTTACGACGCGCAAAAGGCCGAATCAACGCAGAAGAAGCAGCGAGAGAAGAAAAAGGCGAGAAAACTGCACAGTCTCGGGTTCGAAGCTGAGAACGAGTTGATTCTGTAGGATAGAATCGATATCGTCAAGCCGCTCGAGGTTTACTGGAATATCAAACCGAGGGTTAAAGGCTGGAGAAGGGGTTTTAGATTTTTGGGAGGGTTGAATGAAATCGGCGGAGGGAGTTTTATACGTGGGGGAGTAGAGTCTGTGCGGAGTGAAGCGGTGAGGGAAGTGGAGAGGGAGAGAGAGAGGGCAAGAGAGAGAGGGAGGGTGCTGTTGCAAGTGTTGAGGGAGGGGTCTGTTCCAGATATGGAGGCTAGCGGTGACGATTCCAGTTTACTCTCGACTGTTATGGAAGAACCAGATTTGGAGAGTGAGTTGGGCAGGGAAGACGAAGATAGTGATGAAGAGGGGGTCGAAGTATCAACACCACCAGAACAAGCTGAGAGAGGAGAAGAAGAAGAAGAATACGGGGCGGAAGAAGAAAAGGAAGTTGCCACACCGGAACTGGAACTGGAGACGGATACTAGCTCGCCCAGTAATCCTTGGTTCACAAAAGAAAGCAAGAAGGTGTGGATGACCGAAACAGAATTCAAAAGTGTCGAAAAAGAAGAGGAAGTAGAGAGGAAACAGAAAGAGGAGGAAGAATCCAAGATGTCAGAAAAAGAGCCAGACAAAGAACCAGAAGAACCCGCGAAACTTGAAGAGGAGAGTGAAGAATATGGCGACTTTAATGGAAGAGGCGGGGTACAATTAGGAGAGACAAGTAAAGAGGGGGAAAGGAAAGAGGGGAAAGAGGTGGTGCAAGATAAGTGGTGGGAAGAACAAGAGGAAGAAATACCACTTTCACAACCACCTCAACCTTGGGGCGATTGATGGTTTTATCGATACCAACCTATCATCGCTTCAGATAGCGCAGTATTAATACTTTCTTTATAAATTTTAGACATACTATATCAATGAAAAAAAGCACTTTCGCTGAGCTTCTTGACAACAAGACTATGAAAAGCATATTATTTTGTGGTTTGGCTTTACGCCTCGCCTCTGAAGCGTCAATACAATACTGGGCTTTATACGCCTCACCCTCAGCCTCTGATCAACTATATCTTGAAGTGTACATAAACTTCATGTACAAACGTGCCACCGATTTATCGCCCACCACATCTAGATATCTATAATAGTGAATATATATAAAATATCACCCATAGCCTCTTATAAGCTTAGTCTACTTTTTATTCTTCATAATATCCTCCACTGTCGTGCTTTCCAAAGTAGCAACCGCCCACTCCAAAGTCTGCATCAACGTCAGATCTGTCTCTTTCGGCGTCCGCAGTCCATTATCAAATGCCTCTTTCGTCAAAACACCAGAATCCATATCCCCATCTTTATACAAATACGAATGCTGCTTGACATACGCCGGCCAAACCAAATGCTCAAAATAACCCGGCGGGTCGCTCCAAAATCCTTCAACGGTAACATACCCCTCTCTATCCTCCCTCCTCTTCTTCGCCTATAACAAATAAATACCCACATCAGCAAACGTTAAAACCCACCACACACAAAATTTTAAAAGAAAGATAGTATTATAGAAATATACCTTCTCATACGGCGTCCGTATCAAAAACTTGACATCAAACTCCCCCTTCAACTCCTCCAAAACCCCCTCCCCGAACAATAAAAACCCATCAACGATAACCACATTCTCAACCTTCCCCCCCATCCCCTCCTCCACCCGTTCCAACCACCCCACCACCCGTCTCTCCAACTCCACTATCCTCTCCTTTCCATTAGTAGCACCACCACCACCGCTACCTTCCCCTTTTTCGGTCGTAAGTCTCAAAATACTCTCCTCGACTCCAATCGCATGCGTACCCTCATAACTCTGGTGTCCCTCCGGCATCCTCCCGTGGAGTTTAGCATAGCGTACGCTTTCGAGGAATAGCGGAAAGTCGAGCGCCTGGGGGCAATCCCAGTCTTGTACTTTTTCGTTGGTGGGTGGGAGTGGTACGAGGGGTAGAGAGGAGTCGGGGATGTAAAAGTCGTCGCCGTGGAGGATGATGCAGTTTGTCGGGTGTGGGAGGGTTCGGGAGGTAAAGGCGGCGCGGAGGAGGCGGGAGAGGGAGGTTTTGCCGGATGATGATGGGCCTATATTATATTTTATATTATATATTATATCGTTAGATTGTTTGTTTGTTTGTTGTATGGATGTTTAAATGCAAAGGTTATTGTATTATATATACAATCGGTCTTGTTTCAATCGTTCTATAGCTATAGAGATATAGATATAACCAGCACTATAGAGCGGTAAATATCGCAAATGAACTTGGGGAATAATTATTAATACGGACCTGATATCGCAATACAAATCGATGATGCCATCTTTAAAAAAGGTTATAATAAAATTTTTTAAATGGGTCTTAACTAGCTCTTCTAAGCTAAGGTGCAAGCCCAGATGAGGTCGTGTGTGGTGTTAAGCTTTGTGCGACAGCAAAGTTGAGGAAATGCAGCTGTAATTAACGTTGGGTTGATGACATATATGGCGTTACAGGGATTAATAATGTCATAAGTAGTTATGCACCACCGTTCGCATTATAATATATTAATAATACCAGTATTGCCGCTCAAAAAAGTGAGCAAACAAATGATATTCGGAACGTAAGCGCCCGCGCGAGGGATTATATTAAATTTAATCTTTGGATCGTTCGGCCCCTTGACCAGGTTCTCAGATATATTCTTCTTCTAAATTTGGTAGTATACTAGTAAAGTATATGTGGAGTTCACATAATAATCATCGATTACTGCTGGGAACGTACAGATGAGGCACGGATAACAGAGGGGCAAAAAAGAAAGCCGCTCAAGCGATCTCCTTGCACAAGAGGATATGGATTTTTGTTCGTGAGTGTGAGAGAGTAATGTGTATCGTCGCTCTTCGCCCGACGACATTGGCGCCAGTAATAAAAAAAAATATACAGTTATGAAAAAATGGAAGATGCATATAATGAGGAAAAAAACTCCCGTAGCATAAAACATACCAAAGGAAAAAAAAAATATAAAAGCCACAGCGAAAAATATATGGGAACGGCCACTACGGTATATAAGAGGGTGTAACATGAGGGGGGCATTAAGAAGTGGTAGACAAACGAATTTAAGCAGCGACATCCTTCTTGAGTGTTCCCAAAAACTTGGACTTCTCCTCGCTTGTCTGGAAGCCACCACGACCGAATTTCGAGGAGGTATCGATCCATTCTAAAAATCATCGTTAGCCGCTGTTTTTTATAGTAGCTGAAATATATTTGGGAGTGAAAAATGGGTTATTTAAACTTACTGAGATCGACCTTCTCCAAAGCCTTCCTGCTGGTGTGGTTGATGAGAGTCTTCCTCAAGGTCAACACTCTCTTCTTGACACCAGGACACGATCCCTTGAGCATGACAAAGTCGTTCTTGACGGGTCCGTATCTGACAAAGCCACCCATTGGGGTGATGGCCTTGTTGGAAACATCGTACTCGGTGGCAGCATTGTTGGGGTCCTCGCCCGAACCAACACGGTAAACCTTGTGGTTCAGCGAGGTTCTGTGGTGGTAACCGTATTGACCAGCACGGGCAACAGTCCATTGCACTGTAAAAAAAAAATATATTATTAGCGCCAATTTTGAATTTAAATCACCTCAAGAATGACAAATACATACCGTGAGCAGGATGCCATGCACCGATACAAGCGACCTTTCGGAGACCCTTGTGGGTCTTTCTCGGCAGCTTCTTGGTTCCCCAACGGGAGGTGACCCCGTTATAACCGTGACCCTTGGTCACACCGATAACATCAACAATCTCGTCCTTCTCAAAGATCGAGGAGATCTCGATCGGCTTCTCAAACAAGTTCTTGGCAAAGTCGACCTTGTCGGCGATGGAACCACCGTTGATCTGGATTTCCATCATGTGGGCCTTCTTCTGCTTGAGCGGGGTCTTGCGGATCTGAGTGTGGGCGATGAGACGGACGATGGTGCAGTACTTCTTGATGCGCTCGAGGTCGCGGGTGATGGCGGCACCGCTGTTCTCGGAGTGCTTCTTGGCGTACTTTGTGAAGGCCTTCTTCTTGGACTTGTACCAGTTCTTGTAGAATCTTCGTCGGATTTCGTCGCTCAAGTGCTCAGCCCAGACGGTGGTAAGGGATCGGAGACCGCGTGGGGTCTCGATGTATCCAACGACACCGACAGCAATCATCTAAAAATATAATCCGATTCCATAAGCCTCCCTGAAATTTTCCAAAATATAGTCCCCCGAATATCGAGTAGAGGTTACGTACTGGTGGGGTTTCGATGATTGTAACAGCCTCAACGATCTCCTTCTTGTGCATCTTGGCACCAGGTCGGTCCAAATCTCTGACAATGGTGGTCATACCGGCCTTGTAACCAAGAGCAGCGGTAAGGTGGACTGGCTTCTTCTTGTCATCCTTGGGGAAGGCCTTGCATCGACCTCTGTGTCTGGCAGCACGCTTCCTGGGAAGGAAACCGAGCGAACCGTGACGGGGAGCTTCCTGTAAATCGTAAAAATCATCGTTTAGTTTTTTTTCCTTTCTAACTGTCGTCTTTCCTCGAGTTCAAGTTGTCGAGACGATCGGGAGAGCTTCGGATTTGGGACATACGTATTTTCTCTATTAAAAAATTGACATTTTGATATTAGCTTCTAGCTCATCGCAAAACAACAGCAGCAGCAAGAGCAGCAAGCTTCTGCAAAAAACATCCAATTGGGAAAAGAAAGGATGGATTTCTGGAGGACATACGTGAGACATGTTGATTTGTGTCGGTAGGGTCGTCGTCGATTATCCTATAATGTTAGTATCGATGAGAGGTCGTTAGGGAGAGGTTGAAGAAGTTCTTTAAAATCGACGACAACGCTAATATTATCACCACACACCACATACAAAATTTCGGACAGGCATTCTTTCCTTTCGCCCAACACAAGCTGTTTTTTTGAGGGCTTGTCGGTTAAAAAAAAGCCATTCCGTTTTGAGAATGAGCAGTCTCATCGCAGACAAACGGTGAAAAGGTCACGTGAAACGACAGCACGGCAACACAGCGAAGCCTTTATGGGAGATCATCAGTTTGTTCCGCTCGGAATATCCCCACCGATAAGATCAGATTAGATTAAGATTAGATGGAACCCAATTGATCCGACGGAGAGGGTCCACCGTGTCATGTGCGTGTGTCATCGCGTTGCGTCTCTTCCAAGGTTCGACGATCAGCCCCTTCAACAACTCATATAAAAAACAAAAACGTCATCAAAGTTGGAATTCCAAATCGTCATCCCTCTCGCATCAATCCAAACCGTTCGTCATCCAGCTCGGTAATAAGGGAAATGACTTATGTGCAACGGTCCCAGTCGTAGTAATCAAAGACCGTCTTCGTCGAGGTGGCACCTCGAGACAAGGAGAAGCAAAAATAAAAAAAAATACTTTTAGCTCATGCGGGCAATGAATGCAATGCATGATACACTTTTCAACTTTGACTTGGTTTGCAAGCGAGAGCTCCGCGATCGGGTGTATTGCAGCAGACGCAGGTTGGAAAAGCTGTTAGGCATGTACTGAGTACTTAGAAATATGTAAGCAGCCTTATTCCTTTTCCCCATCATATCCATCCGTCCGTCCAAACTAAATTTAAAAAGGGCCTCCGTAACATCGTTGTTTCTTTTATTTGATTTTCGCAGTTGGCAAGCAGCCAACATCTGTCAACTAAGTAATTATAAGATATAATCTCTCACACATTATTATCAGCAAGCTATATAATTTATTTTTCTGCGTCATGTTCGTTACATTAGGCTGCGTCCCCACGTCTTCCCATTATGCCATTCCCGCCTACAAAAGGCGAGTAAACAGAAACAATAATGAAATCTAGAAGATAGACAAAAAAAAAAAAAAAGAAAGAACCCGCTTCAAAAAGGGTCCCAGATGGAGCGCGTAGATCCTCCGTTGACGTGCCTCCGAAGTTACATAAGGATGCTAATTATGTAGCACCGCTCGAGCTCCACTCCACCAACAATTTAGAAAAAAAATGCGACAGGTCGGGTCCCAGTCCGAACGTCTGAACTGAAGCCCTTTTTTGATGGCCAGGATTCGATGCACGGTCAAACGCGAGTGTTTCGCCTCATGACTTTCCGTACAGCAGTATCTTAAAACAAGACCTGCCTATCAGAAGGCATAATCTGAAAAAAAGACGTGCAAGAGAGGAAGAGGGGAGGGGGCAAACAAAGCCGGACATTGGAGAAAATGCGAAATGCATGAGGTGGAGAAGAGGGCTGGATGGATGGCTGTGTGTAATTTTAGCATATCCGAACGAGAGGGAGCGTGTGTGTGAAAATGAAAGACGCCGCGCCTGGTGGTGGTGGCTGTCTCTGGTCTCTTGCTTGGAACCAACCAACCAACCGACCGACCAACCAGCCAGTAAGCCCAGACCCGAGTGAGTCCCTTTCCTTTGCTTTCCCACGCCCCATCATCACATCCATCAATCAATCAATCAATCAACCACTTCAAAAAAGCAACGGTACGTGTGTGTGTGTGTGTGAGTGCGCGCAACCTGAGGGAAAGAGGAAAGCAGAGAAGCAAAAGAAAAGAAAAAAAAAGAGGTCACGACGAACAAACCGAAAAAAGAAAGAAAGAAAGAAAGAAAGAAGGGGGACCCCATCTTTTCTTTTGTTTTTTTCCCTTCCTTCCTTCGTCTTGAAAAGAAGCAAAGAGTACAGCATATCTGGCAGGGCCGATGGGATTCCCCACCCCTGCCTGGCTGGCTGGTGGATGGGCGTTCGAAGAAAAATCATGAAACAAGGTGCTTGCTTGCTTTTCTTGGGGAAAGGGAAACCCCCTTCGACAAGCGAAAGAGAAAAAAGAAGCCGGTGGGTAAGGCCTCCCCCCCGCATTTGCTTTTTCTTTCCGGGTGCACCACTCTTCGGTGCAGATGCGGGTCGAGGTGTTGCGAGCCGGGCGAAAAAGAAAAGAAAGGTCCATTTTTTGCCTGGCATGGCTTTGGCTTTGGCTTTGGCTTTGGCATTAGCATTGGCATTGGCATGGGCCAGTCAGATCGGAAACCGAAACCAAAATATGCTGTCCTTCCAGCCATGCCACTTTCTGTACAATTATACTTTTTTTTTTTTTTTTTTTTTTTTTCTCGTTCCTAGCCTCGCCAGCCGCCCGTAACACATATTTTCTAGAGAAAAAGGCATCTAGCCATTCGGATATATATTTGCCGTTTCGTTTAAAATACTCGATAGATACTCCGTGACATGTGTCCATGGTATCCCGCTGGCTTTTCGAATTCCATTGTCTGTTAGTCTCGGGATTGTCTATATTGTATGTACGTCCCCGATACGGTTGAACAGAAAGAAAAAAAAAAAAAAAACGCCGGAGCGGGATGCATTTGCATTCACGCAGCCGATAAGATATAGATATACCTAAGCAATTAGGATCTAGGACCAAGCAGCTATTGTAGTGGACACCGGTATATCCGTGTTCTTATATTATAGTCGGGTATCGATGCCAAGTGACAAGAAGAAAGTCACCAAGGAAGAGTTATCGGTACGGAGTAAATCTAGTGTTTCTAATATCAGTAGTATACACCCGACCGCCGCGATCGTGAACCAAAATCGACACAGGACTGCTCAAATCACCTGATCACATACTACTATGTAAATATTTACTCGCGAATTCAAGTCTCAAAAAGTGAACAATTGATACGAGCCAATTCAATAAAAAAAAAACCCTCCGTTTCAAAAGCAAAGCCCATCGATAACTATAAGCTGTTTGATCTCCATCCGCCAATGAAAAGCCGTAAACATACTCAAGTAAGTACTATTATATACAACCTACCCCACACGTACGTGCACCCCCAAAGTCCCTGTTAAACGTCTCGATATCCGGATATCCCTACAATATCGGCGTCGGGCTCGGGCTTCCCCAGCTTACCATCACCCGCGGCGGCTCGAAATTACTTTGTCAAACGGCAAGCAAGCAAATAAGTAAATAAGTAAGTACTTAAGTACTCAAGTAAGTAAGTAATCCCGGACCGGATATACGCGAATTCGACCGCATCTAGCATTCAAACGTCTGGTTGGTCGTGAGGACGCTGCACTGCACGTACGATGGCAAACCACACGTATATAAGGATATGCACGTATATATGCACATGCATACGGATGGCCCCGGACGAATTACATTGACTGTATATTGTATATTTTGTTGTAAATCGTATGAAACGGTCCGCAGATATTTAACAACGAGAACCCTCTACACTATGATATACCTGAGAGTGTGTTTGTAGATCTATAAAGTCGAACTCAAAAAGCAACATCCAAAGAAAAGATAAAGGAAGAAAGAAAGAAGGGTGTAACAAACCATGCAAAACGTCAACCTAACCAACCAACCAACCGAAGTCTAGCCAGCCAGCGAACCAACCAACCAACCGAGACGATGAAAGGGTAGATCTCGTCGAGGGGTTTAACTTGCTTGCCTGCTTTGTATCAAACGTGGCCAATGTTGGTAAAAATTTACAATCACTGCATGCAGCTAATAGCTAATCAGTTGGGGGGGGGGGGGGGGGGATATATATGTATACTAGGTACATACATGTACCCAATTCCGACCGACCGACCGATATACGTTTTATCCTTCCCCCAACGCCAATCGATGTAATCGAACCGTAAACCGTGGCAAATGGCGAAGAAAGCATGCTTTAGCTTTAGCTTTGGTTACGGTTTTGGCTTTGGCTATAACGTTCGTTCCGGTTCGTTGTTAGGCCGGTATGGGTATCCCGAATCGAAGGTAACGCACAAACGCACGCCACGGGATCTATTCTATCTTATTAGCTATAGCTCGTATTGATAGCGCTATAGCTAAGTCTCGGGTCGATAGCCTTACGTCGCCTCTATTCGGACGAATGAGTAAGAAGAAAGAAAAAAAAAACGCGACCGGTAGGAAATCGTAGTCTCAAGGGTTGAATAAGACCAGCTAGCTCCTCCATTAGTCACACGAGAAGTGCGTTTTCAATTCAGCCCGTGAAGCAAAAAAAAAAAGTCGCAGAGTGTATATGTATACGTACTTGAGTATTTACAACGCAGTCAGCGGGGTGGCCTGGATCCATGGAACGGTTGTTAACTTCGCAGGTAATGAAAGCCTCGCCTTGCCATGTATACAACTAACCAACATAATTATTGATTCAGTTCAGATAAACTTCAAAAAAACCAACCAAAGGAACAAACGTTGTATAACACTAACTCCCGTCTGTGCTAGTACTTCTTTTTATAAGACTTTCTCCTTGATGAATCCTAGTTACCGCGTGTCTGAACAACAAACATAATATATATATATAAACGCTCAGACTTAGCCTCGATTTACTAGCTCAGACGATAACATGATTACATTTTGTTCCTGGGTTGATGATTCACCCGTGTAAATCAGACTACGTGTAAATATAAATATAACTATTGTAAGTCAGGTGTGCTGTGCTGTGCTGTGCTGTGCTGTTGCGGTTGCGGTTACGGGAAAAGGGCCCTGACTAGCGAGTGACCTCAATCTGGCGTTCTGATACGCAACGCACCAGGCAAGAAAAAAAAAAACAAAAAAGAAAAGATTCGAAAGGAAAAAAGAAAAAAGAAAAGAAGGGCGTAAAATTAATATATCTCAATCACGAGAGAAAAACGGAAACGATCTCAAAAAAGTTGTCGGCTGAGAAAAAAAAATCCAAGCCCAAGTCCAAGCCCAAAAGTCGGCCGAGTTTCATAAAGTGCACCGTCCGTACCCCACACGCCATCTCATCTCATCTCATCGAATCCCAAATATTGCAAATGACATACTCCGTGCTTTGTATTATCTGTTGTCTCGCGACCATATGGCCATCTCCCCCTTAGAAAAAAAAATTAAAAAAAAATAAAAAATAAAATAAAAAATAAAATAAAGTTAAAGAGAGGAGGCGCTTAGGCCAAGAAAGAAAGAAAGAAAGGAAAAAAAAGCATAATCAAGCCTCGCGAGATTCGATTCGATTCATTCATGAATTCAGGAGTAACGTACGGAGCTCAAGTACGTAACCCGGAGTAAATAAAGTAAGGGCGATACACAATATTACAAAATAATACAATTAGAATTCCCCACGGCAAAAACCGTCCCGTACCGGAAATGTATGTAAAATACAATAGCTTTAAAAGCAAAATGTCTGCCCCATCGGCACGTTCCGAAACTCTGCAGCGCTGATCGATCATACATACATACATACTTAAGTACTTAAGTACTTAAGTAGGAAGGAATGGAAATAAATTAAAATTCCGATCTAGCGATCTGGATTGCCCTGACCGCTCGCGCTCTGGTCACACCATTTTAAATCCACACGAATGTAATATATGCATGATCATATGATAAGACTTGCATCTAGATAAAATAAATAAATAAAGAATAATAAAGATAAACAAAGGGGGCCATGCATTCATTGTATGTATATTATACGCAAAATTAGAAGACGATACTGAAGAATGAACCCATAACAACAAAAACCATCTAAATATATATATCGATATATAGATCTGAGGTCCATCTCTTTGCTACTTTTCATAGTGCATACGTATATACGTATATATACTTGGCATTAGAAAGAAACAAATGCTAAGAAATATATATAATTTACTAATCTATTTTATTATACTAGTTTGATTTATCGCATTTACCTGCCTGGCTTTGATTTCAGTCGGATCTCGCGATTTTATTTTATTTATTTATTTATTTATTTTTCAAAAGATTTGCTTTTCACATATTTCGAATATTTCTTACGTGACGGGCCGGGATACCTCAATTCTGGATTCGGGGTGCGTGGTGAGAGGGTATGCGTGGATCGGCTTGCTTGGCGGGAAAAAGGCATTAAGCGGTCGTCGGGATCGTGGCACGTCATGTTTTGAGAAAACACATGAGACAGAACCACTTAGACTTACACTTAATTAGCTTTGCGATGAACGATATATCGATATGATATGAATAGGGGAGGCAAAATTTAAAAAGACTATAAAAGTGACGATATGCATTAGCTAGAAAACCCGTCGTAGAAATGTTATCGATTGCGGGCAGGCTGGCAGAATGATGACGACGTTTAAATGCCTCGAGGAGGGGTTTCGTTCATGGTGGTGGTGGTGGGAGTGCGCAGCAGCAGCAAGCGCAAGCAGGTGGGAAGGGAGGGAAAGTCGATGCCTGCATGATCGGATACGAGGCCGGTACCCATCGACGGGTTCGGATCTTATAATAGCCTCCTCCCCTCTCTCTCACACATACACCATACACACGTTGATGACACCTTCACCGGATATATGTAAGTATACTTGCTTCTACACTGACCTAGATAGATCCTTGGAGATCCCACGATGACCAACCGCGAGAAGACCGACCGAGGTTTATTTTATTTTTACTTTATTTTATTTTTGTCGGTTTTCGATGATCCATTTGTCATCATCGGTGCATGTGCATGCGGGAGAAAAAAAAAGAAAGAAGAAAAAGAAAGAAAGGAATATGACAAGGGAAATAAAAAAAAAAGGTCTGTGAGAGGAAGGGGCAACAAGAATGTTCGGCAGGCATCGCATCGATGCCCGCCTCCTCCCCCAGGCTTGCGACCGAGCAGCCCAAAGGAAACATTTTTGTGCAAATAACAAAATATGATTCTTTCTTCCTTTCTTTTTTCGCGGAGTTGTTCTGCCTGGAACTAACGTGATCTGGGATACAGAGGCTTTACCCACCCGGCAGCGGACACGAAAAGACAAGAGCAAGAAGAAGAAGAAGAAGAAGAAGGAATAAGAAGAAGCAATATTATGTGCTAGTGTGCGCCGAATGCTGGGCTGGGCTGGCTGGACGACAACCCCCCATCTCTCTTCCATCTCCATCTCGGGTTTTTAGGTGGGTTTTGCTTCTTCCTTGTGTCGCTTTAACCCTGAGACGTTTGGACGTTGCTTTTTTTTTTTGGCGAGTTACCAAGGCAGGTAAAAAGTAAAGTTGCGGGAGCAATCCATTCCCACCACCCCCTTCCCTCGCCATCTGGCGGTGGACGGAAGAAAAAAAAAAAAAAAAGAAGTGTGGGATGGATGGATGGGCTGCTCATCAGGAGGAGGCTTAAAAATAGGTGGAAAGAAAGAAAGATAGAAAGTGGCCCTAATCAAAATCTCCATCCATCCAAGTGCCCGAGAACCAAAAAATAAGGAAATAAAAAAATGCTTCAATGACGGCACTCAAATGCTTCGTGATATTAGTAGTGTCCTCCCAATTCTGCTGCATCCTACGCTACCTCTTCCTCTTTCCAGGTCAACCGATGCGAATACTTATATATCGTATTGTCTAAGATGAGCCGCCATCGTGTGGAGGCATATATATACCGGTGGTTGCTATTGCATTCGACAAAAAATAAAAAAAAATAATAAATAAAAAAAAGTTACTTGGGGGCTTGCTAGCTTTCCCTTTTCGTATTCATCGGTGAGGGTAGCATTTAATATTTTGAGCGAAATGAACGAGAAGGGCTTTTTTTTTTCGTGAGATTATGACAGAGGGGAAGTATGTATCATTTGCAAGCACAAGATACAGCAAGCCCCCTCCCTTCTTCGAGACAATTGGGGAAGGAGGAACCACCAAAGCCAAAAAAAAAAAAAAAAAAAAAAGGAAAAGGAAAAGCAGAGAGATTTGGGGGTTGAGCGCGAAAGAATGACCGAAGTTCCGCCTGCTGGGAGAAAAGCAAGGGAAAGAAAAGATCTAAAAACAAAAAAGAAAAAGAAGAATAATAAAAAACAGGTCCCAGCAGAAGCAAAGAACGGGGTGCATTACACATTCGTGATGGAGAAAGAAGCAACGAAGACTACTTTGGTCTTGTCTGGCCTTCTGTCACTTTTTTTTTTGAAAAATGCAACGATCAATTGGTTGGCGAAGGAGCCGAACAAACGAACGCAAGTGCATTACACAGTAAGAAGGGCAAGCAGCTGAAAAAGAAAAATAATGACCCAAAAAAAAACGAAAAAAAAAAAAAAAAAAAAAAGAAAGAAAAAGAAAAAGAAGTAATATATCTCAAAAAAGCAACTTGGCGAAGGGAAGGGGCAGTCCGGTCGATTACGTCCAAGCAGCAGCAGGTTAATCTGAGTGGGTCCGCATGCTAAAACCTGGTGCATTCCATCATGCCCTCTTTGGCTGGCTTTTTGGGGGGGCTTTTTTTTGTGGGTGTGCGCGAAGGGAGCCCGATGTTCGAACAAGGGCAATGGAAGAAAAGAAAAGAAAAAAAAAATAAAAAATAAAAACAATATAATCCACACCGGATGTGCGTAATGGCGAGGGTTCTCCAGCACACACCCCCAATCTATTTTATTCTAATTTTCTTTTCTTTTCTTTTCTTTTTTTTGTTTTGGACTTGCAGCATTCTAAGCCATCCAGCCTGAGACTATCCGATCAAGTGAAGCATTCGCAGGAAAAGAAAGAAAGAAAAGAACAGACGCCTTAGCGTTCAGGCGGGTCCCAGGCCAGCAGAGACGAACAGAAACACACCCGGAAAGCCAGCGTGTGGACCAGACACTAAGACTTTATTCCCATGTTCTGGGTAAGGTGTCGTTGATGGGCTCAGCCAAGTGGCGGCCGGTTTGCTTATTTTTTTCTGAGGCCGGATTTCGCGGACGTGTCTGGTGGAGATCTTGAGAGAGAGAGGAGAGAAAAGGGAAAAGGATCCGGATATGCCTCACCATCAGATTCGAAACAGATTGCAGTCATATTATAATATTGGGCGGTAGAACAGTGAAATCCGATTTTTAAAAGTCATACCTACTTTGGTCAGGGGAAAGAAGAAGAAGAAGAAAAGATGGGGGAAAGGGCGCTTCCACGAGGACACTGGCGAGGAACCTCGGCGGATACAGACAGACAGACGGAGAGATACGGATAATGGTACTCCTGATTATGTTATGTACGGAACGAAATCGTGATGCGGAACGACGATGAGATATGACAGGGACACGAGATGCACAGCTCTCTCTCTCTCTCTCGAGCACCCAGGCAATTGTTACACCCTGAAAAAGGTTTCTTGTTTTGTGTATTATATTATTATTATTATTACAATATTGACGGACCATCGTATTATTTCATCCTTCACGATCCACCGAACCCAACCAAAAGCACAAGCACAAGCACCCCTTCGGCCCTTTTTTTTTTTTTTTTTTTTTTTTTACCCACTCGGGCATTCGTCGAACCAAGCAAAAGCAAAGTAAAGCAAAGGCAAAGAAGGAAAGGTGAACGAGCTGCAATAAATAGGCTTTCGGAAGCTTGCTTTTTCTGACAACCGCGTGCCCTTGCGGTATTGCTTTTTCGCTTGGGACAGAAGAAGAAAAGAAGAAGACGATACAGAGGGTTTCCGCCAAACTCGACAGACAAAAAAAAGAAAAATGGAGGACTTGAAAAAGCAAAATGAGATACCAGAAAAATAAAATATATATTTTAATATCACCGCTAAAAGTGTTAACTAAGTCTCAAGATGACATATTGCTTTTTTTTTTGTAATCAGACAAAGTTCTTCGTCTGGGGTCAAATAAACTATGTCTGTCTGTCTTTTCCATCTGGCTTGTCCGTCCGGAGTACAAGCACCAATTAATTGCCTGTTGGTTGGCTGGCTCTTTCTCTCGTCTCTCCAAGTTTTAAAAGAAGGAAAAAAGAAGGAAAAACAAAGAAATAAAGCGAAAATCTGACTCGCTGATAATATGCAGACCGACATCGTGTACATACCGGACATGTATGTACTAATAAGCATGTATGCACTATGTAATGGACACACCATTCGTGGGTCCTTGGATTGAGAAACCCCCCCAGGAAGAAGAAGAAGACGAAGAAGAAGAAAATAAAACTGAAAAAGAAAAGAAATAATAAAATATAATAATTAATATGTACATTACATGCCCACATCGAATTATAGTTAGGCTGTGATTATTACCCGTCCATGTGTGCTTTTTCCTGTCCGACTAAACCCATACAGACATACTTCCTTTTTTTTCTTTTTTGTTAGTATTGCTGCTCAAAGTGTACTTAGTACATGAACGGTATTGTGAATTATTATTATTATTGCGGATGTCCCTGCTCAACGGTCCCTCTCTTCGCCTGTCTTTCCTTCTTTCTTTCCTTTCTTTTTTTTTTGACACTCTCTTTCTTGGTTACTCTCCGTGCATTTCTCTCCTCCTTCTTCCTTCTCTTCTCTTTTATTTCACTCTTCTTCTTCTTCTTTTCTTTCTTGAAGTTCTTTCCATTCCTTCTTGCTTCCCTTTCCCGCACTTTCCCCCCTAAACTCCTACCATCACAAACCCACATCTACATCTACATTCACCACCGCACTAGCATCACATCTCCAACCATCCTCCCCGTGTGTGTGTGTGTGTCTGTAGACCTCCCTTCATCTCCATCATCATCACCATCTGTTCCTGTCAGTTGCGTCGTCAGTCTCAAAAAGAAAAAAAAAAAAAGGTGAAAAGATAGAAAAGGTTTTAGGCTTTCGGTTGATAAGCGTTACTTTTTTTGTGAACCCAATCTCAGCTGTCTTTAGACTGTCTTTTGCCAATACATCATTATACCTAAGAATTCACCATCCTACTACTACTACTACTACTCTCTCCACCTCTTCACTTTTCATACTATACTATCCCCGCCTCAGTCATCGCAGTCTTTAGCCGATAATATTGAAACCCTCAGCGCCTACCGTCTCTGTACACACTATTAGGACTATGTTCTATTCCTGTCTTGGTTCTTGAACAAGCTCAAACCGACACCCGTTTCCAAGAATAACCAACCCACCCCATCCTCTTTCTCCATCGCAAAACGTTCTTATTCTTATTCTTTTTTTTTTTTTACCTAACTTTTATTATTATATATACATATTCTCTCCCTACCCGCCGTATATCGCCTTTGATTACGGAGATCCGCTATTACATTTAGATTATTATTATTATCACCACCCATATCAATCATATCCGGGGCCGGGTCCTTGCGCACTTTTTTTTATTTTTTATTTTTTTTTGTTTGTTTGAGCCGACTCGACTCGACTCGCTTCCCTGTCCACTCAATTCCTTACCGCCAAACCCTCGCCTTTTCCCTCTTCCTTGTCTCTCCTGGCCCGTTCTCTCCGCCTCTTTTTCCTTCTCGCGACCACCTCGTACCCTTAACTTAATCTTCTTTTCTTAAATTCCCTCGCTCGCCCTCGCCCTTTTCTTCCTTCCTTCCATCCTGTCGGTCACTCTTCCTTTGAGAGAACATATCATCGTTGCACATGCTACTCACGTAATCGTCGCCGCAATCCGACTCGTCACGTTTTTCTTTTACCACGTCCGAGTGATACCAATCTTACCTTTCCCTTCCCGACCCTCGTCCATTCTCTTTCCCCCCCCCCCAAATCGTTCCGTCACGATAGGATCTTCTGTCGCTTCGGCCCCTCGCTTTGGATTGCCGTCGTCACGTTCTTTTTTCCTCGCCCCGTGGAAGTTTAATCCAATCCCGACGGATCTACTTCACTATCGAGTTATATATATTATATATATATCCTTCCGTAATTGAGAAAAGCCGTCATCGCTAGTCTCGATCGCGCCGCCTGAGAGAGAAAAATATTGTAGAAAGAAAATTACCCCACCGTCTACCACAATAATTGGTGTTTAGTCCACCAATTGTCGCGAGTGTTTTCGACCGGCTACCGATATATACCAAAAAAACAAACTCCCCCAATTCCCCTTTCAACCGTTATCGTGCAACGATCACCGATTGTTACGCGCGTGGGTCGCGCTGTAGTCGAGATGTCTGGTCCTCCACAAACCTCCCCTCACCATCCGCATAACCCACCACCTGGGCCTCTCCCAAATGGCCACGGACCCCCAATGGGACCTGGTGGAAAGCCTAGCGCTTCCCACCAACTCAGCCAGCTCAATGAGGCTGTCTGGCTGAAAATCGGTAAGTCAGATCTGGATCCAACGTAATTTTCTCAATTGGCGCCATTTCAGGAGTTTTTGCCAAAATGTCCTCCAGGATCTCTCATTAACCAATGCTGTGAACGGTTTCCAGGCTCCATCGCCGAGATGATGGGAAACATGGACGGTGCAATGGATGCGTACGAGGCTGCTTTAAGGCAGAACAGTTACTCGATACCTGCTATGGAGAACATCTCGCACATTCTCCGTACGCGCGAACAGTTTCCAAAGGCTGTCGAATATCTTCAGGCCATTCTCAACATTGATGCTAACAATGGTGACGTTTGGGGTTCTCTCGGTATGTAATTTGTCTTGAAAATTGGCCGGGGAGTATATTTTGCATCTAACAGAATGAATAATCAGGACACTGCTACCTCATGATGGATGACCTGCAAAAAGCCTACCAGGCCTATCAGCAAGCCCTCTATCACCTTCGAGATCCCAAGGAGCCTAAATTGTGGTACGGAATTGGTATTCTGTACGACAGATACGGATCCTTGGAGCATGCCGAAGAGGCTTTCTCTCAAGTCATGAGAATGGATCCCCATTTCGAGAAGGCAAACGAAATTTATTTCCGACTCGGTATAATTTACAAACAACAACAGAAGTTTCAGCAAAGTTTGGACTGCTTCAAGTTTATCGTGCAAGATCCACCACGTCCTCTTACCGAGGAAGATATCTGGTTCCAGATCGGCCACGTCCATGAGCAACAGAAAGACGTAAGCCCGATTTTAGTGTGCAAATTTAAATAACGATGCTAATTGAATTTGCAGTTCGAGAATGCAAAGAAGGCATATTTGAGGGTATTGGATAGAGATCCAAACCACGCTAAGGTCCTCCAGCAGCTTGGTTGGCTGTACCACCAACGCAGTGGCAGCTACGAAAGCCAGGAAATCGCCATCGAGCACTTGGAGAAATCGGTCAGAGCAGGTGGGCTAATAAAAATCTTCTTAATCATAGCAATCAAAGAAATCGTGGCTAATTTTTTTTTGTTTTATAGACAACACGGACGCCCAGAGTTGGTATCTTTTGGGCCGTTGCTACATGTCCCAGCAGAAATATCCAAAGGCATACGAAGCCTATCAACAAGCCGTATACCGAGACGGAAGGAATCCAACCTTTTGGTGCTCTATCGGTGTCTTGTACTACCAGATCAACCAGTACAGAGATGCGTTGGATGCTTACAGCCGAGCCATCAGACTCAATCCATACATCTCTGAGGTTTGGTACGATCTTGGTACACTCGTAAGTGGTTTTTTATTTTATTTCGCGTGCACTCGAGGAATGTTAATGACTAATGAAAACAGTATGAGTCGTGCAATAACCAAATCAACGATGCCCTCGACGCCTATCAGAGAGCGGCTGATCTTGACCCGACCAACGTTCACATCAAGGCCAGACTCAACTTGCTTCGAAGTGGACAAGCCTCCGGAGTTCCACACAACAATAATGCGCCGCCACCAGCTCCTCTCCCGCAAGACGTTCAGCAATATCACCCTGCCGCTCCACCTAGTCACAGCTGGCTTCCACAAGGCACTCAACGATCTCAACCGCCACAATCTCACCCCGGCCCACCACCACCTGGACCACCTGGACCGACATTGGGTCAACTGCCACCTGGCGGACCCGGGCCAGCACCATCGCCGTATCGAGGTCCCGATCCGATGGGGCCTCGTCCACCAAGTTTGCGTAGTCCTGACATTGTTAATGCAGATCCATCTCGTCCTGGTCCACCTGCACCACTGCACCGATATTCACCATCCCCCAAGATCGGCCATTCGTCCATGTCCTATGGACCACCCGGACCCAGTCAAGGGCCGCCACCACCAATGCATCACCCGCAGATGCCGCCTCAATCGATGAACGGCCCACCTCCGCCAAATCGCATTCTCAACCCGCAACACCCGAGTCAGGGCCCTTTGCCACCACCGCCGCCACCACCCTCTTCCCACCAGTTGAACCCACCCGCGAATGGGAATAGTGCAATGGGGATGACATTTCATGGACATCGCGGGAGTCCCATCCCCGAAATAAAACCAGTGGGCGACCGTATGCCATCTCCAAGCTCCGGATTTCATTCACATAGTGTGCATGGTCAAGCTCATCCTCAACATCAGTCAGGAATCGCTAGTGTTGCTCCACCCCCGTCTGCAGCGCTCCAAGCCGCTGAAATTGCTGCGCGTAATGACAACAGAGAACGAGATCAGATGAAACGACAAAGAGAATGGGATGACGAGCCTTCCGACCCGCATCCCAAGAAGCAAGCATCAGATATCACCCGAGAAAGATTGGAGAGCCATATGCAACACCGTTCGTCCCCTCCTCGGAGAAATACTACGATATCTCCAGATGTCCAGGGAAGACGAAGTTCATCGGAGCGTCCACGGGAGGATTTCCGAGGTCCGCCCCCACCGCCATCTCATCATAGCACCCCTGGACCGAGACCAATGCATCAATTCCCTCCTATGAGCGAGTCTCCAGCTATGCAACAGCAACAACCACCAAAACGGGAAGAACGGGCTGAGATCATTGAGCCACCAGCTCGTCAAATGGACGTTGATGAGAACTATGACGACGAACCGGAAGGTGATGACAGACGTCCATCTTCTGCCTCAGCTCCTGTCAAGACTGAAGGAGCCCCAAAGCCAATCCTCAATGGTGATAAATAAATGATTCTCACTTTTTTTCGGATGGTTGGGGACCGAGGCGGTTGGTGCTAAATAAGAACTCTTCCTTTTTTCTTTTCTTCTCAGCCTTAAGTAACGTTTGATGCTGACATGAATTTCTTTTTCGTCCGGGGCTCTCTCATCTTTACTTTTTCTCTACTCGGTGCGCCGTTTATACCCTACCAAAAAAACCAACCTTGGCTCTTCTCTTTATATACTTGACTTTTATTATATCTATATATCTTGGTGGTACCTTTTTATGCTACCGATATTTCCTTTTCTCCTTTTTTCTTTTTTTCTCTTTCTTTTCTCTTTTTTACTACAAGGCATTGGCTGGCGGGTCATGGATTCCAAAATGGGACATTCGTTTTCTTTCCTTTTACGATACCACATACCTTTTCTTTCTTTTTACTAGCTTTTATTCTGCTTGTGTTTGAAGTCGCTATTTTCTTTTTTATTTCATTTTTCTTGACTTGTTTTTTTCCTTTTTTTCCTTTTTCACATATCCTTTTTTCTTTTTTCTCTTTGTTAATTTTAGCCTCTTTTTCTATTCTGTTTATTAAATATCAAACGGAGAGAAGTATTTGTAGATGAGAGAGAGAGAAAAACAATGAAGAAAGAAGCATTTTATATCATATAATCGTCTATTTTAGTATATAATTATATCGTGACTGAAAGTTGGTGTGTAGTTTTAGCGTCTGTGTAAAGTATGTCGATCAAAATACTTTAAGAGCTAACGTAAATGAAAACGGGAGGGACGGCACGGGGAAGAAGATGAGAAGAAGAAGAAGAAGAAAAGAAGAAGGGTAAGGGTAAGGGTGTATGCAGCTTATCACTATCACATTTACTTTTCCCTTTTTTTCTTTTCCCCTTCTCGTTTTCTGGAATGAGATGGGCTAGTTCGTTTGGGGTACTTACTTGCTTAATATCTGATTGTGATATTTATATTTTTCCGTTTTACCGGATCTTTTTCGCTCTGGCTCCAAGGTACGGGAAATGTGGATGGGGGCCCGGGTAAAACAGTAAAATGGCGGGGTTGGTTTAATTTAAGTACTTGCAAAGTTGTGCTGGTTACCGATTTTGATGAATATTTGAGTATGTAGGCGTCTTGGATTACGAATACAGCGTGGGTCTGTTTGAGTAGGTTGATATATCCTGAGCTGAGCTCCGATATATATGTATACGGGTAACATTGACACTACGCATTTGAAGATGCTTCCCTTCTTGATTTTAAAATTTGTATTTTTCTTCTTTCCTCGGATAGTGGTATGATATTTTCAGATGGTGGATAAGTATTTTCAACTAGATCTTATAATTACCAAAGTAATTATTATTATATTGGTGGAGTGGTCGTGGATTGATTATATGCGAACATGTTAACATGCACAGCCCTATGTATCAACAAAACAGGATCCGGAAGGCGGTCACGTTTTAGCAATGTTTTTTTTTTTTTGTTCCGGAATTCCTCGTTTAGGGTGTTGTTCTGGAAGATCTGTTATAAACGTGGTAGCATTCGATTTTATCTAGTTTCAGGTGTATGAGATCTCGGAGAGTTTTCTTTTTTTTTCTTTCAGGGAAGAATCTATGGGTATGGTAGGTAGGGGGTTTTTTTTAAAAAAAATTTTGAGGCTGTGGTGGAAATTGTATAAATATAAATATATATATATGTGAATATCTCACGCAATTGTATGCTTGCGCACACGTGCGCATATATGTATAGCCAAGCCAAGCCTAGGTCTGGCGCTGGGCGACTGTATAGTTTGGAAATGTCATTTCATTCTTTTGGTTTTTGAAATATACTAGGACTATAGTGCTCTTAACGTTATATATAAAATTGACCCTAGAAGGCATTTGGGACATCATTGTGCGATGTACTGGCTATATAAGGAAAACGTTACTTACAGGTGTGCTATATTCTCATAAAACTAGATGACCAGCAGCGCACCCGAGTTGAACATTGATCAATTTATGGCTGTGATTAGTGATCAAGGTTGTTATATAGTATGAAGTATCGTCACTAATTCAACCGATCTTCCTTATTTGAGTACAGACTACTCCGTACATTTATCAATAAAAATCATCTACTATACAAGTTGAAACAAGGGAATCACACTCAGAATTCCTCATCTATGAAAGGCCTCTCGAGCTGACCTATAGCAGAGTTCGCGTCTGCCACGGAGCTTTCGTCTGCCATAGAGTTCGCACGTGTGGTCTTATCCTCCATTTCTTCATCCTCGTCGTATTCCTCATCTTCCTCCCAATCATCATCCTCCTCGTCGTAATCACCCTCATCACCCTCACCTTCCCACTCGCAACAGACAAACTTTGCGAGAGCGGTGACCACCCTATCAACCTGCTCGTCATTCAACCGAGTGACTTCACAATCCGTCATGGCCTCCCCGGCAGCCAATAACGCATCCCCCCATACTTTCATAAACTTTACATAGCCCGCAACCGGCCCGCGGAGTCTCTGTTTGACCTGTTCAGCTTCTGGAAACCCGGTCACCAGTTGCTCCCATTTCTTATACGCCATAAAGACCCTTTTCATGATTTGGTGAAAGTAGTCCGAGGTCCGGAAGAACCCCTCCTCGAGCGCATCCACATCGTCAAACGACCACTGAAAAATATCTCTCGCAGCGTTAACCCTTGCGTTGAAAATCCACAAGAAGAGACTCATCGGGTATTGTAATATATGACCCGTAGTTATAAGATACCGCACCAGTCCGTCGACGGCGGACCACACGGACACTTGTTTCCTCGGTTGTAGACGTTTATCAAAGTAATCGGGTTTTATGGTTACTTTACCATCAGCAGCGTACTTGGCGTAATTGAATAAAGTAGACGTCGCATCTCTGAGGTCGACGTCTGAGGGTTTGTATTTTTCGAATAATGGGATGCTGTCGTGGATTCCTTGCATTATCGAGCGGGCGAGGTAATACTGGTTCAGGCCGTTGGGGGTTGGTTGGATTCTTTTGTCGAAGGGGTAAGTCTGGTCGGCCATTTTGATGAGGGTTTGAAGTTTTGATCTGAGGTTTGGTAGGCTGCCGTCGTCGATATGATGCTTGACAAAGTCGTTGACCTGCTGAAGTGGATATGTCCGTGGTGGGTCTGCCTGTCTTTTCTACAATTTCATAAAGATTTGTCAATTTGATTGGTTGTAGAGGTACGCGTATACGGTTTGATAGTGGGATGGGGGTTAATACTCACACGAATGGCGCCGTTCCGAGGATTGCTAGCCATGTGGCTGTCGTTGTACAAATGCTTTGGAATCTCATGGTGGATTTTGGTCTACAATCTATTGTATGAAATGTCACTGATATAAAGTCCTCCAATTCTAACACAATAATAAATATCTGCTATATAACATGGATATGAAGAAATAAATCGTGGTTGCGGCGATTTGAGAAATATAGAGACATCCACAACTCGTTAACTCCACCCGCAGAGACCTTGCATGTTTGCGGAAATATTTCAGTAATTAAGTATATTCCAAACTAGAATATTAAACTCATGTGCATTCCGAATATATTATCATTCGATAGCTGTTCTCTCAATCATAGCGTACAGGTTCTTCGATCCCGCATACCATTCGTTGCGAGTATCATGCGCTCGCTCTGTATCGCAAAGTTGACGATTTTCCAACAAGGGTTTGCGTTGAAGCATCACATTCAGATCCCAGATACTAACTAACCCCTTTCGAATCCAAAAACAAAAACCATTTATACTAAGTTATGATAGAAAACGAAGTATTTTTGGTATATCCCATATACCAGCCATCTCACTGGGAAAGCTGGTAAAGGTACCTGCTTACCGTGACCGTCCCAAGGTAAAAGCCATGCTGTTGAATCGATTAGCGCGGACACTCGCATATTAATTTCTTTTGGTCCTGCATTTCGGCTGACCGGGGTAGTAATTAGTAAAAAGCTTGGTTGTCGCAAAGCACAGGGGTTAAATAACACTAATCACTCCCTCACCCCACTTAAATTGAATCAAGCATACGAAGTTTACCTAATGCAGAATTCCAGAGTAAAACGGGACGAATCAACGAAGAAATATTAATAGTGTGGCGGGTCGTGCGGCTGGATAACTTAGCTAGCAAATTCAAAAAAAAATTACAATTGAGGTTGTTTATTTGTTGTTGTTGTTATGGTGGTGGTGGTGGTGGTGGTGAGAGCTTCGGTTATGCCCTTTCGTCCGTGGACACTTTTACCATCTTCAAATATGCCACACAGAAATTCTAAAGAAGGGAGGGATTTGAAAAAATAGTTGAAATTTGTGGCTGAAGATCGTAGAAGATCGATGGCCTTAGATTGGAAAGAAGGAAGGAAGGTTGGCAGGAGGTGGAAATGCAAGAAAGTTATATATACAGAGATAAAAATGGCAATAGAAATAAACATTAGCACAAAAAGCCCACGCTAAACTCCTTGGTACACCTGGTGTGGAAATAAAAAATCATCAAAACGGAAATATAGAAGGGAAGAAAGGGGGTGTAACCCTTAACAAGCAATAATAATAAAAAAAGACAATTTGGCAGAACAATGTGATATGTGTTTTTTGTTTTGATGGGGGCTGTACAGCTGTTGTATTATGCAATAATACTAGGATGGAAGATGAAAGTGAAAAAGATGATCAAAGGGATGCAAATTTGATAGTCTAAAGATGACGTGTAAAAGAAAGAAGCCTGCCGTTATCGAAATGGTGTCTGTACATGCATATGCGTAAAAATCTATATGAAATGGAGGAATGCAATTCTATCCAAGGTAATAAATGCCGATCAAGGATGCGATCGAGGAGATCAAATTTTTGGTGTTGATGCTCTATCGTGTTTCGAAAGGAAGGGGAAAAAAGAGATCGCTTGCGATTCTATGCCGGAAGGTAGGAAAAGGAGTAAATACTTTTTGATGACGTAAACAGTCGTTCTAAATCTTTTTGGGAAGATAAATGCCGTTGTAGAAAGAAAATGTATCCAAAAACAAAGGGAAGACGTTTTATCAGGCTGTTCGAGATTTTCGTGGAATTGCGGGGCTCTACAAGGGTAGTTTAACATTTGTTCTCAAAGCTGTTCTTCGGTCGTGTAAAGTTGGCGTGGTTCCTATCAGATAAAAAGTTGTCATGGTTAGACTTTGCCTGTTAATTAGCGTCTGAAAGGATTGTAATTACCAAGTCGTAACGTTGGGGTTCATATAAGCAACCGGGTGGTCTTTAATATACTGCGTGGTTTCATAGCCCTTGGGATCGCAGGTAACTGATTCATGACCTGGTGGTTGATAAATACGAACCCAATCCACTCGCATCTTGGCAGGTAATAGCTCTAAAAATCAACTATCAGTAACGCCATTGTTATTAGTACGAGAGTTAGAAGATTGTGATACTTACTGGCAATCTCCGTGAATTCAACCCACGCGAAACTGGTACCCATACCCAGATTCAAAATCACCGTCATGGGTTCCATGGGAATAACTCGCTGGCCAATGTTGCCATTCGCTCTCACGGATGGCCCTTCCATTCTCCAGGTTGGTTCCCGACCCACATCCCACTCGATATACCCATCTGCGCCAGGCTTGTATTCGTAGGCATAAGTTTGATATTGCTTGCCGTCGTACCAATTGTTGTTAAGAGATGTGAACCCCGAAATGGCTTGTTGGTAGATACCCCCACGGTATTCGTTCATCGAGGTAATCGAAGCGTTGTAAACTGCCATGTAATCGTAATCGGGCTGGTACCAAAGATCAAAAGGTGCAAATTGCGCCGACTGCGATACGCCGCCGACTTTCGATCCCTGTTTGTTGATAGTTGCGACGGTAGCTTCGAAGACATCGATTTCAGGCGCCGAGCGCGATTTTCCAGGAGTGGGGTGGTCCGCACCCTGATCGGTAAATTAGCATACGATAGTAAACGTCGGATTTGGAAGGCGTTAAATCAGATTAATTTCTTACCGGACAGGTACAAGCTGGTAATCTCATCCCAGGAAGCCCACTGATACCATCCGTTGAAGATTGATTTGCTGTGATACCGGCGTCGCACTCGTCATGATATGAGTAGGGCCACATTCCATCCGTAGACGCTAGATAACCTGGCCGGCCAAGATTACCCATAGTCCAGAAACCGGGCCAGAAGCCAGATACATCTCCTCGTCCAGGCATCGACACGCTAGCTTCTATGATGCCACCAGTAAAGCACATTTTATTCCAGCTTTGAAGCATGCCAGATCGATAGGGCAGGCCATGTGTCGGCCAGGCGTCAAATGTGATTTCAAGAACTCCGTCCTTCGTTGTAATTTGGCCAGGGTCGTACCACTAGATAACGAACATGTCAGCAACCCTTGCTTCTATATTGAACTTTTTTTTCCTCCTAGTATAATCCTCGTAACTTCTTGTAATACGAGGCAGGAGGAATGCCTACCTCAGAATCTTGTGTTGCACCGTACCAAATGTCGACAGCTTCCCAGAACGGATCCTCCCCTGGATAAAATGACCGATTGGGCGTATTAAACTCGTCAGAGAAAACTAATTTCCAATCCGTCCCGTCCGACGCCTTTCTCGTCATAGCGCTTGCTGGCGTTTCTGGATCGATCAAACCCCTCCTCGCATTACTCAACAACGGCTGATTTTGAATGGTCGTTGGGAGACACTCGAAACCGGTGCAAACTGGTGTGGATGGTGGTAGCTCATCTTTAATGTAACTCTGAACAAAAAATCTGGGAGAAAGCAAAATGTTAGATATCGGCACATATCAATAATACCTGATCTGTGAACGGCAACATACATCGCTGGATAACCGATAAACAGGAACATTATGCCACCAATGAGGCACAACAGCCCACCCAAATTGATTAGACCTCTCTTTGTCCAAAAGTTGAAATCTCTGTCAATCTTTTTCCCATCCGGGGCGTGCAGTTCGTCGTCCGGTTCCACATCCTTCGGATACATTAACAGGCTCTCATCTGGAAATATTGTGAATTTCTCCGTTATCGCATAAATACTGGAATCATCACCGTCTCCTCTAGTTGGCGGCCTTAGCCCACCGTCGTTCTCATGCTCCCATGGTTTAGGACTACCCAAGGGCGTAGAAAATGGATCTCGGGGTGTGTCGTGGTACTCATACGTATCGATCGAATCTCGACTGCTCTCATGTCGCACATAATATTCCGGAATAAATGTAGAATCTATCGAGTCGGTTTTGTATCTATGCCCAGAAAAGCCTTGAGGTACTAGCAATTTCTCACTAGATATGAAGGAGTCGTTCGAATGGTAATATGGGCGCTCATGCGCGAGTAGAATTGGAGAATTGGGGGCTGTGGAGCCGGGTGTTAAGGTTCGAATAGGACCTGTGTATTGCGCTCTTTCGTTGTGCAATAAATCTTCTGAGCTTGCGTTCAGTGTTATGCGGGGAGAAGACGGTCGTAACAGCTGCGATGCTGGAAATGGAGGAGGTGTAGCCATGTTCCTCGGTGTGAGCATCGACCTCCTAGCAGGAGGGAGAGGTGGTGGTTGCCTTTTTTGCGACATTCTGAAAGTTATATCGGTATCATATAGCGAGATTGCAGTGTAAGATCATTCGGCAACAATTTCGATAATACTTAGATGCGATAATATAACGTATATATCTCTTAAGTTTCAATTCGAAGATGTTGGTATTTCAAAGTCGTCGCGAATGTCCAGCGAAAGAAGCGAGTGTCTGTAGTTGGAAACTGGGCACGGGGACGGTGATAATGCTCAACAGCGGCGAATTTTACTGACGAGCTGACGAATAACGATTGAAAATAATGAAGAACGAGTGTAAGAAATGAACGAAAAATAACTAAAATTAGAGGGATTGTAGTCGTCAAGAACAAAAGGTCTAGAGAGAGAATTGACGATACGATCTTGAGTGAAGCGAGTGAAGAAGATAATGCCAAGATTGAAGCATCCTCCACACTTGAACTTAGGTTTTAATTAGGAGAAAAAGGGAAAGACCTTTTTTTGTTGCATCTTGCATGTCAAATGCTAGGCTGGCGTTCAAGGGGTGGGCTAGCCAGCAGCCAGTTAAGATTGTCAAATGTCCTCTTGCTTTTCTTTTCTTGCTGGTTCAGGGATTTTGGCTTCTGCCATGCGTTTCCTGCCCCTGCCGGGAATCTCATAAGGCAGGATGTCAATCAGATTGGTGGGACGGGTCAATCGTAAATTTTTACAGGTCGCTCGCGCAGAAAGGCGAGAACACCAGTCTCAAGTTGGGAGGGTTCCGGCGACTAAGTTAGCGTGCTAAGGGTACAGCCACTGTGCTTATAGCTGGGCTTCCTGTTCGCCAACTTCTTTGCTTCGGCTGGAACACCACAAATAGGCAAAGCGGCGAGTTTCAAATTTGCCTTTCCCATGTACCCACATAGCGTGGTTGATGGCTTTTTGGATCAGGTTTCTGCGCATTTCCCAGTCGAAGGCGCAAGAACTTTTTTCTTGTCGTTCTCGGAAGCTTGTATGGGAGGAATACGACCTCGTTTTGGGTCAGAGATTTTTTTTTCTTCTCTTTTCGAGGCGCGTGTCTTGAACTGGATAACGCCCAGACTACCCAGCTGCCAACAAGAAAAAAAAAAACGGTCGCAAGATCTCTTCTTTAGGGATTAGATGATTTTGGTAAGGTACAAGCAGCGAAGTTCGGTTGGCTAGCGGAAGCAATAAAAAAAAGATCAAAAGCAGATGTGGTGTGATTGTGACAGCAATCATGGGCTGAGAAGAAGCTCAGCTCTCAATAGCTAGGACTTTTACTCCGACGAGACTCTTCGACGACTCGTTGAGTCCCAGGACATAATACCATATCCTGGTAGAGTCCAGCGTGTGCCTATACACTGATACGTCGGCCCCACCGGCAGCCTCCTGAACAGCGGATGTAACCTTTTCGTAGGAACCGTTTGGATCCCAGTTGCTCGGGCTCAGTTTCTCTATATCCCCTTCATCTGCATCAACAAGAGCACCGAACTCCGCTATAATATGGAAACAACCAATATTGTTATATTAGTAAGTCATTACACAAATCTGCGGCGGAAAATCATTTATTTCTCACCTTCAGATGGCAAGGCACTCCCTCCATACTCAAACGTGACATCCTTAAATAGCTCGTCCGAATCCGAAGTGTACACGCATTCTCCCAAAGCCTTTATCGCGGGATGCGCACTTGCTGAGATGCCCTCCTCGTTTCGGGAAGTCTTCGCAGCTGTCCCAGAGTAATCCTTATTGGCCTTGTTGAGAAATGCAGCGTAGTCTTTGTCCGACATTTTCAGGGATCGCGAGGACGAGAAATGACGTGCAATTAAAGTTGGCTGGAATGCGAGGTTTGTATCGAACTGCCTGGCAGAAGTGTTATCCCGACCTTGCAGACCGGTAGGGTAATAATAAATTTCGCGATATGAGAGGGTCCGAGCGGTTTGGGGGAGATGAGACGAAGCTTGGCTTCGTCGAACGGCCAATCGGGATCTGAAGATGAGAGAGGAGCTGAAATCTCGAGAAGTCTGGAGAGTAGTAACCTTTGATTGCAAGAGGGTCCTGGAGGACATGCGAGATGCGGTTGATAGCGAGTTTACGATTGGTGTCGTCATGGTGCTTTCACGCTTGGGCGACAGGGTCAATCGACTGTATCGGAAAAAAATTGAAGGTTGACGACGTCGACAACACAACCGTCAAACATCAACAACACACGTGCTCGTCCAACCAGATCTAGATTCGTGTAACCTCAAAAGCCTCATCGATAGTTGACTTGTCTTGTAAAGCAACCACTGACCGCGCAACGGGTCTCCTCCGAGCTCACATCTATACAAGATGCCACCCCCTCCGCCTCGTCCGACTATTTCATCAGCCTCCAGTACCGACAAAGCCGCGAGTGGCAGTGCCTCTTCCGGACTGGAGGCTTCCACCGATGACCCAAGGACCTTAGAACTTCGAGAATTCGCCGTCACCGCCTTAGAATCATTCGAGATGCAGGCAATCCTCTCCTTTACCAACGACCAGTCACTCGCTAGAACGCGGCATCAATTGCTGAAACGGCTTGTTGGGCTTCCGGTCAACGAAAGCAGCACGAACACAGGGCGTGCGCCGGGAGAAGAAAGCATTGTTGACGGGCAGGATTTTGAGAACCCTGAGGAAGATGGATACGGAGAGACTAGTTTTAGAAGCTCAAGAAGTTCTCGAAGATAAAAGCTTTTATCTATGTATACGATAAGAATGTGTACGATACGATACGATACGATATGATACGATAGGATGGGGATGAGGAAGAGGATGAGGTATGGCAGAAATGCCGCAGATTGTCACAATCATCCTAAACATTAATTCACTGGAAACGAAAGCGGATGCACCTATTTTCCTATGGGGGTTTTGGCAACGCTTGTTAAATACAGTCACGAAGAGGATCTGGTGAACCACTGGTGCGTCACAGATAGGCTCTCACGATACGGAGCGATAGATTAATTGTTGTTGGGATGGATATCAGCTGAGGATATATGACCTTTTTTTTTTAGCGAAACTACTTACTCACCATTCATATTCTTATGAAACCGTTCATGGGCTCCGATAGCAAATATCGGAAGCCTGATGTGGCAATTCTTACATACAACTTCCTGGCTCCCTTCATCCGATAAGGCTCCATCAGAGAAGCCATCATCTTCAGAAAGGAATCCATCTTCAATCTCGTCCTCTTCGTTCGTCTCTTCTTTCTCTATTCCATCTTCACTGGCTTCATCATAAGATTCATCCTGCTGTAGTAACGGTTCATCAAACTGTGTTTCCGATAACGGGCGCTTTCGTTCCCAATCACCCTCTGGGAATACCTCGTTATATCGTTTAAACATAGCAGCAACATTCCCACCCTCTGTCCCCGTCTCACCGTTCCCCATATTCGTCGCCGCAATATTTATCAGCGCAAGATCATACTTTCCACCACCGGGAACATCCCGCCCGTGCAATCTTCTAAACAACGGCACCAGCGCCTCTTTAGCTAATCTCCTCGCGGTTTCCTCAATTCGCACATTTAAATCAAACATAAAGTTTGGCATGGAACCCGACTTTGAGTTTCGTGCGCCGTACTTCATCGTGTTTCTGTCTCTGGTTGAGATTCGCAGGGTTTTGGGGAACGCTTGCCATTTTTTCGAAGGTTGGTCGAGTTGGGTTATATCTATCGCTTCATCATCTTGCGATGGGAGAGAGGACGCGGTTAGTAGGTCTGTTTTCAACCGGCGGATTAATGTAATAGATAATCGAATCAATATCGATTCCAGTTGCTCTGTGGTCGTGTCTTGTGTTACAGTCCCAGGGCTACGATGTAAATTAATCAGAATCTCACTATTTATCGAACAAAGGTTATCGTGATATAGATACTAACCGAAACGTATCTTCGATAGATACTTGTGTAGGCACCAAACTCGCTTTAGCTACTTCCGTATGATCGATACCATGTAATAATTCCCACACCCTCCCCGCTCCGGGTGGTATATTTCCGATCGAAACATCCAGTCGTTGTCTTGAAATCAGGGTTCTCGCATCCAACACTTTAGTCTTCACTTCAGCCTCTGGATAGTAAGCTGTCAAAAATTCATCTTTTCCGAGTTGCTCTAGGTCTATTTCTCGCTGCGGATCTCCCGTCTCTTCGAGATCGAAAGTCTGCGTAGTACTTTGCTGAGGAGCATCTTTTGTCTCAGTTTGTGTCTTTGCTTCCAACACTCTCTTTTGCTCGATCACCAAATCACGTATGATACCTCCCGTTTTACTACCTATACCCGGAATCTTCAAGACCGCGAGGCCATCCAAGAATTCTTGAATGTGATACGGCAGTAGTAAAGTCTGCGCGCACGGCTTGTTGATGGTACCCGCCAATTTCGCCGTAAGTTTTGAAACGCACACTCCGGCGGAGCACGTGAACCCTTGTTGATCGAGCAAGAGGAGGCGGAGGTACTGCGCTAGATGCGTTGCTAATAAAAGGCGTTTCGGCACTTTTTCTAGGATTTCTGGTGGTAGTCTGCTGTTTGGTTTCGTGAGGGGAGGGTAGAGGTGACCTGGGATGACATCCCATTCAAACTTGAAACCAAAGTTGGGTTGGTCCGGTTTCAGCTGGTAGAACCCCGTTGCGAAGCCTTCCTTTTCGGCCATGGCGAGGTTGTAGTCGATCTAGACATACGGCATTTAATTAATGTTATATTAAGCTTAGGATCGTATCAAGCTGTCGCTATTCGTGGGATGAGGTGAATGGGTACCTGGTCTGTAACATCCATGAAGACTTCGTCAAAGCCTAGTCGTTCGATGCGACCACTCCAGATATACTCTTTCAGAAAGAGAAAGTTCTCTTTTGAACAATCCCGAAACAGATCTCTTTCAATTTCGGGGATTTTTGTTAGCTGGTTGGGGCTTTCTTTTGATGGATTGATTCTCTCGTCAGTGGCCATCTCACAGATTCTCGCCATTGACTATCACAAGCTCAGGACAAGCTTTCTTTGCGTCACTCATAAGTTGGAGCTTGTGTAATCCCTTTTTACGGGCTACGTAGTTACAGGTCACGATTATTTGCTTCTGTTGAATAGCCACTATATAGACACTGATAGATTAGAACATGTTACAGTGAAGCGGATTCTCAGGAGAATTACGTACGAGGCATGTTCTTCAGTGCAGGGTTTAGCTTCTCGTGACATGACGCGTAGAAGCAATCTTCATGTACATATGTTAGATCTTCGGTCCTCAATAATATTATTCGATTTTCATGTAGCAGTGGATAATATACCATAATCCTATCATATAACCTCGAGATCAGAATATATATAAAATATGGGAATGCAAGCCGTACCAACCAACCAAGCGGCTGATCGAGACGACCTGTACAACATGGGAACCTGAGCTTACAAAGTGCAATATCACGCGTTTTGACTTGGCATCGGGTGTTTTCGCCATCAGCGCTTATAGTCTAGACGGCTACATGCACCGCGAAGGCTTGATGGGTTCGAAGTTTAGGGGATGAAGCTTTGATGATTAATTCGCGAAGCGCTCGAAGCGTGGAAATGTTGCATTTTGACAGCACACAACGCAACGAGACCTGTAAAGTTTGGCTTCCAACCCACATGCGCATATGGTGTGCATATATGCGTACCGGCCTACACCGACTCTTGTCAGGACCCCCCAAACTTCAGCCTTTTGACTAATTAGCCTGAGTTATCTTGCGAATGCGAACCTTCATCTCTGGATCATTATTTGCGAGGTTGGCCAATTGGGAGCTTTGNGGGGGGGGGGGGGGGGGGGAAAGGAGGAGTGGCATGCACCAGAGCCTCGTATACATTTCCCCCTCTCATGATATCGAAAGTGTCATAATCAGTTACATTCGTGCTTGACGGCGACTGGGTAAAGGGATTCAAAAGGAGAAGCCCCGTCAGCTTGTCTCTGGTTTGTAATTGTTATGCTATTGGGTTGCATAATAATCGTATGTAGTTATTCTCATGTGAGCCTTAACTTATTGTAAAGTATTCAAGTGGTGGTAAGCGGTCACATTCTCGGCCTCGCGAATATGCAGCTTATGGTAGTCTTGACAGGACTCTTTTGCCGTATAGAGCCGGTGTCATCATGAAGGTTCGCAAGTGTGATAAGTATAGAAAAATTATTCAACGTGCGAATCTACTCTCAAGCTCGCTTTCAAGTCGTATTTGGCTAGAATTCTTGAGTAGCTGAATTCGAATGGGCAGAGATTTCCTGGCAAGATGAGGCGGTTGGCACTGTGCATAAGAATACTCGGTTGTATGGTGGGATGCAGATATTGCCGTTTCCTATAGCTGAACATTCAAGCAGAAGACGTGGCAAAGCGACGCCTTGTATTATTTGTATTTTCTTTTCTTTTAAATATGGATTAACGTGCCACGAAATCTGGCGTGCCATACCAGACAGACAGTCTCGTAACCTCATGCTCTGAATCAAGGAATGGAGCAACTAACGGTTGTGTTGCGTTGGTGACACGACATCTGAAGCCATTCATTGGAATTAGGGGAATTAAGACGAAAAAAAGATGCAAGATGTCTTCCACCGACGCCATACCCGCATCGATCCAAGCTAAATCAATCCAAGGTAAGAACCTGACACCTTGAAGATGAAAGCATTTTTACATAGTTGAACAGAAGGCTTTCGGAAATAATTACTGGCTAGAACGGCGTTAGCCGATGAAAGGCTGACAAGCGGTCAACTCCACCTAGGCGAATCTTGGGGATGATGCCCAATTAATCGTGGGGAAATCGAGAAACGGGAAATGGAAACTGGATGCGGCGACTTAGGAATCATCTGCAAGAGTGTGTAAAGGCTGGCACACAGCTTTGACCACTAGCACTATCATATCAGAGTTGACACTCTTTGACATGCATGTCGACATCACTGTATCCGGCTGTACTTGACTCCCGAGTGAGCCGTCCTCAAAGAAACTGAGGGTTCCTCCCACATGCAATAGCCAAGCTTTCCTACTGGCTTTGTGCGAGGGTGAGGGGTGTCTTTTAAGCTTCTTTTCTGGCCCTCACCTTTTAAATTAATTGGAAAACCCTCGAGGCGAGACAATCGTCCACCGTTTTTGTCAAACCGTGCATGATGCATGAATTTGCGGGGCAAAATGCAATCCATTGGGTACATATGAAGTCAGCCACCTTGGCGACGCTAGCCGAAGTATCACCGTCCTCCACCTTGGGCACGAGATGGGCGATCGCGACTGGCGGAGCAACTTTGGATTGACTCGGCGATACCAAGAATTTCAAGTTGAAGCATGGCCAAGAAATCGAGGATTCTTGAAGACTTGATGATGTCTTCCGTCCCGTGAAGCAGCGCAAGATCCGAGAAACGCTGAACGAAACGAGGTCGGGAGAAACTACCCTCGTCCGTTTGTTCTGGGTCAATTCGGCTGGGTACCGGTTCTGGAAATTAGCGGTACAAAGGATAACCGGCAAGAAGGATGCCGGGTGAATGGACCCTTGAGCTTTCTTTTCTGCAGTACCAACCACCACTACCCCCAGCCTCGGGGTATGACATACTTGACATTTGTGTGGTAGACGCTAGGTACATGCGAATACACCTACAGATCGAAGGGAATAGTAAAGATCGCCAGCTGGATAACACCCCTTAGCTGGACAGCTCCTTCTATTTTCAACTCGTCTAGGACGTCTGGCTGCTGAATCCACACGAAGATTAACTCCATCCGTCTGACCATCCTGCAGGTAACTGCATGCAGTGGGGTGATTTTAATACCACCTATTGGTGAGTCGACATTTGTTTTCACAAGTCTTTCTAGGGATATGATATCTCGATCGAACTCCCAAGCGTTTTTTGGAAATTTACTTGGTGTATCATAAATTAGCTCTAAATATTTTTGGCATACGTATTATGCCACACACCTATTAGCAATAATTCCCCCGGTTTCGAAACAACGAACGATCATCGCGAGATGCTGACACTACTATTAATTAATTCTATTACCTGAGAGTTGGTGGATTGGGGAAGCGAGCGAGGAGTGTGTGCAGCCACCTGAGCTCTTCAACTCCTCCGCGTCCTTTCGAAAAGCCTAAGCTAAGCTCACATTTCGGGGACCTAAACCTCGAGTCCCCCTCGGCGTCGTTATCTTTCAAAACCCCCACTGATCCAAAGGGAAACATTATTTACGTGCGTTTCTGCAGCTGTTCATGCACAGCTAACAAACGTTTAAACGCACTTGGGCAGAAATACGTTATGCCGAGTAAAACGTAAGTTGAAGGAACCATTGCACTGCCGCCTCTTTTATCCTCAATCGACGATTTCCAAGAAAGGTGAAGAGAGAGCCCTGACAAACCTCGCACAAGCCGAGCTTAATGGACCCCCCTGCCAAAAATCCCCAGATTCGAAACTCCACCTTGGAATGAGGGGCACGTGAAGTTACGTTTGGTACTTTCATTGTGCTGCCCTCTGGCGGAACGAATCATTTCCAGACCCATGCGGAGGCATGGAACTGGGAGGAGTGAGCTTGACTTGACATCAATCTTAAGTTAACCCCCTCCTACAACCGCCATTGTATTTTTAAGTTCGACCGTTTCTTATAAAATATAACCGCATCCACACCCCCATCTACAATTTACTCTCCATTTTCACACACTAAAAACAAAGAGACACTACCGACCTATTACATCTCCGACATTTGAACATTTATTCGAGATATTTGATATATATTCCGACACTAGTACAGGAGATTATTGGATTATAATTATTTATTACCATTCGACCGTCCGCCCCGCACCTTTCACCGACCCTCATTCGCCTATCTTGGAGTTCTCATCGACACAACAATACCGCCCACCATGTCGTGGAAGATGTCGCGGTCGCTCCTCGACAAGATCTCACACTACAGCAGGTTTCCTGCGACGCCGGTGAGCCTACGGCAGATGGTCCAATTCGGCCAAAACCCGTCGCCGGGTATGTTTTACTCAATGGATTACAAAAAAAAAAAAGAAAACGAGTCCGTCCGAATGCTTATAGATATCTAAAATCGATAGGTACACTGTTCAGAGCATCCCAGTTCTTGAGCGAGGAGCTGCCAATCAGACTGGCACACCGAGTGAGAGAGTTGAACAACCTGCCGGACGGGTTGGGTGAGATGCCATCGATCCAGAAGGTTGCTGATTGGTACGCCCAATCATTCGAGGTAAGCTACTATACTACTGATTTCTGCACGAAAACAATCTTGCACATATTTCCTATTGTCTTCAAATTTCCTTCTGGAATTTTGCATCTCTGCGTCACCAGTTTCTCTCGATGGGCGGGCGCCAGGCCATGTGCGGAGGGAATGGGGCAGACCAGACTGGCCATGTGAAAGTGACTCAACTCGAACTTCGGCTGGCCGGGTGTTTGTCTCGTTCGTTGTGTTGCCGCCGGCGTCGGTTGTTTGGCGTGGACGTCAGCCGCAACACATCGGTTTCGCACCATTCGCTCGCTTAGGTTTTTTTACGTCTTTCGAGAAGACCATGGCCTTGCATATGACTATGACCTGATCCGACCTAAATCGATCCCGATCCTTGAAAGAGATAAATTACGTCGGTGCAAATGAAGCTAACTTTTATCGGTTGGACATGGGTCGGGCAAAATTGCCTCGGCCTAACGGGATCCATCCGCAAAACCCACATAGGAAATCACAACGCTTCCAAAGCCTGCTTTATCGGCAGACATCAAGAATGCCTTGGTCCGAGGGACTCGAGGGGCACCAATGCAGTTATCCATGACGACTGAAAATCCCTCTGTAACGAAGGGGATGTATACAAGTTCTCCAGTGTATGGGAACGGAAACAACGGCGCCAAGAGGGTGGCCGCCGCTGGCCGGTATGTTCCCGATAACACAAAACCAACACCGGGGTTGCGAGAAGATGGCAAGCAGCGTCCGCAGGATGTTGACGACGATGAATTTGAGCACAGCCGCTATTATGCCACCATCGACGAGGGTGTCAGATGGCCATCTGAGATCCTTGACTACAATAAGAAATTCACCGATACCCTAAAGACAATCAAGCGGAGACACGACCCTGTTCTCACCACCGTCGGTACGTAATATCATTTACCATTCGGGTTTTGTCGCTTATAATTATGGGGAATGTGATGAGCTAATTTTAACCTTGCGCGTGTGCGTCCTTCCTACTTTGATTTTAGCTCTGGGTATCAATGAATACAAGAAGCAACGTCAGAAGACTGGCATTGATGATACAATTCAATCCTTCCTGGATAGGTTCTACATGTCCCGTATCGGTATACGTATGCTGATCGGTCAACATGTCGCCTTGAACGAACAACCTCGTGTGCAAGATCACGTTGGCATCATCTGCACAAAAACCAACGTTAAGGAGTTGGCGGAAGAAGCAATTGACAATGCGAGATATATCTGCGAGAACTACTACGGTCTCTTCCAGGCCCCTCAAGTCCAACTCGTCTGCAAGGATGATTTGAACTTTATGTACGTTCCCGGCCATTTGTCTCACATGCTCTTCGAGACCATCAAGAACAGTCTTCGTGCTGTTGTTGAAACCCATGGCGTTGATGAAGACAATTTCCCGGCCGTCAAAGTTATTGTCGCCGAGGGGAGGGAGGATATCACCATCAAGATCTCCGATGAGGGTGGTGGTATCCCACGCAGTGCCATTCCTTTGGTGTGGACGTACATGTACACCACTGTCGATAAGACCCCTTCTATTGAGCCCGGCGATGAGAGGAACGACTTTCAGGCTCCTTTGGCAGGGTTCGGATACGGTCTACCGATCTCGAGACTGTATGCGAGATACTTTGGCGGCGACCTCAAGTTGATCAGTATGGAGGGGTAAGTTTATCACCGCCCCACCTTTTAGTAAATAGAAAATTTTTACTAACATTAGTTGTTTCTAGATATGGTACTGATGTATACCTCCATCTGAACCGCCTGAGCACTTCGTCTGAACCTCTCAACTAGATGTTTTTATCTGGTTACTCTAACTCTCTATCGCGATATATATCTCTACGACTATACCCCACCGTTTTGTCCTCAATCCGGAACTTCAACCAACCAAGCTTTATGATTTTTAACGAGTATTTCTTTATTTTTATTATTTCTTAATCTCGATATCCATCTACTGCTTTTTTCACTTCACTTTTCTTTTTTTATCATATGGGCGGGACAATCTTTTTACGATTCTACTATATATACTATACTATATTAACACCAATTACATATGTACACTAACTTATGATACCTATGGTGCAGCTTTTTGTTTCTAACGTTAACTGGCGGGTATTGTCAACGTCTTGTTTCTATTTCTTTTTCTTTTGTCTGGGAATTGGATTATTTCGGCATTTCTTTCTTTCTTTTCTGTTCACCGGCGATATGCATTTTGCCTTTGTCTTTGTTATTTCTCTTGGATATTTTCTCTTTTGCTGTTTTCATATCAACAGGTCGGGATTTGTGCGAAGTTAGCTTTTTTTTATTGTCATTTTTCACAAAAGTGGATTCTTTTTACTTCCGCTTGTTATCTCACGTCAAGGATAAAAAAAGTTCCTTGTCTATTTTGTCTATCCAACACTCGCTTTTGTACGATTGTTCTTTTGTTTTTGTATATTTCAATCAATCTTATAGCAGCGAGAGTCAGAGAGAGACAAAGTCAATCAAATAACCAATATTGCAATTCAAACAATATACCCATTCCTCAGTATACTAGCCCATACTAAACTCACAAACATACATACATCTCTTATTAAATATAAGTAATTATAAATAGTGGCGGTACGATATATATTAATATATCATACATCCCCACGTTCCAGCCGTCCAATCTCCCCCTTGACCCTCTCAACCTCCCCTAAAACCTTCGCATAAACCTCTACATCCCTCCTAACCCCTCCCTCTTCCGCGAACCCATCATACTCCGCCAACTCCCCCTCGGCCTTCCTCGCCATCTTTTTCAACCGCACCTTCGTATCCTCCAGGTGTTCTCTATAAAACTCCAACGCATCGATGGTATCCGTGTCGTACAACCGATCCAACGCATCATATTGCATTATCCGGATCTTACCTTCGAGAGAGTCGGATACGAGCGCGAGATGCTTCGCTTGGGTTTTCTGAGCTCGCGAGGAGAGACCGTGTTTTGTTTGTTCGATGAGTTTTAGGGTCGTGGTTAGGAGGTTGAGGTGGGTGCAGGCTAGGGATAGGGTTGATGCTAGGGTTGCGGTGCGGGTTTGGTGGAGGGTTAGGCGGTTCGTTTGGAGGGTTGTGAGGCGGTTGGTGATGGTTGTTGGGAGGGTGGATGGGGTTGTTTCTGTATGCGAGTCAGTAGAAATAATAAATAATAAATAATAAATAAGATATAATATATAATATATATATATGTAGGTTTGTATTTGGGGGAGGTGGGTGGGTATACCTTCGTCGTCGTCGTTACACATTTTGGCGAGGTCTGTTGCGTCTTCGAGGAGGATTTTGTTTAGTGATTTGCAGATTAGGGGTAGTCCTTCCTATAATAATATCACATTACACAGATTAGCTATATGTACCTATATGGGGTTGGGTATCATACCAGAAAGAAAGCTTCATCATCTTTTCTTAGAACGTTACCGGAGTTTTGACTCGAGATGTAGAGGTCTACGACTTCTCTCAACTATTTTTAACAGCCATATTTTTCTAAACGTCAGTATATACACTTAAATAATCAATTTTATCTCAAGTGTTTTCTTCTTTTATCTTTTATATAGTAAATAAAACCTATATATACTGACATCGGTGGGTAACTCGTTCAAGGTATGAACTAGCCTCTGCCGTATAATCTTCGCTTTAATCAACTCTTCTCTGAGAGCTGTAAGTCTCTATAATAAATATAAATATATAAATTAGCTTATTGATACAAAAGTCTTTGGAAGGAAGTTTAAATTTCAATATAATTTTTATCAAGCTCACTTTATCAACATCCTCACTCTCTTTGATACCCTGGTTTGACAACTTTGAGGACGCGTCCGGGTTTAGCTTGTGTGTGGTGAGATCCTGGAGGATAGCTTTGAATTGCGGGTTCTTACGGAGAACCTCGTCGGGGAATATGGGTATCATGTTCTTAAGCTTATTCTGTCAATTGGTCTGATATCTAGATATATCATCAAGCTTAAAGTAGTTGTAGGAGCTAGATCGATGTCATGTCTATGTTAGAGGAGGAGAAGCTAGAAGCTACTTGAGTAATTAGAAGGGTTGTGGTTGTTGGCGTGTTGCGCGCTTGCCAAGACCTTTGAACATTTTAAACATCCCCCAAAACCGTTAATTGTTACTCATCGCGAACATTGACCACCGACTTCATCCGTGCCTCGTTATACAAGCTTCACCATGGCGAACGAAAATGTTGAGGAAATCTCCATCGAGGAGACAAACCGCATCCGTATCTCCCTCGGACTTAAACCTCTAAGAGGCACCGAACCCCCACCACCACCTAAAGAAACCGCCCCGGCAAGTCGAGAGGAAACCAACGATGGCGAGATTTCCATCGAAGAAACCAACCGGCTGCGGATAGCGATGGGCTTGAAACCTCTCAGAACTGAACCCGCGCCGGGAGGACTACCCGACCCCGATGACAATAGTGTCGAAGCGCAGGAACGACGCGCAGCACTGAACTGGAAGAAACACGAGGAAGAGCAAGCGAGGAAGAAGAGACGGGAGGAGACGAAGGAGCAGATTCGCAAGGCGAAAGATAAAGCCGATAGGGAGAGACTGTTGGAAGGGAAGGGATTGGCGGACGATAGCGATGATGATGATGCGTTGACTTGGATTAAACAGGCCAAGAAGAGGCAGAAGAAGGCCGCTGCGCAGATTGAGAAGGATTTACGGGAGCGGGAGGAAGAGGAGGCACGGTTGAGGAAGGATTATACATCAAAAGACCTGGCTGGATTGAAAGTCGGCCATGATCTTGATGAGCTAGGGGAGGGGGTTGATGGGGCGGTTCTAACGTTGAAGGATTCTGAGGTCTTAGCGGACGATGAAGAAGGTCAGAGCAGAATCGCATACTTTTCTAATTTTTATCAAGCTGAAGCTAATTGTCATGTAGGGGATGAACTCGAGAATACTGGCTTGGTGGAACGACAGAAGCTCAAGGAACGCCTGGACTCGAAGAAACGCAAACCAGACTACAACCCCTACGGCGACGACGACGCGGAAGGAGAAGGCGACATTCTCTCAAAATACGATGACGAGATCGATCCCAGCAAGAAGCGCAAATTCTTCGTCCTCGACGACAGCGGTTCCACCTCCACCCTCGCTCCAAAGAGCGTCCAACGCCAACAGCAAATTTCCGAAAAACTCAAAAAGATCCCCATCAGCCTCGAGATTCTCAAACCAACCGAAGAACAGTCGGATTACATTGATCCCTCAACTATAAAGGTAAAGAAGCCAAAAAAGAAGAAAGTCCGAACTCAAAGACGTGTTGCTGAAGAGGATGATGATATATTCCTGCCTGAAGCTGTCGCTATCAACGGAAGCAACAACAACAACAACAACAACAACAACAACAACAACAACAACAACAACAACAATGCCGGTAATTCTAGCGGTGCGATGAATGTAGATTCACGAGCAGAAGTCAAACCCAAGAAAGTTTTCGAAGAATCGTTCGTTGACGATGAAGATTTATCGGCTGCGTTAACGATCCAGCGGAGAGCGGCGCTGAAAAAGCAACGGGCTCTGAAGCCGGAAGAACTGGCCAAGAAGCTCAAAGAAGAGGCCGCGGACGTGATGAAGGATGATGATGAGGAGGCACCAGGGATGATTATTGACGATACTACAGAGTTCGTTGGTAGTCTTCAAGCACCTACCCACATGGAACGTCGACCGCGGGTTGCGAAACCCGTCGCTAAAGTCAAATCCGAGCCTAGTTCGCCGGACGCTGACGGTGACGTTGAAATGGACGGTGCCGACTTTGGTAGAAGCGTTTCACCGGAAACAGCTCATGTCAAGAAGGAAACAACCCCGGCACCGGAAATCACATCCACGGGATTGGAAGAGGAGACGACTATCGGTGTTGGTATTGGTTCCATGCTGTCAATGCTACGGCAAAGACAACTGGTCGATACACCTCTCGACCCAGAGGCGCATAGAAAGATGCAAGAGAAGGAAGCGTTCTTGGCTCGGCAGCGTGTCGCGCAAGCTGAAGCTGATCGTAAAGCTAGAGCGGCTAGAGAGCGAGATCGCAAGAGTGGCAAGTTTGAGAAGATGTCCGCGCGTGAGAAGGAAGAGTACGCTCGGTATGAGAACAAGCTTCGAGATACGCAGGAGGCGAGAGAGGCCGCGGCGAGGTTTAAGGATTACAAACCTGATGTGAAGATTGAGTATAAAGACGAACACGGCAGGTCTATGAACCAAAAGGAGGCATTCAAATATCTTTCGCATCAGTTTCACGGGAAGGGATCAGGGAAGCAGAAGACTGAGAAGAAGCTCAAGAAGATTGAAGATGAGAAGAAGCGAATGGCAGCGAGTAGTCTTAACACTGAAGGCTTGGTGGGGACGATCGCGGATACGGCCAAGAAGTCGCGAACGGCGGGTGTAAGGCTTATGTGAACAGTTTTTCATCCATACATACCAAAGTACTTTATTACCTATTTTTAGAGATTGAATTTGTGAAATTGGGATCATGGAGTTTTATATTGGATGCACGCTCTTATGCTGTATAATATTATTATCATTATGCTACAAAAAAATCTATCCTACAAGCTCGATTTGTTCAATTACCTCTTTTTTTTAAACCCCATTACCATGCATGCATAGAATTTATTTCACAATAACTTCAAATGTCCAGTGATTTGATTGATGACACTCTTCGGACCCGGTCCGATACCCAAAACCGTCGCCGACCCAGCTGCGATCTGAGTCCTCCCGGCATCGTGGACAACCTTGGCGACCAACCCGACACTCATAGCCTGTGCTTGTAACGTGAGCAGCTCCTCCTCCGAATCAACCTTTACCGCGATCTTGGCTTGACCCATGTACTCCCATCGTTTGAGGAGGAGGGGTGCGTGGCGGGAAACGGCTTTATAGCAGGCGAGGGTGGCGTGGCCGCACTGAGCTGCGATTTTGCCTTTCGTCATCCCGAGATCGGTTCGGACACAGAGGATCTGCAAAAAAATATACGGAAAGAAGGAGGGGTTTAGATATCGTTTTTTTTTTTTGTTTGCGGGTGACGGTTAGTTAGTAGGTGGTGGAGCGTATGAGGAATACCAATTTGCACTCTTCCGTTAATGCACTGGCGCCGAAGTGGCTGTAGTCGGATTGAATCATGGCATCGCTGTCACTATCCTCTTCTTCTTCTTCATCTTCTTCGTTGTCGTCGGCTTCGCCTGCGCTGATGTTTTCGAAGGAGTCTTTTAGGGGAGATGAGGTGGAGGAGGTTTTAGGTTTCGAGGATGACGGCGGGGTGGTGATGGTGGTAGAGGTAGTGGTGGGAGCGGGGAGATCGCGGATTTTGGGAGCGGTGCCGGCGCCCAGGTAGTAACCGCCCAGGCCGCTGGCGAGGGCGGTGATGATGAGGGCGACGAGGAAGTTTGGCGGGAGGTCGAGACGGATCATTTTTCGATGGGAAGGGAAGAAGAAAAAGAAGAAGAAGAAGAGTAAGATTGGAGGTTTTATACGTTGACTGAGTGCCTCATAAAATTTTATAGTTTGATGCCGCAGACCAAACAATGCGCTATCGATAAGCAGAAAAGCTGCAAGTGTCGCCAAACTAAATTTTTTTTAGACAGCGCCAAAATTGAAAATCTTCAAATCAAATCATCACAACTGCTGCCACTCGACGAACGAACGAACACACGATAGTAGCGTACAACCTCCCACCGAAACTGCCCGGTCGATAAAACTCGGAAAACCATGGCTTTACCAGGCGGCGGAATGCCTGGCATGGGCCCTTTTGGACGACGAGGTGGCAGCGGTGGGCAAGGTCCAGACTTCAATAATCTGACGCCGGAACAGCAGCAGCAAGTCATGATGAAGCAGGTACGACTTTGGCCATTTTACCTTTGGATTTATCATGAGATTTCAATCTGCAATCGATAGTATCTATTGGGAATCGAGAAATTAACTGACGGGTAACTTTTTGATATTCTGTTTACAGATGCAAGCGGCAATGGAATCGTGTCCCATCAAAACCGTGATATCAGGGGGTATGGGATTCGCTCTAGGTGGTGTCTTTGGTCTCTTCATGGCTTCGGTACATATTTGACATTATATCCTCTCCACTTAAATTCAATCTTACGAAATGTATATTGACATATCATATGTATTAGATGTCCTACGATACACTCTACAACCCCAACCAGCAAAAACTCCTCGACATGCCCTGGCGCCAGCAACTAAGAACCGGCTTGAAAGACATGGGTTCGAGATCTTGGTCTTCAGCAAAGGGGTTCGGAGCGATCGGGGCGTTATTCGCGGGCACGGAGTGCGTGATTGAAAGTTATCGTGCCAAGAACGACATGACGAATCCGGTTATCGCTGGGTGTATCACCGGTGGGATATTGGGGGCGTCAGGAGGGCCGAGTGCTGCTGCTTTTGGGTGTGCTGGTTTCGCTGCTGTAGGTTTTTAACCTCTTGAACTGCTTGTGGTGGTGGTCATATTGATTATTGAAAGTAAACTAACGTTGTGTCTCTGGGGAATAATATAGTTTAGTACGGCGATTGAATATTACATGCGGCACGGCTAGTTGATATGAATGCAATTAAGGTGGGACTGGATGGATGATGATATTTCATGATTTGTATTACACGGCCTTTTATATCCCAAACTCGACACTGTCCGTTCGGTTGTATATATTATATTTTTCTTTCTTTTTTACTGTTTGGGGGAGGTCCCCTTTTGTTTGGTTGGCCTGCTCATGGCGTTACTTTGAAGTTTTCTTGGATGGATAGAATTAATTTTAAATGGCGACGGGTGTAGAAATGCTCTTCTTCTTCGCTTTATAATAATTATTACAGTTGTATTGATTTTATAAAGTTGTATTACTTAATTGTCAGTTTTTTGCGAGAATCTCCATCTCTTCTCTGAACCCGGATGTATATATTATATTATATATATATATATTATTTTACAAAGAATTATTATTATTACGATACTCGATGTAAAATATTTAAATGCTGCCTCGCCGATGGTGCATTCGCTGCCGGGGAGGGTCCGATTTCACCCGTTTCCCCCCCAGCTGCAGCGGTGTGCTGCAAGGGGTGTTCGCCTGGTGCACAGCGCTTAAGCTTGCTTCCCTTTTGAACAGCGTCATAAAAAAATTTTTATTTTTAAACATCTGATCTGATCTCTCGCGTTCTGTGGTGGGATTAAAAAAAAAAAAAAATACAAGCGAGCTCCGGTCCTCGCTCGTTCCTTCCAGGCTTCCTCTGCCTTCTGCCTTCTGCCTTCTGCCTTCTTCTTCTTCTTACTCTCGAAATAATAGGGCTAGTTGACTTTCCGCTCCTTGCCAATTGCTCATCACCTCTTTCACCCAATTCGAATATTCTGTCTCGGAAACCATCTTCGATTCCATCTCTTGTTTATTAAATATAAAGAGGATGCAGGCTGCCACCCGTTCGACGTTGAGTGCCGTGCGCGCCTCGGCCCGACGACAAAACGTCCTTTCTTCCCGAGTCGGAGCTCAGGCTGTTCGGTCCGTGTCCGCCTGGTCCAATGTTCCGGAGGGCCCCCCAGTAAGTCCCTAAAACTTGAGAGACATCCGATCCTGTTGGTTTTCTATCACGGCGGGGTAGTGAAGGGGATGGGAGGGTTGGTTGCACAGCAGTGGCGAGCTTGATTTGCTAACCTATTCGAATTAATTCTTTTCATTTAGGATGTAAGCCTCTTTTCGTCGTCGCGAGCCAATTGAGAATTTAGGTTATTTAGGGTTTTAAACGTTTTTGAGAAACTAAACTTTGTCGCGGTTCGGATCAAATTGTAGGCGATTCTAGGTAATGTTGTCGCAATATTTATATTCATATACATGCTTCAAGCTCTTACTGACGACGTTATTTCCATGCAGGTATCACTGAAGCATTCAAGGCCGACAAGAACCCAAACAAGGTCAACGTCGGTGAGTTTCACATCATTCCTCCTAATATACTAGACTATACTATCCAATCAATCAATCTAATATATATACACATCCAGGCGTCGGCGCATACCGTGACGACCATGGCAAGCCTTACGTCCTCCCATCCGTTCGCGCGGCCGAGAAGAAAATCTTTGACCAAGGCGTCGACAAGGAATACGCCGGCATTACCGGTGTCCCCGCCTTTACCAAAGCCGCTGCCATTCTAGCCTACGGTAACGACTCAGCTCCAGTCAAGGAGAACCGTGTCGCCATCACCCAATCGATATCCGGCACCGGTGCTCTACGTATCGGCGGCGACTTTCTCGCTCGATTCTTCCCCGGCGAGAAGACAATCTACATCCCCACCCCCTCCTGGGCGAACCACAAGGCTATCTTCACGGACTCCGGTTTGAACGTCAAGCAGTACAGGTACTACGATAAGACCAAGATCGCGCTCGACAAGAATGGCATGTTGGAGGATATCAAAGCTGCCCCTAACGGTTCCATCATCCTCCTTCACGCTTGTGCGCACAACCCCACCGGTATCGACCCCACCCAGGAACAATGGAAGGAGATCTCCCAAGTCGTCAAGGAGAAGAGACATTTCGCCTTTTTCGATATGGCCTACCAGGGATTCGCGTCCGGTGATACCAATGGTGATGCGTTCGCTCTCCGTCACTTCGTCTCCGAGGGTCACAATGTAGCTTTGTGCCAGTCCTTCGCGAAGAATATGGGTCTCTACGGTGAGCGCGTCGGTGCGTTCTCGTTGGTCTGCGCTTCGCCTGAAGAGAAGAAGGCGGTTGATTCGCAGCTCAAGATTCTCATCCGGCCGATGTACAGGTATAAATTCACCATCACATCCCTATAATAAAATACCATTTATGGTCACGTTGGAAAGTATATACTGATGGATGTGGGTATTGTTTATAGCAACCCACCTATCAACGGTGCTCGTATCGCCAGCCAAATCCTCAACGATCCCGAGTTGAACCAGCAATGGCTCGGTGAAGTCAAGGGTATGGCTGACCGTATCATCGTCATGCGAGAATCACTCAAATCTGAGCTCGAGCGACTCGGATCGCAGAAGAATTGGTCACATATTACCTCCCAGGTATAACCCCCCTCCCCCAATAAAATACCTCAACATAGTATATACAACATAGAGGTGAATAATGACTGACTGACTGACTGATGAATGTAGATTGGAATGTTCACCTATACCGGTCTCACACCAGAGCAGGTTGATCGTCTGGCCAAGGAGTTTTCGGTCTACGGTACCCGTGACGGACGTATGTCCGTTGCCGGTATGACTAGCGGAAATGTTGGGTATCTCGCTGAAGCTATCCATAAGGTTACCGCCTAAAAATCCATTCGAGTAGAAAAAAGTTCTATATAGAGATGATTTCTTCGATGTAGATAATTATTTTTTTCTTTTTTAAGAGAGAGAGAGAGAGAGAGAGAGAGAGAGAGAGAGAGAAAAGCTTGGGGGTGGTGGATTTTTTTTTTTCTGATAATTTCGAATATAATTGAGATTAGACGAGATTTACCGCTGTGGGGGGTGTATTATCAAATATATGAAAAGTGTCTTCTCTGCATGCTTTAAAATTGAGAGGTATCGAATAGAACTGGAGAGAATAGATTATACCTATATAGATTGTCATCCTATACAAAGATGATAGGATACCACTTCATATATACAGTACCATAAAAATAGTAAGCTGGCTACTTTAGTAGCTATATGAGAGAAATCACCACATATAGCCGTCGAATGAACATATCAATTGAATATTTAAGCTGAAATATGCTTATCCAAACCCAACCAAAGGATTAACAGGATTATAAACACACCTCTCCCCCCTCCTAGGAAACCGCTCCCACTCCCCAACAGCAACCAATTTCCCCTCCTCCATCGCCCACGAATACCCCACCTCCAACTCCCTCTCCCCAAACCTCCCAACCTCAGCTTCACTCCACCCTTCATCCGCATCACACTCCGCCCATGCATCCTTTTTATACACTTCAAACCTTTCACCAGCTGGATGTTGCAGTGTTATATTCCACGTCCAGGGAAGCGTGGTGAGCGGGTGGACGAGGTATGCTAGTTCTTTGAACACGGCTGGGTTTATACACTTTATCACCTGCTCGTTGAAGGATTCGTAGGGCATCGGACCGGGTTTTGACGGGGTAGGGTGGAGGAATTTCGGGTAGAGTTCTATATTCGCACTTGCTGTTGAATTTTGGGTGTTGTTATGGTCATATAACAGAGGTTTCAAGCGGGTTGTTATGAAGGGCATTAGTATTGATCTTGATAGTTTGCGGTATTTGACTTCTTCTCCTTCTCCTTCTCCTTCTTTTTTCTCTTCTACTTTGTTATTACTATGTGGTGACGGCGGGTTATTGTTGTTATTGTTGTTGTTATTGTTGAAGCTTTTAGAGGCAGCAGAGACGCTGAGGTCTATAATCGCAATATGAAACCAGCGTAGGAGGTGACGATATCGTTCGAACGGTGGGATGGAGATTTCAGATGCCGAGGAGATGCGGGTGAACGGGAAGGATCCGTGTTGGGTGTCGTGGTAGTATTTTGGTGGTCTAATATATACATATACACACCATTGGTAAATACAAAGTTATCCCTAATATACTTACTTAAATATATACTTAAGTATATATATATATATATATATATGTATGTATGGATAATGTAGAAGGGTTGTAATTAATGACGTACTTATCCCAAGGCGGCGTATTACGATACTGCACCGTCTCCCAAAACGTCTGATACGTAACATCATAAAATACCAAACTATCATCCCAATCCCGAAACGACCCGCCCATAGTTTTAACCCTCACGGGAAACACATTATACGAGTATAATATCCTCGAAGCCTCATCGTGGATTTGACGGTTGACTCGTAATATCGACACGTGGAGCGATGGGGTTGGGATATCGATATAGTAACTCAGATGGTGTGGCGGCGGGGGGAGAGGGGGGATGTTGAATATTAGGAGGTATTTGTAGATTTGGTTACGGAGTTCGGGGGGGAGGGTTAGGAAGGTTATGGTTGGATTTGTTGCCATTTTTTATATTACTTGTGGTATATATATATATATACATATATGCCGTCGATACCATGAAATGGTCGGTATAATTGTATATAATTCGGGTCGGTTGGGTGTCTAGATTGTTCAGTTTAAATTTGTGTCTCGCAGGTTGATTGAAAATTAAATGAATAATAGTCTAAAGCTTCAATATATTCCGCAACATCACCCCTCGAGTATTCATTCATTTAGTCAGTGCCAGATAAATTAATAAAAACAGGTGATATTGGTCTCGGTGATATCTTGTCTTTTTTTTAGCCGGTTGTAGACAAGCGGCTCTCCGTTTGGAGTCGGAATCTCGGCAGCGATTCGAAATGAGAATGCCACATTTTGCATGCCAAGTGAATGAAGTTCGACTATAAAATCTTTCGATTGATGGATTCAGATTAGTATATATTACTTGGTTATCTTCTCGCGAGATATAGCCATAAGGGTATATTATTATTATTAAGTAGTACGGTATTCATGCAACCATATGACATACTTAAGTACCTAGCTCTAGTAAACCACTTGTGGAATTTAATAATATTAAAAAAGGCTACTTGTTCACCTGTTACTTACTTCAACTGGTTAGATATCAATTTGGAAGACGGTTAGTTAATCTATACCAAGAACCCATCCCTCATCTGTTCTAGATTGAGGTTTTCCCCACTAACGGACTCAAGCACTTGAGTTCTTAATCGAGTCTTAAGATGACTTGATATTGCGTTTCTAAGCTCTTGGCAAGCTTCGTTGGCAAAAAACTGCAAGAAGCGGACCGGGGGGGTTTGTCACAGACACGTCTGGCTTTGAATTACAACAAAGCTCTGGATCTGGGTTAATTGTCCGGGTCCTTTGCTAACGGCAAGTATATATACCGAATAGAGGCTGTCTGCATTTAAAGTGGGGCAAAACCCGTAAGATGGGGAGGGCTTCGGGCTTGCTCGGCCCCTCAATCTAATCTGGCTTGATCCATGGCTCGTGCAGAGAACCAATGTGAAATAAATCAGCTTGGCGACGTTGTCGTCTTTTTGTGTTGTGGAATGTGTTGTATGACGCCAAGACGAGCTGCGGGGCACGCCAGGGAAAAAAGGGAAGAGAGCTCCACATTGGGCTATGACATCATGGCGCAGGGGTGTGGCCGGGACGGCACAAGCTCAAGGCCCAGAACGTCACCGACCTCCCGGGATAGCCGTCATCAAGCCCAAATGCATCAAACAACCCCTCGTTATAATAATAACTCGACAGGGTCAATAAAAAGCGAAAAAAAAAAAAAAAAAAAAAAAAAAAAAAAGTTGGAAGATACATTGCACATAGGGTATGGAATGCTTTTTCTCGCTGAAGCCAACATTGGATTTTAAGCTTTATCTGGGCAATGCAGTGTATTGTTGGTTTTTTAGATTTTTTTTTTTTTTCCAACGTCTTCGATTTTCTTCATTGTGAACACTCGTGGATGCCAAGGGTGACGCTCAGCTGGACTGAAGTGTGACAGAGGGTAAACTCCTTGTGCCTCCTGCTTGGAGTGATGAACAAAAAAACCGATATCTGTCGTCTTGTCCCATCTGCCTGTCTGTCTCATAACCGGGTGTTTCCGTTTAAAGTGCTTCAGGGGGGTGTGATATGTAATAGAGTCTAGTCTGAATCGGTTTTTATGATTCGGCGGCACAGATATCCGTGGCGTCCCATTCGCTCCAACAAAACTATACTATACCTTCACAGGACGGTGGTATTTGAATTTGAATTTGGATTTGGATTTGAATTTCATCAATCAAGTACTAAAAAGACGCGTAAAAGTTGTAGCCCGGCGTGGTTATCGGACGCAGGGATTTCAAGGGGGCAACGTCCGGCTCTTCATATGATCATTCGATCAGACAGACAGTCATATGTTCTAGATCGCGTTTTGGCCCCCATGTGGGTTTCCGTGTCACCATGCCATTCAGCTGCAGCTTTCTTCGAATAAATATTAATATATACTTAAATATATTTATCTCAGCGTTTCGAGACTTCGTCTCGACGTCGTCTCTGCCGCCCGACAAGGCCCCACAGATCGACGGGACTGATTGGCACCGCCGTCGGCTGTAATAGCTGATAACAAGTAATGAATGAGCGGACCGGAACCCCTCATTTTCGGTGTGTATGGGTGTGTTAGTTTCAGGGTCTCTTCCGGCAAGGTATATTTTTTGTTCTAGAATCAAACTTGAATTTAGAGTTTAGTTTTATTTTTTTTTTTATTTATTTATTTTTTTTTTTTCGAAATTTCCCTCATGTAGTTTTGAGAATGCATGGGCGCTGTTGGGTGACAGAGGGAGGAGATGGGCTGATGGCGTAAGAGCTAGCGAACTATTCTTTGTTTTAATTGAATGAAAGTAGTGGCATGCATCTCGTATAAATTCAAGATGATTAAAAAAAGAAACAATCTGATCGCTTTAAAAGCGCTTTTGAAGGATATTAATTGATTATTTTGAAATGGTATGATCGAGCGTGTCTTGTGCCCATCTCGATCCTTCCTTCTTATCAAATTGATATATTACATTACAATATCAACGCCAACTATAGGCGTATATAATAATATACTTTAATTAATTGTCCTGCTGCTCGCAAACAGCCACTTGCCATCATTACCACCGTTGCCTCGATCGGTCGAATTAATTAAGTGATTTAGCCGCCCTCGCTCGCTGTTCAGAGGGGAAAATATCAAGAAGCAGACGCCAGTAAGTACGGCCCCATACATCTACAATCACCTCCAAATATTGCAAATATGCATCCGTAGAGAGGTGCATTGCACACGAGCTGCAGCTTGATATCTCTCATTACCCACCTACGAGAACATACGTACGTGTGCCGGGCATCATGCATCATGCCCCACTTTTCTCCCACCTTTGAATTCTCACCCTGCTTTTCTTTCTTTCTTTTCGTTTAAATTTTTTTTTTCAACGGCGGCTTTCGTCTCATTCGGCTGCCAGGTTTTTTGGACTCTTTTTTTTTTTCTTATTGAGAAAAACACCCAAGGCAATCAATCCTGACAGATTGACTGGGAGCGAATGAGAGACCAGGCGGTCTGCCGGGGAACAAGATACAAACACAGAAAGAGCTTCCGCGATCAAGTGCTACGATATTCGAGTCCGTGCTTGGTTTTTTTTTTTTTTTTTTTTTTTTTTTCCCTTGCATGGTCTGGGATAATCAAGAGTAGCTGATTAGCTGAACTTGCTTTTTTGTGAAAGGTTATTATTTGTTCCGCATTTGCTCGAACGGTAGCTGGATGCCACTGGAGCTAGCTTACGGTCACTGAACTAGCTGGCGTAATTGATTAAATGCATCGCTGGTGTTTCCTATTCGAGGGTCCTTTCTTGGCCTTTGCATTGGCTTGCGAGCAAAGCTAATTAACTAGCGAGCTTGTTATATTCGGATCTACCCTCCGAATCTTTCTACCAACTTTGGTTTCTTGATATCCTGTATTTTGCTTTCGGTTTCCGCGGTTCTCGATCCCCTTTTTTTTTGGCCTTACAATATATACTATTAATTGTTCTTCGAAGGGTTTGAATTCCCTGGGGTGGCCTTAATATAAGGATTCTCACCGGCCTGGCTGCAGCTGCTGAGCCGCATGGTATAAATTCTGATTACCCGGCCTATAGCTATATCCAATCAATCCCCAGAATCGATCGATTGTTCGTTATATATATATACTGAAGTAAGTACTTAAGTACTTGGGTATATATTATTATTATCAATATATATATAATTGCAGCGACCCACCGAGTAACGTTTCCTTCCTTTTGATGATATTTGATATTCGGGCGTTTTTGATAGATTTGGCAAATTAAAAAAAATAAAACCTGACGGCCAGCCCGCACTAACTTTTGTTTGTTTCATGCGCACTCGCCAGCCAGGCCAGCAGCGAACGAACGGTCGAACGGTGAACGGTGAACAACGGTGAGGGGCACATTGTTATTGTTGTTATTCTGTTGGTTCACATCCACCTCCACCTCCATCCGTCCCATCCCATCCCAGCCTATCCCCACCCCAGCACAAGCACCACCAGCATCAGTTCCCAGTTCAAGTCAAACTCCACCGCCGCCGTTGCACAACCACCACCACCTCCACCCCGAAAGACCCTTGCCTTCCTTCCTTCTCTCTCCTCCTTTCACAAAACTGGTCAACCGGTCCAAGTCATACTGCCACCTATCTCCAACTCTCTCCACCTTTTAAAACCGTCAGACGTTAATAGAAAGGACGTTTTCATACCAGTTCTTTTTTTCTATTTTCTCATCGTCGGCCTCCGTCGTAAGTCACCAGCCCCTCGTTAACGTTCGTCATATCCCTCTCAGCTCGCCCTTGGGAACGTTGCTGTCGTGAGTCCGCCGTTCCACCTGGTGCCACTGGCGGGTGCAATATGTGTGGATTTGGTGTGATTCTCGGGCGACGTTATGTCATATCCTGCTCTGCTCTGCTCCGCTCTGGGATTTGCAAAGTGATCTGGCGACCCCTCCAACCAAACCCAACCTATGCACGATGCTTCTTGGCCCAGGCCTCCTCCTTCTCGTCCCTTCTTTTCTTCAGTCTCCACTCTTTTTTTTTTTTTTTTTTTTTGGTTACCCTCTCTCTCTTTTTCGCTACAGATATAGAAACCCTTTCGAGAGGAGTCAGACCGGAAGACCCTTCTTTCTTGCTTTCTTGCTTTCTTTTCTTTCTTTCTTTCTTAAAATATGAATTCGATAACCAAGTTCTGACCTTCTTTCTTCCTTTCTTCCTTCAGATCGCAGTTTTATTTTGGCTCGTCATCCCGCCGCCGTTTTTTCACCCCTCGCTCGGTCGTCATCTGCTTCGTAACTAAACCGTCCCTTGTCAAACCGACCGGCAGCACAGAAATAGCCGAATCGCCGCCACCTATCAGCTTCTCAACCAGAAACTTTTCAGTCTCGTCCCGACTATTTTTTCGCCGTAGCGGGCCAATTTTCGCATCCGTCAAAATGTCTGACGATGTAAGGGTTCCTTTTTTATTCTCTCTGGCAACCTATTCGAAAGGGATCCGTCGTGGATTGATATTTTCTCCGGTTTCTCGCTTTTTAATCCTCGGAACATTCTTGCGCTGACAATCCTTTCTGACTGGTTAGGATTATCATCTTCCTCCAGACGCGGAACAGTATGTCGACGTCGAAACATTCGTGCAAATTCTGGAGATGGACGACGATGGTGATAGGGAATTCAGTCTGGGTCTAGTCGAAGGCTTCTTTGACCAGGCAGAAACCACCTTTGGCGATATGGATGCAGGATTGTATAACTACCCCTCTCCCCAAATCTCTCGTTGGTTAGCAAAATCTTTTTTTTTTTTTTAAAAAAAAAAAAAATAAAAAAATAAAAAAATAGAGAGGGCTTGCAAAGCAAAAATACACAAATGATAAAATTATAATAATATCAGGGTTTCACTGACACTTTGCTTTATTTTGTGTAACAGAAATGAGAAAGACCTCCGACAGCTCTCTGGGCTAGGACACTTCCTGAAAGGCTCTTCGGCCACCCTAGGCCTATACAAGGTCAGAGACCATTGCGAAAAGATACAGAACTGGGGAGTCATGAAGGATGCAACGGGATCGAATACTCTGGACAAAGAAACCGCGTTAAAATATATCGCGGAGGCCATACCCAAGATGAAGAAGGATTATGCGGATGCGAAGGAGTGGCTGAGGCGTTACTATGAGATCGACCCGGACGCACAGGCTGAATGAATGAATGGGGCGGCGGAAGCTTGTTTTTTTCCTTCCACTATCTGCTAAGGATTTCTCAACTTTAAAAATCGCAAAATGGGAGAAGCTAGAAGCTTGAAAGAAGGGGGGTTGTCCGTCTGGTTGATTTTTTTTCTTTTTCAATTGTTAATATGATATGAGAATTGGAATAGAAGGGTTGGATATTGATTGCTAGGTGTGGATGGGAGAGGGAGAGAAAGAAGATGTTGAGATGGTGGTCCTTTTTTCCATAGCAAAATACGATACAGCTACGTTCTGATTGATTGCTTGTTTTAGCTCCTTTACTCTTTAATTATACCTGTTTCTTCTTCTTCTTTTTTTTCTTCTTTTCTGTATCTTCTTTTTTTTCTTTTCTTTTTGATACTCCAAAACCTATAACTTTTTTTTTTTTTTTTTTTACATATTTCTATAATATCCCATTCACTACGGTTATTCGCTGGGAGTTCGTCTCCTCCTCCTCTTCTCCTATCATCTCCCTATAGTCTCCCTATAGCCTCTACCATTTTCCCGTTTCGCTTCTGATATTTAATCATTTGAGAAGACAAGAGGGAGAGATGTTGTGGATGTAGAAATGTTTCCTTTTTTTTTATGTTTGTTTGGTTTTTTAAAGCAGCTGCTCATAACTACTCACTTTAGTAGTTTGGCCGGAGGAGATTTATTCTATTCTGATACCCTGCCCCACTTGAAATGCAATGCAACTTTAAAGCGTTATCGATATCTTGATCATGATCATTGTGGTTTGCAATTTGATTGAACGGTGAGATTGTTAGTATATTTGCTAGTACATTACTTACTCCTACCTTTTCAATATATCTCTTTTATGGATGTGGTAATAGTTGCATGCTCGATAGCTAAGTACTGGGTATATATAAACCAAAAGGCGAGATGGTATTCCCATGATATCTGCATCCATACTTAGCTACTTAAATATAGATGTACGGCATGAACTACACATATACGACTGCATATATATATAGTAACAAAATCGACTTGATAGTCGACATCACGACCCTCCCTTCTGAACAACAGCCCGATAAAACTCCTCCGCAACCCTCCCCACAACCTCCTTCCTAACCAACCCCTCCCTCCACCGCTCCGGAATCCCCTCAAGACCGTAATAAACCCCCGCCAACCCACCATATATCGCACCCACCGTATCCGCGTCATCTCCCAAATTCACAACCCGGACACAACCATCTTCATACCCCTCCGTTGTGAAAAAAGCCCACAGTGCAGCTTCTAAAGAGTGGACTACGTATCCTGAACTGGAGATATCCTCTTCCCTTTTGGATTTGAAATCGGTTATAGAGGTGTATTGCTCGAACCGTCCCTTTAAGGTTTCATCTTCAAACTTGAATTCTTTGAATTTAGTAAACACTTCTTCTTTTGTGACTGTAGCAGTAGTAGCAGTAGTAGTAGCAGCAGCAGTAGCAGCAGCAGTAGTAGGAGTGGAGGTGGTGGAGGAGAGAATATATGCGATCAATATCGAATAAACCGCACACGCCTCCCCGTTCGTAGGATACGGATGTGTCAGTTCGCTAGCACGGTGGGAGTACCGTATTATATCCTCCTCGGGGGAAGAGTAATACCATACCCCGATGGGAAGGGTACGCATCAACGATCCGTTACCGCAATACCGTGGACTTTTATACTGTTCGTCGAGTTTTAACTGGAATGAAGCCAACTGTTCGTCTGATATTGTTGTTGTTGCTGTTGTTGTAGTCTGGTTGGTGGTGGTGGAGGTGGAGCTGGGGTTATGGTTGAGGGTTGATTTCCAGTAGAGGAGGGTTGAGAGAGTTAGGTTTCCGATATCGAAGCAGCAGTCGATGACGGAGAGGTAGCCGGTTTTGTACCAGGCTATGTAGTTTTGGATTTGGGTGACGGGGGAGAAGGTGTGGGTTGTTATGAAGGATTGGGCGAGGCAGAGGGTCATTGAGGTGTCGTCGGTCCATGATCTGTTTTTTATATATATTAAATTGTTATTATTGGGTACTTAATGGTATATGGTTTTTTTTTTGTAAATTTCATGTCGATATAAGCTTATGAATGGCTATATTGATACCATGCATGTACTTATATACTAGGGTATGGTAACGGGGCAGTTGGATTTGGTGCATCGCAGCACAGCAAGATTCTGTTTTTTCTTGCTACGAGCATATAATGAAATACTGAGTTAAAAAAAAAAAGAATTATTTAGAATTCTTCGTACCCAGCTGGTAGACCAAAGTTCATATTTGGTTGGTATTCGGTGACTTTTCCGAACGTTCCTCGGAGTTGGAATTCAACTCTTTTTGACCATAGTTATAAAAATGTTAGCACACACGCGTTTACACGTATATTGCAAGATCTATAGAGTAAAACATACGGGCCGCCTAGTGCATCTCCCACGGCGACACCAAAGATGCCGCCTTTGATCCGAGAATCTAGGGTGATGGGTGGACTCATGCTCGTCATTTTGGTGTAATCAGGTGTATACCAATCAGGTACCCGGTGGAGGCTGAGATATAGATACGTGGGCTATAACGGTTGGAAAGCTGGGGAGAGAAAAAATCAAATGTCGAAAGGGTTCCACAGAGTGTTTGTGATCCTTGGATCTGATCTGATCATAGTACGGCCGTATATTGAGGGGGGGCCGGAGAGGTGGGGCAAGACTGCGCGGAACCACCTGCGTCTTTGGTCAGGCTTTCCATTGCTGTTGCGTGCAGGGTCTCAGATCATCGGATCGGATCTGTTGGTGAGAATTCTCTGGTCGCCTCAATCTTGTGATTTTATTATTATATTATTTTGCTTGCTGGTAGATTATTGATAAAGGCGATATCCTTCATGCTTGCCAATGCAATGCGAGGCAGCTAGCTTCGGAGCTTCGAGCGAGCTTTGAGCTTCGAATGATCAAGCTCCACTGGATTCGAGTAAAAATCGATCAATCGGGTTTCCGGGATTGGCCTTTGCAGAACGGTGGCACCCAGCTGTCGGCTCCGTCCGATTGGAAATCCTGGAATGGGTCGCTTGCCCTGCCCTGCCCATGACCCCCATGTCGGCTTGTTTGGAACATGTCGAGCTTTCTTTCTGCAAACCCCCCAAAATTCCCCGACTGCTGACCTTCCTCTTGGACCCCCTCTCGTCTGGACTGTCCGTTTCGATATCGAGCTTTCATGAACCAATGATCGGGCAGACATTTCGCCTGCTAATGGGATCGGGCGTCGCCAGAGGTTTTGCCTTCCTTCCCGATTGATAACGTAGTTGTTTTCTCCGCAAACTCTGAACAGACGCTAGAAATATCCATATTATTCTTCTCTCCGAGTCTAGCTGATGCTCTTCTTCCCTCTCGAACATCTTCAGTGTCCTCTCCTTCGTATTCGTAGCTTTGTTAAACCCGCTATCGTTATTATCAAGTGAAGAGAGTACTCGTGCGCTTTACAATTAGCTGCCATCGCGTCGACTGTTGCGTTTCGACGTCGAGCAACACATTTCCCGCCCATCTCTGGCCCAGGCAGCTTATCAGTCGCCAATCGAACCCGCCTCGTGGACAGCAGCAGCAGCCGCATCAGAACCCTCCCAGTCTTCCGACTGTGACCCTCGAAAGAATAATAATAAAAAAAAAAGGTCCCACGAACCCGGCTGCCATCCCGCATTCTGTTACCTATTTTAACAATTTTCTAGGAAATCATGGCGCCAGGACTCACAGTTGAACCTAACGGAGACCTCCCCGAAGTGCGCAGGGTTTCGTCACTCGCCGAGGTCACGAGCTCATACGACGATACCATTGTATTCTACCTCAACGGAACCAAAGTCACTCTCGAGTCTATAGATCCTGAGATCACACTTTTGGAATATCTACGGGGCATCGGATTGACCGGTACCAAACTCGGATGCGCTGAAGGTGGTTGTGGCGCTTGCACTGTCGTATGTTTATCCACAGCTTTAAATTCTGGATTGCTACAGCTAGGATGTGATTTCTGATATTACTTTTTTGGTATCTTGCGTGATAGGTCGTATCGCAATATAACCCTACCACCAAGAAGATTTACCATGCGTCTGTAAACGCTTGTCTCGCGCCTGTGGTTAGCGTCGACGGGAAACATGTCATCACCGTCGAGGGAATTGGCGATTCGAAGAATCCACATCCCGTGCAGGAGCGAATAGCGAAATGGCACGGTTCACAATGCGGTTTCTGCACGCCGGGAATAGTTATGGTATGTCATCCATACAATCCATTTGAGCCAAATGTTGTTACGGATGTTCAAGTTTTGTTGTGGAAATTAACAAAATGGCGGATTCGTAGAGTCTGTACGCTTTACTGCGCAACAACCCAGAACCCACACATCACGATGTCGAAGAAGCTTTCGATGGTAACTTGTGCAGATGTACCGGCTATAGACCCATTCTCGATGCAGCACAGACCTTTGGGGTGGATAACTGTGCTAAATCTACGGCTAACGGCGGTGGAGGTTGTTGCATGCAAAATGGCAACGGTGAGCGTCCGGCCGGCTGTTGTATGAATAAAGAATCGAACGGTGCTTCCGAAGACGATGATGAGCCGGTGAAGAAGTTTACGCCTCCTGGATTCAAAGAGTTCAGACCGGATCAGGAACTCATTTTCCCACCTTCGTTACAAAAATTCTCGTTCAAACCGTTGGCGTTTGGGAATAAGCGGAAGAAGTGGTTTCGACCAGTCACGATTCAGCAGTTACTAGAGATCAAGAGCGCGCTACCGTCGGCAAAGATTATCGGAGGAAGTACGGAGACTCAGATTGAAATCAAATTCAAGGCAATGCAGTACAGCGCGTCCGTATATGTTGGGGATATCCAAGAACTACGACAGTACAAGTTTGAGGAGGACCATGTTTACATTGGCGCCAATATCACGCTGACGGATCTGGAGATGGTTTGCAGACAAGCTTCGGAACACTACGGTGCTACGAAAGCCCAGCCGTTTACGGCAATGTTGAAGCAGTTGCATTATTTCGCGGGGAGACAGATCAGAAATGTTGGAACACCAGCCGGAAATCTGGCGACGGCGTCTCCAATCTCGGATTTGAACCCTTGTTTCGTGGCTAGCAATACCACATTAATTGCTATGACTTTAGAGGACGGAGAGATTGAAATACCCATGACTGAGTTTTTCCAAGGGTACAGAAAGACCGCTTTGGCACCGAATGCTATCATCGCGGGACTGAAAATACCCCTGAGCGATGAAACCGGGGAGATATTCCAGGCGTTCAAGCAAGCGAAAAGGAAGGATGACGATATCGCTATTGTCAACGCTGCTATGAGAGTTAAAGTCGGCGAGGAGAATGTTGTCGAGAGTGTCAGTTTGGTATACGGTGGTATGGCACCGATCACTATCGCAGCTAAGAAGACCATGGAGTACCTTCAAGGCAAGACATGGGGTGACCCAGAGGTTCTGGAAGGTGCGATGAGTTCTTTGGAAGAGGATTTTAATCTAAAATTCAGTGTTCCTGGTGGTATGGCGACCTACAGACGAGCGTTAGCGTTTGGTTTCTTTTACAAATTCTGGCACGAATCGCTGCACAAGCTCGAAATCGGAACGACAGAGATCGATTCCGAAGCTACGGAGGAGATTGTCAGGAACATATCTTCCGGAACCCGCGACCAAGATGCCACTGTTGCCTACGAGCAGCGGGTTCTCGGAAAGGGTGTCCCGCACGTCGCAGCGATGAGACAGACCGTGGGAGAAGCGCAATACACCGACGACCTTCCACATCGCAAGAATGAGCTGTTTGGATGTCTCGTCCTGTCTACAAAGGCCCACGCGAAGATCTTGAGCGTCGATACCTCTGCTGCTCTCGATCTTCCTGGTGTCGTCATGTACGTTGACCACACCGATCTCCCCGACCCCAAGGCGAACTGGTGGGGTGCCCCGGTATGTGACGAAGTATTCTTCGCTGTCGATGAGGTCTTCACTGCCGGTCAGCCGATCGGTATGATTCTTGCAGAATCCGCGCTTCAAGCTACCGCCGGTGCTAGAGCTGTTGCGGTCGAGTATGAAGACTTACCGGCGATATTCTCGATCGAAGAGGCGATTGAGAAGGAGAGCTTCTTCGAGCACTACAGGTTTATCAAGCACGGTATGGATATCGAGGAAGCTCTTGCCTCCGCTGATCGGATAGTAGAGGGTGTGGCGAGGATGGGCGGCCAGGAGCATTTTTACCTCGAGACGAATGCGTGCGTGGCAATTCCCAAACTGGAAGACGGAGAGATGGAACTTTGGTCTTCGACTCAGAATCCAACCGAGACGCAGGCGTATGCGGCTCAGGTTTGCGGTGTTTCGGCGAACCGGATTGTTGCAAAGGTTAAGAGACTGGGAGGAGGGTTTGGAGGTAAAGAAACGCGAGCCGTTCAATTATCTTCCATCTGTGCTCTTGCCGCGCAAAAATCCAAGAGAACGGTCCGTTGCATGTTGAACAGAGATGAAGACATGATGACTTCTGGTCAGCGACATCCATTCCTCGGAAGGTGGAGAGTTGGTGTCAACAATGATGGTAAGATCATTGCTCTAGACGCCGATGTGTTCAACAATGGAGGATGGACTCAGGATCTCAGCGGTGCGGTCCTCGAGCGTTCGCTATCTCACATCGATGGCTGCTATAACATTCCCAATGTCAACGTTCGTGGTCGAATCTGCAAAACCAATACCGTTTCGAACTCTGCCTTCCGCGGATTTGGAGGTCCACAAGGTCTCTTTATCGCCGAAACGTATATCAACGAGGTAGCAGATGTGTTAGGCATGGATGTGGACAAGGTTCGAGAAATCAACTACTACCACGAAGGTGATGAGACGCATTTCAACCAAATCCTGGAAGACTACCACGTACCCATGATGATCGATCAAGTTAAAGCCGAAAGCGACTACGAAGCAAGAAAAGAAGCAGTCGACAAATTCAACGCGGAACATAAGTGGAGAAAACGAGGAATGGCGTTGATTCCAACCAAGTTTGGTATCAGTTTCACCGCTCTGTTCTTGAACCAAGCTGGCGCTTTAGTCCACATTTACCACGACGGGTCCGTCCTCGTCGCCCACGGTGGAACCGAGATGGGACAGGGACTACACACAAAGATGACAATGGTCGCCGCAGAAGCTTTGGGTGTACCCCTAGAAAGCGTACTCATCTCTGAGACGGCGACGAATACCGTGGCGAATACTTCTGCAACCGCGGCTTCCGCCTCGAGTGATTTGAACGGATACGCGGTATGGAACGCATGTGAGCAGCTGAATGAGCGGTTAGCGCCATATAGAGAGAAACTAGGGTCAGAAGCAACAATGAAGGAGCTCGCGCATGCGGCTTATTTCGACCGTGTTAACCTTTCCGCCAACGGATTCTACAAGACACCCAGGATCGGGTATAAATGGGGTGATAATACGGGCATGATGTTTTTTTATTTCACACAGGGTGTTGCGGCGGCGGAGGTGGAGATTGATACGTTGACGGGTGATTGGACTGTTCATCGTGTGGATTTGAAGATGGATGTGGGGAGATCAATCAATCCTGCTATTGACTAGTAAGTTTGCAATTTTCTCTAAAGCGTTTGGATCACGGACGCGTCGTACTGATTATATTTTTTAGTGGCCAAGTCGAGGGAGCGTTCGTTCAGGGTCAGGGTCTCTTCACGACGGAGGAGTCACTGTGGTTACGTAACGGGCAGATGTTCACGAGAGGACCCGGAGCGTATAAGATTCCTGGGTTCAGGGATATCCCTCAGATCTTTAATGTGAGCATGCTTAAAGATGTTGAATGGAAGAATCTGCAGACGATTCAGAGGAGTAGAGGCGTTGGAGAGTATGTTCCATCCTAAATCCTTGCAGAACTTAAATATTTCTAGAGGGGAAGAACTCCGAATATATAGCAGTTTGCTGACAAGTATTTTTATTATAGACCGCCGTTGTTCTTAGGTAGTTCGGTCTTCTTTGCTATCAGAGATGCCCTCAAAGCTGCACGAAAAGATCACGGAGTTGAGGATGTGTTACAATTGGTATCGCCTGCGACGCCTGAGCGGATTAGAATTTCGGCGGCGGATCCGATTATCAAGCGGGCTTATGTGGCGCCGCAGGAGGGTGAGGAGTGCTTTTTTAGGTATATTTAAGTACTTAGCTAGTAGTTTGGTTATAATTTTGTCTTTTGGGGGGTACTTGTATACGTATTAGTAACGATTTCAGGAAACGATTGATTGAGTACAGATTGTGCATGTATGGTATACATAAAATACGAAGCCAATCGAGTATTAACTTAGTAAGCTCCTGGCTGTTCTCTGCTAGTGATATATACCAAGATATCGACGTATTTTTCACGCCTAAAAGGTTTCAATGTAATGTATTGACTAAGCTATATACAACAACTAGAGAAAGTCACCCCTTAATGCTATCCGGCGGGGTACGCTAACGGCCTGAAAACTCGTAAATCTATAGAATTACTAAATGCTGTTTACAAGTTCTAGGGTTTAAAAATAAGTAGTTTCCAGATTTCATCATGTTTCTTGGTCTCGTGATGCAAAAAGGACACCGCCACCGCCATACATTATGGTTCTTTCGTCAGACAGAACAAGTGCTACCTTTCGGCGAAGTCATAAATCGTGGGACTGATATTCGAGGATTCCCAGCTGGTTGGGTTGGGTTTTACTTTGACCAACTTTCCAACAGTGCAGCCGCGTTGCAGGGGTTCGGTTCGCCCATAGAACCCAAACGACGTAATAGGCGGGGCCATGGCCATCAAATACTAAACCCCTGGCAGGTCTGATATCAAGATCTTCGTTTCGCGAACAAGGAAACGGCCGGTCGAACCTTGGAAATAACGTGGGGAGTGGCTGTAGCAGTGACGATATAGGTCGTACAATCTATCCAAACTATGTGTGCTCATGCATCATGTATAAGCCATGTGCAGTGACCAGAGCTAGTGGCTTGTATGTACTTGAACCAGAAAGTCAAGTTCTGGATTTCTAGGAGTCGCATGAATTTTATATAAATGATTTGAGCCACCTAGATTCATTCGGTTCGTAGTTTTCCCATCGCATTATCTAAAATTAAAACTACTCGATCGCGCTTTCTCAATCAACTGTATATTGTATTCTGTTTACTATACGAACGTATATTCTTAACTTCAGTCGAGTCCTGTGCTGTGCATCGGACTTTCTCGTTCTCTGGATCCAGCAATATTAATAATATTGGAATTTATTTGTCTCATATAAACAAGCTTCGTGTTTGGCTCAAGTATCTTATGATAACCGCAAAGTGTTAACGTTATCGCTTCTTCGATTTCAACATATACCGAAATACAACCATATAATTGCTCGTCGACTATGAAACTTTTAACGGCCCTGCTTTTCGTCTTTAGTTTTGCGCTTGTAAATGCGCAGAGCGCAGATATATCATATACCTCAGACACAACATTCGAAAATACGGTCCTGAACGTAACCAACAGTAAGTCAAATGCAGATAATTCCAACAATTGACCACAGTACTCACGACTCGATAGAATACAGAGACTGGTACAATGCCACAGCCTTAACATGGAACGATACACTCGCAGATGCGGCAGAAAACGCGGTTGAGGACTGTATATTTCAGCATTCCGTATGAGAAACTTGACTCCTTATATCCGAATTATCTATGTGATTATCAACCTAAAATCTTGTAATTGCTATTAATTCGTAATGGAACGGTACCTAGGGACAAGATTATGGCGAGAATCTGGCGGCAGGGTATAACAATGTCTCTGCAGCGATCACGGCTTGGAAGAACGAAGTAAACGGATACAACTACGGTAAACCGGATTTCAGCGAACAAGTAAGTTGATGTACTGAACTTCATTGAAGCAGATACTAGAGCTAACGAGGAATTTGTCTAGACTGGACATTTTACGCAGTTAGTATGGAGGAATTCGACTGATATCGGATGTGCGAGGAAGGAATGTCGGGGTAAAGGAAAGGCACCGGGGTGGTTTATTGCTTGCGGTGAGTTCTATTATATAACAACTACTAGTTAGTAGAATAGAATGTATACCGACTAATGACTTTGGTGTCTTGGTTTACTAGAATATTACCCAGCTGGTAATGTTTTGACTGAATTTGGTGATAATGTTGATAAACAGGTTCGCGGTCCTGGCTCTGGAGCTGGGAAGGTTGAAGGAGGAATTGTGATAGTATTCATTGGGTTTATTGGTCAGGTTATCTTGCAATTTGTTTGATACGATTGCTGCTTATGATAAGTTAGCTGGCTAGCTTTGATCTTTTTATACCCCGGTTTGCAGTTTTAGTAATGATTGCATCTGCATTTTGCATTTTTATGGAAGCACATAAGCTGTATTTCTCTTGTTCGAACGTTCAGTATACAGTATTAGTGCTTACCTTATAGTACTAGCACATAATGCGACATTGAGATATGATAACGATTCAAAAATGGCTGGATTATTCTGATTTTCCAAAATTTATGGAAATTCTTTCTTCTAATAAAGAGTGTGCTTTCGAAAAAGAGCCAAATCGTATCATTTAAATATTACTTGAACTGGTTTATCTTGATGAGAATGGGCAAATTCGAATATATTCTCGGGCCGACAAGTTGGAGATGTCTCTCCCACGTAAAGTGTTGCGTACGTTATCGATATTGCGGCCAGCCCGAGTTGACGTAGTGCCGTCCCGCATCCCAGCAAATTCATGAAAACTAAAGCTATCCTCATTAAACCCACCTCCGAAACATCTCCAACCCTTCCAACCCGTAGAGCAGACGCGAAAGTCAAGGACGACGGCGGAGATACTTCACCATGGCCGAAGCGAGACTGACCGATCAAGAGGCCTTCGCGATAAACGCCGCCGCCGTGACCAGAAACTATAATGTCCATCCTCGTATACGTTACAACACCGTCGCCGGTGTGAACGGACCCCTCGTTATCCTCGATAATGTCAAATTTCCCCGCTATAATGAAATCGTCGAGCTCACCCTTCCCGACCAAACGAAAAGAGCCGGCCAGGTGCTCGAAGTTCGAGGTAATCGAGCTATCGTGCAGGTGTTCGAAGGTACCACCGGTATCGATGTTAAGAAGACCAAAGTCGAGTTCACGGGATCGAGTTTGAAGATCCCCGTCTCGGAGGACATGTTGGGCCGTATCTTTGATGGATCTGGAAAGCCGATCGATAAGGGTCCCAAGGTCTTTGCTGAGGATTATTTGGATATCAACGGATCTCCGATCAACCCTTACACCCGAGTCTACCCCGAGGAAATGATCTCGACTGGTATCTCTGCTATCGATGGGATGAACTCGATCGCTCGTGGACAGAAGATTCCTATCTTTTCTGCTGCCGGTCTACCACATAACGAAATTGCTGCACAAATTTGTCGTCAAGCTGGTTTGGTAAAGGCTCCGACAAAGGGTATTCACGATGGCCACGAGGAGAACTTCTCGATCGTGTTCGCAGCTATGGGTGTCAACATGGAAACCAGTCGGTTCTTTACCCGAGATTTCGAAGAGAACGGTTCTTTGGAGCGTGTCACGTTGTTCTTGAACTTGGCCAACGATCCAACTATCGAACGTATCATTACCCCTCGTCTGGCGTTGACGACTGCCGAATACTATGCCTACCAGCTTGAGAAGCACGTTTTGGTCATCATGACAGATCTCACGGCGTACTGCGACGCCTTGCGTGAGGTTAGTGGAGATATTTCCCTTAGAGGCGCATAAGTTGAGGTACTAACAATGTTCTCAGGTGTCTGCTGCTCGTGAGGAAGTGCCCGGTCGTCGTGGTTACCCAGGTTACATGTACACGGACTTGTCGACAATCTACGAAAGAGCTGGTCGTGTCGAGGGACGAAACGGTTCCATCACTCAGATTCCCATTCTGACCATGCCTAACGATGATATTACCCACCCGATTCCCGATCTCACGGGATACATTACCGAGGGTCAGATCTTCGTCGACCGTGCTCTGTCGAATCGAAACATCTACCCTCCTATCAACGTCTTGCCCTCTCTTTCTCGTCTCATGAAGTCTGCCATCGGCGAGGTATGTAGAGGGACACTGTATTATTTGAGGCTGTGTTGCTAACGGTTAGACCAGGGCATGACGAGGAAGGATCACGGTGACGTTTCGAATCAGTTATACGCCAAGTATGCTATTGGCAGAGACGCTGCTTCCATGAAGGCAGTCGTCGGTGAGGAGGCCTTGTCGGCGGAAGACAAGCTGTCTCTGGAGTTCCTCGAGAAGTTTGAGAAGAACTTTATCTCACAAGGAGAGTACGAATCGAGAACTATCTTTGAGACTCTCGATGTTGCATGGTCGTTACTTCGAATCTACCCCAAGGAGTTGTTGAACCGTAAGTTCTTCTTAATCTTTATTTGTCGTGTGTATGATCTAACTGGAATGTGGCAACAGGTATCCCAGAGAAGGTTATCAACGAGTTTTACCAGCGTTCTGCAGGAGATAGGAAAGGCAAGAAGCCAGCCACCAAGGATACCAGGGATACCGCACCCAAAGATGATGCGAAGCCTCAGGAGGAAAACTTGGTTGAGATCTAAAGAAACAGAGCATATTTTCTTCTTTTTGTGAATTCTTGACTGTTATTGTTTTTCCTCTCGCTTTTTTCTTTGGCTTTTTACGGCGAGGCGGTCTGAAGATGTTGGCAGCATTTCCCCTATGGTTTGGATTGAAGCGATAATTACAAGAAATGTTAGATTTCCGGGATTTGTGAAACGTTGGAAGATACATTTTAGATATACCCGGTGATAGCCCAGTGATTCACTATTCGTCCAATCATTTCTTCCCGACGTCGGCTTGAAGAGGACCGGCGTGAGAGCATCCCTGGTCCCTGCAGCAGAACGCAAGGGCAGCCTTTGGGGGTCATAATAACAAGCTTAAAAGATCGGACCCGGCGGTGGGGCGGTTGCGCTTCGCGGGGCAAGTTTGCACCCATAGCCTGTAACATGTAACATGTACATAGCCTGTCTGCCCACCGCCATGGAGCCCTGTTCCGCGCCGGAGCTTGAGGGCTCGATAGCCTCCAGACAGCCACGTTATAAAAATAAAATAGCCGGTTCGCACTATCGTGTCTCCGGGACGGGATCTATGACTCAAAGCAACTCCCATTGTGTCTCCCTCGAGCTCCCCTATTAATTGGCGCGACTTGTTGTAACCTCAATCTAAGACTTCGTTTAAACATCATCCGCAACACTTCAGTTTTTCTCTCTCCGTCGACGGTTTACTCTCTTACTTGAATACGATCAATTGGACTCTACATACATCATGGAAGGCCTCAAAGCTGCTTTTGCAAAGTGCAAGGCTGAGGGCAGAGTCTGCTTTACCCCCATTATATTTCCTCTATCGTTGGATTGACTAACCTTACCGCTAGAATGCCTTGGTCACCTACGTTACGGCCGGTTACCCTACCGTCGAAGGAACCGTACCAATTCTCCAGGCAATGCAAGCCGGTGGTGCAGGTACTTGCTCTTTTCGTATCTGTTTAAAATTTGCCCTTCGCGCAGACAGCTTACATGGCCATATAGATATCATCGAACTCGGCTTGCCGTTCACTGACCCGATTGGTGATGGCCCCACCATCCAGGGATCGAACACTGTACGTTGAAGACCAGCGACACAAAAGGTCTTGACATGGCATTGATCTGACTTTGTTTATAGGTGGCTCTTCAAAATAATGTCAACGTTACTACCGTCCTCGAAATGACCAAGAATGCCAGAGCTTCCGGTGTCACGATACCAATCGTTTTGATGGGATACTACAACCCCATGTTGATCTATGGCGAGGAGAGACTGATGAAGGACTGTCGTGAGGCTGGGATCAATGGCTTTATTGTTGTGGACTTGCCGCCAGAGACCGAGGCCCTGAAGTTCAGAGACCACTGCAACAAGGAAGGGTATGTTCTCAGACTTCAAAACGAAAATGCGTTTAATGCGAGGACGTGAAGTTAACGGTCTGATGGGATATAGTTTGAGTTACGTGCCTCTCGTAGCGCCATCAACATCAGATGCCAGATTAAAGAAGCTCTGCTCAATTGCAGACAGTTTCATCTACTTGGTATCTCGTATGGGTGTCACTGGTGCTACCGGCAAGCTCAACGCTGAATTACCGGAGTTGATCAAGAAGGTCAAGCAGGCTTCGGGGAATAGACCTGTCGCGGTCGGGTTTGGTGTGAGCACCCGTGCACATTTCCAACTCGTAGGTGCTGCAGCGGATGGTGTGGTTATCGGCAGCCAGATCGTGAATGTTATCCGTGAGTCGCCGGGAAATGAGACCCTGGCCGTTAGAAAGTACTTGTACGAGGTCCTTGGAAGGTCAGACCTAGGCGATGATACGGCCAACGGAGAATTGAGAACCACGGATGGAAAGGCGGTGCATGTTGATGCTGTGATCACTGAGGGACCGTACGGTACTGAGCCCGGTCTCGCAGATCAGATCGAGGCATTGAATCAAGAGCATCCACCACATCCTGAGGTATGCACTGCTCAAACGAAACTTATTCTTCTAATAAACGGAAAGCTGATATGATTCTCCAGATTCTGCCATCGAGAATTGGTGAATTTGGCGGCCAATATGTCCCTGAAAGTTTGATGGATTGTCTCATCGAACTCGAAGCAGGATTCGACGCGGCTGTTAAAGACCCAGAATTCTGGAAAGAATTCGAGTCTTACTACCCGTATATGGGTAGACCGGGACATTTGCATCTTGCCCCTAGACTCACAGAGTTTGCTGGCGGTTCTGATATCTACCTCAAGCGTGAAGACCTGAACCATACCGGATCCCATAAGATCAATAACGCCCTCGGACAAATGCTCCTCGCCAAGCGCCTGGGCAAGACGAGAGTTATCGCGGAAACTGGGGCCGGTCAGCATGGCGTTGCCACCGCTACTGTTGCTGCCAAGTTTGGTATGAAGTGTACAGTCTACATGGGTTCTGAGGATTGTAGACGACAGGCGTTGAATGTGTTCAGAATGAAGCTGCTGGGTGCAGAAGTCGTGGCTGTCGAAGCCGGCACTAGAACTTTACGAGATGCCGTTAACGAGGCCTTGAGAGCCTGGATCGTAGATCTTGATACCACACATTACATTATTGGCTCTGCTATCGGACCACATCCATTCCCAACGATCGTTCGGACTGTAAGAAACTTTCCCTATTTTGGTGATGAAGAATCACGCTGACTATTACAACAGTTCCAAAGCGTTATCGGTCGTGAGACAAAAGAAGGAATGCTCAAGTTGACCGGTAGGCTTCCTGACGCCGTTGTAGCTTGTGTAGGCGGTGGTAGCAACTGCGTTGGCATGTTCTATCCATTCCAGGACGATACTTCGGTCAAGCTACTCGGTGTTGAAGCTGGTGGTCACGGTATCGATACCATGATGCACAGCGCGACGTTAGTGGCGGGGCAGAAAGGTGTTTTGCACGGTGTTAGGACCTATATCCTTCAAGACGAGCACGGTCAGGTTTTGGATACCCATTCCGTTTCTGCTGGTTTGGATTATCCCGGTGTAGGTCCCCAGCTTTCTCAATGGAAAGATCAGGGAAGAGCAGAGTTCATCGCTGCCAACGACGACCACGCGTTGGAGGGCTTCCGCAGATTGTCGCAAACTGAAGGTATCATCCCCGCGTTGGAGTCTTCACATGCGGTCTGGGGAGCGATGGAATTGGCGAAAAAGATGGGCAAGGGGAAGAATATTGTTATTTGCCTTTCTGGTAGAGGCGATAAGGTATGTTTTTGGGGGGGCTTGTAAGAAACGTATATGAGTTTGATGATACTAACTATTATGCTATAGGATGTTCAAAGTGTGGCTGAAGAATTGCCAAATCTTGGACCTAAGATTGGTTGGGACCTCAGGTTCTAGATCTAGCTAGAGCTCTGAGCGTAATGATATTCTAAGCTAACTAGACAAAAAAAGTTTATGCTAAGGTAATGAATACTATAAATTTAAACAACAATTGAAACAATTTGAATATATAGAAAAAATAACATGTCTATCATCTACATTACCTTACCAACTCTTTCGAAGCGTTCTGTATTCATAAACTCCGAGAACCGTATCCCGCACTATTAATCAATATATCGTCCCATCATCAAATATCAACGGGTTCCAAATCTACGACCAACTGCCACTGTAAAACAAAATCTGGCAAAGGCCAACATATCCGATCTGTATCAATTCGCTCTGTCTTTGCCTTTGTCATTCTTCATAACCAACCTCAAAGCTGCACACATTGTGCTATTTTTCATACAAAATTGAATGATGTAAGTAAAAACTGCCTCCACACCAGAAAGCAAGTAACCTTGCTCGTGAGCGTCAAGTTCCATCGTGTCCCAGGAGAACTTTGGGTCAGGGAAAGATTTCGACATCCAGATCTCAAAGTTTGCGCAGAAACCATGGTAACCTTCAAAAACAAACACCTTGTCATCTGGCTTTTCGGAGGTACTGGCTACTGGCGGTCCTGAAACGTAGAGATAAAATTTCATAGGTTCTAGTCCTATGGTTGTTGTGGTCTCTGAGGGAGTACTTGTGAATGTTCGAGACATAGGAATCGTGGGTGCGCTCAAAGGTGATTGAGACGGCGCGTAGCTCAGATGCCCACCTAGGGTACTATTATCTGGAGCTAGAATACTCAACATACTATAGGGATTAAACTGATTATTTATCTGCTGCTGTAGGGTGTAGCTCATGAGAGAATTGTCTGGTTGACTTGACAGGGGGTCGAAGTTAGATCCCGCCAAGTTTTCGGAGTCGAGGTCAGTGAATCCGGAGAGAGTGATGTCCTCATTATCCATATATATGTTGGGCATTCCGTTTCCGTTCTGTAGATTCCAGTGTGGTGAATCCATCGGGATCATTTGTGGTGGCGGCTGGACAGTACCAAATCCTAATCCCTGTGAATGCACTGATCCTTGGATCGCTGCAGGATCTGGATAAAAGCTGTTGCCAGAAGGCTGTACCCTCGAGCCTTGTGTTTGCTGGAAAACTGGATTTGTTAATGTTGTGGTAATGTTTCCAATGCCTTTCGCCTTGATACCCTCGAGCCCTTGTACTTTCGTGTTCTGAGGCGGATAAACCCTGGCATTCGCTTGGGAGCCAGCCAGGGTAGGCGTAGGATAAGTGAGTACTGGAGCAGTAGAGTTCGAGACAAATGTCTCGTGTATGCCAGGTGTGGCTGATCCTAATGGGTTTGCTATATCAAGATCTAAAATTATATTAATATTTAGTTATCGACATCGACACTATAGTACTATAGTATGAATATATTGAGAAGATAATAATGAGTGTGGATTGCTTCATACATGGGCTTGGATAGTAATCCGGATCCCAATCTTTATTGCAGCAACGAAAAACATCGATCCAGGTTTTCGCAGCCCGAATATCATCAGGAAGTTTGTTGTTATAGTGGTTTCGCTTGCAATGCTCTCTGTGAATAAATAAAGAAATGTAAGTCTTCAAGGGTAACCATATCAAACATTCGTCAAATCGACTTACTTTATGCCTGATAAATTCTTTCTTCCGATGGTGAGACACTCCGTATGAGCGGCAGGGTTTGCCTTAGCAAAAGGACATGCCAAATGTCCCCCGTGAAGCTTGAAATTACCCTTAATCCTTTTAGAACCTGGTAGGATATCTTCATCTCCTTTTAAAGCCCGCTTTTGGTGGCCTTCTTCAGTCCCATCTTTAAATGTCCAATTGCTTGCATAACTGTTCTTATCACTGGCCTTCTGCCTAGCTATTTGCTGTTCATTCGCTGCAACGCCATGTTCTAGCATCCCAGCGCGAACAAGTGCACGGTTTTTCCGATTCTGTACATTGTCGAGGAAAGAGGTGATATCTTGAGCGTCAATTGAATCAGGCTTATCTTTCCCTGGTTCCTTTGCGCTAGGTTTCAGGAATTGCTCTTTTTCAGTATCCAATTCATTCGAAGGTGGACTGAAAGTGGTGGCCAATCCTGTTTGAGTTGATACCGCTTGTGCATTAGATTTCTCAGGTTCTTGTGTGAGATATTCGCGCAATTTAATCACTTTTGAAACGATATCATGAAGATCTTTTAATGTTTGATCTAGGTCACCCGTGTTTGGATGAGACCCCAAGGGAAGGGCAACTGGTCCGTGCAATGGGCGTGATTCAATATTGGAAATTTCTAATCAACCATCATTAGCATTTCTATCGATAACACATAAAACAACTATGCTATGGACTTCATAGATACTTTGATTTACTTACTGGCTTTTATGTACTCTAGGATGGAAAATAAATCCAAGGGCTCAGGCATTTTAGGCCCGATAGGACTTTTCATACATTCGCGAAACTCGGTCGCATCATCTTTGCCTTTATTTTCCTCGCGCTTATTACTCTGAAGTCCTTCCTTTTCTTGTGACGACTCGCCCCCACGAGCCGCAGTGGCGGTTGTTGAATCGATATCCATGATGGTATCAAAATCGTTATAGGTATAGCTCAAGATTTGACTATATACTAACTTGTTAACGCTTGAACGGTGCGGCTAAAAGTTGGAAGTTGAAAAGAATCCTTCCCAGGGCCATTTTTACCTGGTGTTTGATTCTCCCCCGTGCCTCGCGGCTAGTTTCCAAGTCAAGCCGAGTCTAGTGATATACAGGATCGGTTGTATGAGAAAACGGGTTATACTGATCCGCGTTCGATCGAATCCGCGCTCTGTGAACCAAAGGGTCAACGTATATTCACGAACGCGAAGATACAAAGAAGAGTAGTATATGGTGATTGTAATAGCAATCGAGAGTGGTTCTTCCGATCTTAGCCCATAAGGCTGAAGGATTGGTTATATAGTATCATCCCCCTTTCGATTTCTCTTGAAGGAAAATTACCAGCAGAGAATTGATATTTCTTGTCCAAAAAGGCCGGGGACCACGTAGGAAGCCTCCAATAACAATATTGATATTGTCGAGAGTGTGAACGGAATAGGGCATGGGGGGGGTGTCTTTTTGGGGCTTTTGCTATCCTTTTTGCTTTTTTTGCGAGGACGGTCCAGTTCTGCGAGCGATTGGGAACGAAACGCGCCAGGCCAGGCTGAAGGCTTGCAATGCGAGCGCACTGTGGAACTAGCTTGGCAACATCGCCGTGAGCAAACATTACAAATGGGCTCAAAGGGCGTTTGGGTGCGACTTTGCATCTTCCCTAGCAAGACTCGAGCAAGACCGATGTTATTTTCTTGCGTGTGCTCGCATCTCACGATGTCTCGAGAATGTTGTTCTACTTTGTTGGATTTAGTGTGTTGCACACACACCGCCCGATTTGCCTGCCGGGTCGGCTGGTAGCGCACCGGCGCCGGGGCCGGCGTACATACCTTACCACCTTTACCTTGACCCTGCGGGGTTTTTTTTTGAATAGGCGAAACATCCTCAGCGACACCAACCAAACTAGTTTTCTCTTTCCCTTGAACACAAGTCCAATTACTATGCTGTTGCGATTAGTCACAACCCACTCAACCATCCCCTTCCGTCGATTGCTGTTTTTCCGGGTCGCAGAGGGGACCTGAGCTGAGCATCTCTCTTCGATTCCCTCCTTCCAACCATCCAAATCTTTCCAATCGTTCGACACTTCGATTCAATAAAAATGGCGCTCAGACTGTCGATATCAGCAAAGAACGTCCTTGGTCGATTGCCACCCTCCATATCACGGGGGTTGTGGACCAGAACTGCTATTAGATCTGTCAACACAGCGGCGCAGGCTGCAAAGGTTGAAAGCGTAAGAAAGACTCATTGATATCAAATGTGGATCCGAGATGAATAGCTAATCGGATATACATAGACTCCAGGCAACGCGCATTTCGATGCCAAAGATGTGATTGCGAAAGAAGCAGCATACATGGTCGCAACATACTCCCGGCCAAACATCATGTTTGAAAGAGGAGAGGGGTCATATTTGTAAGATCCGGAGCCAATTTGAAAACAATACGTATCGGATTGCTAATTAGAAAATTGTGAAATATGTAGATGGGACACGGATCAGAAGAAATACCTCGACTTCACAGCCGGAATTGCTGTCAATTCACTCGGTCATGCAGATAAAGGCGTAACCAAGGTCATTGCAGACCAGGCCCAAAAGCTCATCCACCTGTGCAATCTCTACCACAATCCGTGGACCGGCGAACTAAGCCGTCTTATAATCGATACAACCCGTAAATCCGGTGCCATGGTCGACGCTTCTAAAGTCTTCATTTGCAATTCCGGCTCGGAAGCCAATGAAGCTGCCATCAAATTTGCCAGAAAAGTCGGTAAAGCCTCGGGAAACCCCGACAAGACAGGATTCGTATCCTTCCACAACTCGTTCCACGGACGGACGATGGGGTCTCTAAGCGCTACCCCTAATACGAAGTACCAAAAGCCGTTCGGACCAATGGTTCCCGGTTTCACATACGGAACGTTGAATGATATCGCTGGAATAATGGACTTGGTGAATGAAAACACGTGTGGGGTCATCGTGGAGCCTATTCAGGGAGAGGGTGGGGTCAACGTTGCCTCTAAAAGCTTCTTGGTCACGTTGAAGAAGCGATGTCAGGAGGTTGGGGCCGTGTTGATATATGATGAGATTCAGTGTGGGTTAGGGAGGACGGGTGAATTATGGGCACATGCCATTCTCCCATCAGAGGCACATCCGGATATCATGACGACAGCAAAGGCCTTGGGAAATGGAATTCCCATCGGAGCTACTATTGTGACAGAACAGGTAGCCGAGAAGATTGTGATTGGTGATCACGGTACGACGTTTGGTGGAAACCCTTTTGCGACCAGGGTTGCCCATCATGTTTTTTCACGATTGTCTGACCCAGAGATGCTGAGCGAAGTCAAGAGAAAAGGAGCGTTATTGAAAGACCAACTGGAGGAAATGATGTTCACGTATCCGAACATCATCGAGCAAATCAGAGGGAGAGGCTTGATTGTAGGCGTCCAGCTTAAGCAAGATCCAACCAAGATTGTGGCAGAATGCCGAAATAGAGGACTATTGATCTTGACCGCGGGTACGAATACATTGAGAATAGTTCCGCCATTAGTGATCACGGACGAACAGATCGGTGAGGGTTTGGAAATCTTGGATAGTGTTTTAGCAGAAGTAGCCGAGGAAGCCTGAAAGAAAAAAGATCTTGCTGAGATTTAAATTATCCAGCTATTTTTACAAGAAGAGTCATATTCTGTATTTCTGTTCTAGATCTAGAAACTTGCCATTGGGTAGCCTAATTTAGGTTAATAATATCATGTAAATTTTATAAAAGCGCTTGGTTTGAATCAACTATATCACCCGATAAGTGGAGTTACAACCTCAAAAGCTTTAGCCATACCAAAGAAGACTACTCAGTCTCCGACAACTTGATAAACCATAAATATATGAATTCCTTGTTCAAAAATACCTTGATATGCATCTCTCTGACATAATGCTGCTCGGAAATCATCCCCCTTGCCATCGTCTGAATTTTTGCGTTGAGTGCGTGATAAAATTATTGTCGCCTCGGAACAACCTCAACCCCAATGTCGACATCATAACCTCATCCCCCACCACCACCACCAAATTTCACCCTCATCTCCATCTCCGCTCCGTCAATCCACCCACAATGCTCTCTCGCACAGCTACCTCGATAGCCCGCGCGGCCTCCTCCTCTACCGCATCACGTGCTGCTATCCTCTCCACCGCCCGAACCTACGCCACAGCAGCCGAATCAGCCAAACCTCCGGTCGCCCTCTACGGCATCGACGGCACCTACGCCTCCTCCCTCGTACGGTCCCAATTGACCCCCAATAAACTCTTTAAACCTTCAATACTAACTTCAAATACAGTATATCGCCTCCGCGAAAACCTCAACTCTAGACACGGTCGACAAGTCCCTCAAATCCCTAAAACAAATCCTCGACAAGGACCCAAAACTGACAACCGTACTCTCCTCCCCGACCCTCTCACCCTCCGACAAATCCTCCCTGATCGCCGAGATCCAAAAGGCCATCCCCGCGGCATCCAACGACAAGAACTTCAAGAACCTGCTCGAGGTCCTCGCGGAGAACAACAGACTGGGCTTACTCGGTGGCATTGCGGAAAAGTATGCCGTATTGATGGGCGCGCATAGAGGCGAGGTCGAGGCGACCATTACCTCCGCGCAAGCTTTGGATTCTAAAACTATCAGTCGGTTGGAGGCTGCGATCGGGAAGAGCAAGTATATCAAACAGGGTCAGAAGTTGAAGGTTGTCAACAAGGTGGGTTCATCCATATATCTTATATATCAACGATTTTTCTCAATGTTTTCGTGATATTGGATTTTGCTAACAGGTGTATGGGGGATATACAGGTCAGCCCAGATGTTCTCGGAGGTCTCGTAGTCGAGATTGGCGACAGGACAATCGATCTCAGCGTCTCTTCAAAGATTGCCAAGCTCAACAAGCTCTTGACGGATTCTCTATAAGAAAAAAAATATCTTCTTGGGAAAAACAACCGGTATAAACACAACGAACAATTGTACTTCCAAAAAAGACTTTCAATAGTAGGAGGGTAAACAGTTGACGTTTTCCTTTTTTTTGTAGAATAGAGAGGATTGGGGAGATGTCGGCTTCAATGTAATTATCAAACATATATACTTCTTTTGTCAATATAAAAAAAGGGCCTATATACTTTAGACTGTAGTCAAGATATATCAAGACGGCAAGAGGTAACGACTTTTCCGCTGCAACAAGTATACCACGGATTTACAACAATCAATTGATTCAAAACAGCGAATGAATTCCATTTTTCGTCTATCGAATCCCGTCTAATGCAGTACACACTAAAAGAACATTTTCTCGCAGACTACCAAAAGCATTGTATGACCAAACTTTACTAACGGGATGAGTATCAAAAAAAACCACCAATTGCCGATGGTAGGCACCTGTGGTAGCATACCAACCGATGCTTTCTCTCCATCAATGCATTTATTCCAGGTCATAAACAAATCAAGAACTTCACGCTTTCATTTACGCGTTTGGTAGCCATCATGCGCGGATGACGGGCTCATAATCAGCCTAATCGAGCTGGGTTTCAAACTCATCTTCATCGTCAAAGACAGACCCGTGAGTCTGCACACGCTTAAGCTCCCTAGTGACGTAGTCAAGCACGTGCTCATCGTCTTTCTCACGGAGCCTTTCTTGCGCTTCGTCCTCGCCAAGTCCGGTCCAGTCGTCACTAGCGTCATCGCTCATAATATCACTACGAGTGCCGATACTACGGGTCGAAGCGCGACGCACGTGGGACATTTTGGGACGGATGATCTTTGAGAAGGACTCGTCGAAATAATGTGAAGCGGCAGTGGTCGGTGTGCGAGGAGTACGCGGCAAACGACAATTGATACCAGTGTCATGGATGAGCTTGGCAATAAGTCCAGTCCAGCCGGTCTGATGGCACGCGCCAAGACCAGCACCAGTATCCGCATGGAAGAATTCATGGAAGAACATGTAATCTCGCCAGTTCACATCTTGGTTCATCAACTTATTCCCCGCATTGCAAGCACGGTTGCCGCGCTCATCCCTAGTAAAGATGTGCTGCATGCGGTGTTGAATCTCCTCGGCGACATGACCTAGAAAAAACAATCAGCAAATAGAAAATCATTTCGGAAAATCGAGTACCAACCGAGATGAACAAATTCTCCCGACCCTGTAGGGCACTCAACCTTCAGAGTATCGCCATAGTACATGTAGAATCGAAGCAGCGATTCGACAAGCAAGAAATTGACACAAAGCCAAATAGGCTACTCAAATTTATCAGTAACTGGCCAACGAACGCCTCAAGATAATTGTCACTTACACCACGCCAGTTGCTGTTTCCTCCAAACATTCCGCTATTGGAGTCCCCAGGAACGTAGTCGACTTTGAATTCTTGTCCATTGACATTCATGAAGTATGGGTTCTCCTTGTGATACTTTGAAAGCCTAATTGGCTGTTAGCGAGATCGGATTGAAATATACAAAGAATGCAAAACTTACGATCGAACACCAAAGTCAGACAAAAACTCCTCCTCGTCTAACATTCTTTGTAAAATCCGGACCAGACGATCCCGATTGACCAAAGACAAAAGGACTCGCTGGCCTTTACCACGATGGCGAATGCTGTGGATGTTACGATTCGCAACATCTGATCTGTTGTCCACGAACCACTGAAAGCGTTTCTTGAATGATGGTAGACGGTTCATGACTTGTGGCTCCAGGGTCAGGACAGCGAACAATGGGATCAAGCCGACGAGCGATCTGACAGGCAACTGCTGAGCCCACGGCCCGCCCCACGAAATGGCATCGTAGTAAAAACCGTCTTCTTCGTTCCACAAAGATGTTTCTCTATCTCCTCGCTTATAAGTCAAAGCATCAGAAATTAGGATAAAGTGCTCAAAGAACTTGGATGCAATGTCTTCGTAGGTTCTTCGATGCTTTGCCAACTCGAGTGCGATGTTGAGCATGTTGAGACAGTAGAATGCCATCCATCCCGTGCTGTCGGCTTGTTCGAGAACACCTCCCGTGGGTAGAGGTTCTGAGCGATTGAAGAGACCAATATTGTCGAGACCCAAGAAACCTCCCTCAAAGACGTTCTTTCCTTCCGGATCTTTACGATTGGCCCACCATGTGAAGTTCAGCAAGAGCTTCTGGAAAGTTCGTTCCAAGAAATCGAGGTCTTCTCTTCCGTATAATTTTCGTTCAATCTTGAAGGTACGGAAAGTAGCCCATGCGTGGACAGGTGGATTGACATCGCTAAAGTTCCATTCATAAGCTGGTAGTTGTCCGTTAGGGTGCATGTACCACTCTCTCGTTAGGATATCGAGCTGCTTCTTGGCAAAGTCGGGATCAATCATAGCCAAGGGAATGCAATGGAAAGCTGTATCCCAGGCAGCAAAGAATGGATACTCCCACGCCTCCGGCATAGAAAGAACATCATCGATGTAGAGATGTTTCCAGGCGTGATTGCGAATATGTTTTCGACCCTCTGGCGGGGGAGGCTGCGATGGATCGCCATTAGCCCACTGGTCCCAGACAAAGTGGTACCACTGCTTTGTCCATAGCATGCCACTCCAAGCCAGCCTTTGGATGTTTCGCAAATCGTCAGCCATTGGGAGAGGGCTCAATCTCCAATAAAATTCATCGGCTTCGCAACGTCTAGCCTCAACGATTTCATCGAAAAGCTCTTCATCGATGGCACCTTGTTCGATTACTCGGCTGAACTTGAATCGAACGACTGCACACCCTCCAGGCGGAACACCATCTGCTTCGTCAAAAGCATACCATGCTGCAGACTTTGTACCAGAGCCATCAGGGTTGACAGCATCGAGATCTTGGTCCACAATATAGCTGTGGAAACCATCTTTGACATATGGAGTTAAATTCTTTCCGTTGTACATTTTGACAAAGTTGGTGTCGTTCTCGGTGAACAATAGCTCTGGGCTAACATCGGCAGCATCGGCAGAGACGCCCGGAGAGGGAGAAAGCTGCATGTATCGAGTTCCGAGTCTCCAATGTTCTGCTTGGGCGATGGTTGGGCTTTTCTTGAAAACCTTTGGCTTCTTCTCCGGGGGCTCGCGACCCCAAGCCCAGGTATTGCGGAACCACATCTGAGGAACTATGTGGAGGGGAGCCGGCTCCGGTCCACGATTGTATGCCGTAACTCTGAAGAGCATCTCTTCTTCATCTTCGCCATCTTTGGCCATTTCGATGAAAATGTCCCAGTAACGGTTGTCGCTGTTCATTTATTAGCGATTCTTCTGCTATAGGGATGGAGAGAGACAGAACATACTCAAACGCTCCAGCATCAAAGATTGTATATTCGGGCATATTTCGGTCACGCTTCTTATTCTCCTCTACCAGTTTCTCGTAAGGGAATTTGCCTTGCGGGTACTTGTAGAGGAATTTCATGTAGGAATGTGTCGGCGTATTGTCAAGATGGAAATGAACTTCCTTGATACTTTCACCATGGTTTCCCTGCGGATTCGACAAACCGAATAGCCGTTCTTTGAGAAAGGGGCTAGAATTCAATTTAGCAGACAGGTTTATATCTTGACGTTTCATTTTCGACGTACTCTTTCTCGTTCCAAAATGAGAATGCGACGTTCAAGAAGCCGTGGTTGTCCGACACTCCTGCAATTCCGTCCTCGCCCCAGCGGAAGGCGCGGGATCGTGCATGTTCGTGCGGGAAGTCTAATCGGACGGGGATATATTTAGTATATATTCGTGATAAGAAGCTTGATCGGTTAACCACTTACTGCTCCATGCATCGCCATCAGGCCTGAGATTTAGATAGAAACATAAGTTAGCTTGAGAAATGAATTGGTAACGTCAATATTGCTTACGAGTAGTCCTCTCGCACTGCACGCAAATATTAGCCAAATTCGGAACATGCATAGATATCACGAGACCATAAGACTTACCGGTAGCCCATTGACGCTCGCTGACATAGGGACCCCATCTCTTCCAATATTTAGTTTTTTCTCGGTCTTGTTTGAGACGTTTCTCTTCCTCAGTTAAGTATTCGTAGTCGCCGTGAACAACCATCTTGACAGTGTGAAACCTTGTTTGGTTTAAAGCAGGAGAGTAACTTGGGAGAGTGAAATTCTTCCAGCGAGAGATAGAGCTAGGCTTATGAAACCGAGCTGGTAAGCTAGCAAATGGCTAGTTGAAATAGGGAACGATCACGCGATTCTTTGGTGGGGGTTTTGCTATATGCAATATGTCCGCGGTATGGATCAGATCTGCGTTTTCCAGGCGGAAGTGAATGCAGTGTTGGCTCTGACGAGCGTCTGCAGACAGTCTGAGTTGTCGAGTACGAGATTGGTATGTGCAAATGAATGTAATGCCGTAGAGGGGTCCGAGCAATTGAGGGTTTTTTGCTGATTTTTTCGCAGATGCAAAAAAATGGGAATGATGGGAAGAAGAGGAAGAAGAAGAAGAAGAAGAAGAAGAAGAAGAAGAAGAAGAAGGGTTCCGTTGATTCCGACGATGTAGCTCAACAGCTCCAGCTCCAGCGACAGGACACGCCACTGCACTGGCAAAAATAATAATAATGATATTTTAGAATATCAGAAAAAAATAGAGTGAGACAACTGCACCCTCGGCGGGATTCTCGTCGATTGTTGATAAGCTGCAGGTAAGGAATTAGACTCCCGTTTTCCGAGACCCGCGCGTCGTGTCAGTGCGTCTTATTCTTGATGAGTCGACGGTCGTACCAGCTACTCGCGAAAGACTGAAAACTTCGCCAGTCGTCGAGGTACCATCGACGTCACTCGATTCGTTCGTCCCCATTTGGCAGTTTATGTTGAGCGACAGGTTCGCCAGCCAATCAACGGTGCATCGGGCAGCCCATGCACGTTTGTTGGGAGACAACCGGACCCATGCGCATGCATACCACACATTGGTATTGCCCCTCTCCCAACTGCAATGCATCTTCACGATAACAACGCAGATATCGATAGATACGGATACCCACCAATAAATACATTATATTTTTAGCAACAAAATTCAAACTTTTGTCCAACGTAGCTTGTGCTGTCGACTTGGGCTTGGAGATAGGTCGTCGGTGGAGCTCGAGGGATCCAGAGAGCTGGATAAGATTTCTGAGATTGCCATTATTATTGTCAACACGCGTTGGCGTGTTGACATGCATAGACGTTGACAGGCACGATGCAATGTTGATCGCCGATCTCCGTCCTTGACCCTACGACTAATATTATGTCCATATATCGAACCCTAAGAAGAACTCATATGATGCATATTATATTCGCATAGAAGCAAATTGGTCAAGTTTGCGGGCCAACAGGGAGGGGGGGAACTATAATAGCTGATAGCTATATATAGTTTATAATTCCCGTGGCCATGCATAACTTGTATGCTCGCCAACGGCCGGCTTATCCCTGGTTCGATTCTCGAGGCTACGGCTTGTCAAATATTCAAACCGTTTAGCATCAAATCGAATCAACTTGGATACAGAAACTTCGGTTTCACACGCCACACATTACCAGCCTCAGGACACCTCGACCGGCGGTGCAAACAAAAAGAAAAAGGCTGGTGCCGATAGCTCCTTATCCGTGGGTAGATGGCGTGTTCACCAGGGGCGATTCGAATTCAATGCCAAGTTTGGCAAATTGTGCTTCTATCAAAGAACAATATCACCCCGGAACGACGACAATATTCAACCCTTGAAGCCTGACTCGGTAATCCGAGTCGCTCCCGTCTATCCTCCATTCAGAACGTGTGGACGCCACCGACAAATGCAGGTATCATAAGCGACCGCTGTGGGGAGAACTCAACGTAAGAACCCCATTCTAAAAATTGAACCTCGATCCCGAAAAATTTTAAATATCAAAAAGTGTTCGTAATGGTGGCTTGTCAGCTGAACCCCTCGCAGAAGCCTGGGGATTTTATGTGGTTGGAATGATTGCTCGCATCTTTCGATGCACCCGCTGGCACAAGGATGTATATTCTTGTTATATTACGAATATCTTAGTCGGTCACCGGCGAGGTTGGTCCACCGTCGTTGAACCGAGGGGTATTGAAATCTTATCATTATCGAACTATCTACTATTATCATATCGATGGTAATGGAACAGAGCCGGAAAGCCAAAAAAAGGGAGCTTTGCCTCTCGGGAAATGGAAATATCTATCGTTGCAATTGCCATTGCATGTACGCACGGCACCCTAGCTATTGAAATAGTTATACTGATCTTTCTCCCTAGGGCCTGGAACATATCGGAAGCTGGTATCAGAATACCAAAACATTGATATTTTGCTCATGCTTCAACAAATATAACATCATGTTCTCTTATCAGAATGTCTGTTCAGATTCAACGAGAGGCCACGAGGGCCGTGCTTCAACGCCCGCTGTGCATGAAGCCAATGCCGGGATCCCAGACCTAAGCTAACTAGCTTGACTAGCTTAATCCATCATTTCGATCTTATTCATCACTTACCGTTAACTTGCCTATTAGGGTGTGATGCCAGGAGTGTTCGCATTCGCACAGCCAAGATCGAGGCGACGATGTATGCTATCAAAGTTTTGTCCCGCTCAATCGCGCCGCATTTTCCCCAAAGAGGATCTTCAAGCAGTTGTTCCAGCCGAATTGTGTCTCCGCCGTCCCCACCCCGACATTCCTTCATATAATCCGCGATCCAGGGAATGGATCTGGAACCTAAGTTTAAGGCTGCGAGCCTCAAGTTCACTAGCACCGTGTCTACATGATTATCAATATGTTAGATCGTCAACTTCTAAAGGTCGAGCCTTATCTTTGGAGGACCGGGCCCTCGAGAGATATCTCGAATCTCCAAAAAGGTAATCTCATAAACATGGGAGGCAAAATACCAACGCTCCTATCCGAATGTTGGACACTAAATCTCTTAACTCTTTACCTCAATTTCTATCGAAACTCACAGCTAAAACGAGTTCTTTACCGTTGTATCCATATAAAGGCGTGAACATCTAAGCACACGTGTGTGTGGAGACTTCAGGGAGCGCTGACACGGCTGAAGTCGACAGGCCCCGAGGATTGAATTGAGACTAAAAGTCACTCCGGGCTCAGGGATTTCTTGCAACTTATTATTTCGTTCCGCGAGTATATGGACAGGAGAATATATCGAGCCAGCCTCATCCACGCTTACATTTTTTCAAAGCTTGGTACCACTTTACCGATCCGTAGGGAATGGGAGTGTTCTTTATCATAGATGCCGTGAATGATAATAACGGTGTGTATAAAAGGTATTCTCTGCCCATCCTAGCATAACAGGCTTGGAGTTTTTCAACCTACAGGTTCAGCTTGAGAGTGATCATCGAGACTCCCAGAAGGCCGACGTCTCCGAAGCAAGTCAAATCAGGAGGACATTCAGATATACATATACTCGTATATGTATTCTGGCTAATATTAATCAATAATCGATATCTTCTTTCGATAACTACCCCCACAAGCCAACCATGAAGGCAACTCTCGCCCTCATCGCCTTGACTCAGGCCATTGCTTCGGTCAATGCGAGCGTTTATAATTATTACGGCAGTTGCAATGGCGACGAGTGTGCCAATGTAATCACTGCAAACTACAATGGAGTAGCGGATTGTAAGAGATATGCACAAATCACTGTCAAGTCCGGTACCACTACCAAGAGGACGACTTCGACAAAGAAGACCACGAAGACGGTGAAATCCACAAAAACTAGGACGGACACCCGAACTCTCACCTCTACGACAACCACCACCATCATTGTTAGCAATACCGAAATTGGAACTGCTACCGTTACTTCCACCGCGACAGACACCTCGACGACCGTGCTCTCCACCACCACAACTACCACCGTGGGCGTGACTACAACCGCTACCACTACGGTCTCCGACGGCACTGTCACAACTACCCTTCCTACTGCAGACTATGCAGCTCCAACTGGGGCTGCCCGACGAAGCATCGAAGAGGAACACAAAGATTTGGAGAAGCGTGCCACTTATTATGTCAACGGCAATAAACCACCAATCAACCTTAGGCTGCCAAACGAACAGGCTAACTGTAACCAATGGGGCTTCGTTCGCGGTGCCAGCTTTGGATACAACCAGGATTATAGATCTTACGACTTTATTAACAGATACTACCGCAGCAGTGAGATCAACCGATACAACTTGGGTCTCTGGAACCCTGCCCTCAAGAGTGACTTCTCCGGATGGCATGCTGCTCAAGGTTACTACCTTTGTATCAACATCAAGAGATATCCTACCTATGCCTCTTCTTGCGGTGTTGTCAAGTTCAGATCCGTCTGTGCTAACTGCTTGAATCTCCCAACCGGCACCAAGAGGGTTTTCGCTGCTACTACAACTTCTAAGTGTACTGCCACCTCTTGGGCTACCAAAACTTCGGTTACTACCATTGGTTCTACAGTTTCTAAGACCACCACCTCTACTGAAACCGCTACCTCCACTACAGTCTTAAGCGCTACTTCTACTATCACCGTTACCATTACCACCACCCTCATCAACACCCAGACTTCCACGATCACTTCCACCGTCACCACTACTGACGGTGTGACCAGCACTGTCACCGTCCCAGCGGCTACTTCGTCCGTCTGCCCAACCGCGGATGGTGCCAACTATGTCATCTCTGGTAATATCTGCGTTGATACCAACAGTGATATAAACAACTGCGGTAACCCCGGAAATGCCTGCAGTAGCGCCTGTATAGCAGGTGCTTGTGCTGCTTTCACCGGTCCTCCTTCTACCTGTCAACAAGGCGGTGGCCAGCTCTGCGGTGGAGGTTCCACCTGCGTCGCCGTCTCCAACACTGAAGGTCAACATCTCTGCGCCATCGTCGCTACCTGTGATGCTGCCGTGAGCTGTCAAAAATCTACTGACTGCGACTCGGGTTTCACTTGCGTCAACAGCACATGCTGCGGTGACTCCCCAGTTTGCATGCGTGTTCCATCTGGATGTCCCAATGGTTCCGCGGCTGCGGCTGCGGAGGCCATTCTCAGAAGAAAGACCAGCCCAGCCAAGCGAAACGTTTATATCGAAGCGTTCGATCCTGATTGGAAACTCAAGAAGAAGCATAAGATTTGAGCTTTCCTCGCATGATATCATGTAATTCCTAATTGAAAGAGTTGGAAACTTAATTTGTCCCCCAGGGCCCCCCCTTTTCTTATTATTATTATTTCTCGTTTTGACAGAGATATATTCCCTCCTTTTATAACAAACAAACAAACGTATACTATCGTCATCTGTTACCGGCGAGATGTATTTATACTGTATAATCTTGAATTTTAGTTTTTGAAATAAAAAAAAAAATAATTCACAAAAATGCTCATGGAAAATATACTCAACACAACACAATTTGACTAAAATGTGGTATTTTTGCCCGTCCTCGTCGATCCTTAAGCTAGTTCGCCGCCTCCGTCTTTCGACGCTTCCAAGTTTGGAACTGTGCCCTGTGCATCCTTTCTTTTGCCTTTCGATATTCTCAGAACGAAAAAGAAACCAACCTCTTTGATTTCTAGTCAGCACATCAATCTGGCGTATCTGGCGTGCCTGGCTTCAAATGGTATATATCCAGTTCATGTACGTATACGTATGTTCAAGTCCCAATGTATGCCCATATGAAATATTAATATCAAAATACGAATATCGGCATAATATATATTAGAATATATCCGTGAGCTGATAAATTAAAAGCCATATACTTCGTAGAATATCCATAAAGGTTCTAAATAAAAGTTTCAAACACATGTGCACACCAAACCCAATATTCTCCTCCCTACTATCGAGCTATCGTCTTTTCAGCTAGCTCCAAAAACCTGCGTTATCGTATCCCTCCGAATCACCGTGGGATTCTCGACCGACGCCTAGCGATAGGTGACGCTATATTAATCAACTTTGGGTGTGTCTGTCTATATATGTCTACCATATTATGTCACCCACCACCACCCTGCCTCAGTCTCGGACTGTTTATCGAGACAAAGGCTCAGATTGAGGCGAAGAGGGGGGAACGGAGGAGTTCTGGACTTTTCTACCTGGATACAAATGTTCCTTTGGACAGAGTTTATTGAAATGGCGGGAGTTGACAAATTTGAGTGGTTGGGTGGGCTTTTATCCGGTTTTAGTACCAAGATTCCAAATTGAAAGATCTTAGTCTATCCTAATATAATGCTAGGCTTAGTTGCTTGCCTAATATTGAGGGCCATCTTCCGTCGTACCTCACCATATAGCTTATGAATATTATTATGTGTGAAATCTACACCATTAAATGCATATAGCTACCAATGAATGAGGACTAAGTTACTCAAGTACTCAATTGGGGAAATATCTTATATGTAGTTTGTATGTATCAAATGCTATCTTTACGTCCACATATCGGGCAATAGTTACAGAAATTCGAAAAACTCGAATTGCAATTAGTTCTCGTCTTTATCGCATCATATACCATAAATAGCACTGCTAAACGAAACATCAACCTGAGTCGCCACTAGCTGTGATATTTCGGCCAATACACCTCCTCGTTCAAAACTTCCTCATTGTTCAACATACCACCCCACTGCCACTCTCGGTCATTCGCCGCCACAAACATAAACGGCTCACTCCCAAAATTAAACTTATACTCACGTGTAGGAGAAAAATACACAATCGTGGGAAGATACCGCCTCGGCTCCATCTTCCAGACATAAGGTAGCATCTTCCCATCGACCGTGTAAAACACAGCATTCTGTAGCGGGTTATACCCGCATCCGATGCGAGTTGGTTCCTTGGTTGGCATGTACTTCTTCGGAGCACTCCACCAGCCTCTAGGACCGTCGGAGGGTTTATCGTCAAAGTCAAAGGTGCCTTGGTCAATGCTTATAGAGCCCATGTTTGAGTAGGTTATCTCTCGTCTGTCAAAGCTGGAGTGGTTGGAAGGGCTTATGGTTGCTCGAAGCCCGATTGACCATCTAAAATAAAATAAAGACGTAGAGGTTAATCTTTTTCTTCGAGCGATTTCCATACAGGCGTAAATTGTGTTCAATATGAGGGTTTAAATCTTTTGCTTGCTTGAACTCAGAAGAGACAGGGGAAGCTGGGGAGTTTTGAATAAATACCCATTATTTGCATCATCATCATTATCAGGGATCCCCGAAATTGAAACCTCAAAATAGAAAGTTTTCTCCGTGTGTGGTATTGGATTGTCAGACAATACTTGAATTCTGATACCGCTAACCCATACCCAATTTACATTCGCCTTTCGAACTTCGCCTGAGAGATTCATTATATTATATCAACATTTGCATCGCCTGCTGACATTGTGATATATGATTACGGGGTCTTTGGTGATACCTACTATAGTCATCATCATTAGTCGGGACCTGATCCCTATACCCCTCAATCATTTCCCCCCTACCGGTTGGTTTCGCAAAATTACTCGATTCGATATTTTGAGATGGAATGTGCAATCTCAGCGGGCCATCGGAGAGGTTATACGCAGACAAAACATCCGGTAAATTCCAACCATATTCATCTACAACCAAGGTATCATGCGCCTTGACAACCCTACCCAAGTCAAGCTCCTCGACCGGTTTACCTATCGCATTTGAACCCCAAAACTTAGTCTCAAATAGTGAAAAAGACGATGGCCGCGCCGCTTCTAGTATTTTGTAAAATATTTTCTTGGAAAGATCGAGTCGTTTCTGGTAATAAGCTGCGTTTTTAAGAACGCCGTCGGTATTGACGGCAACTTGCTCTATCGCTGCATCGAGTGGATTGTATCCGCTGATATTTCTACCCCGGATACACGGGTTTATCGTGAGAATTTGTTCCGCGATATCCATGTTGTGGCTTCGGATCGCGATATGTAGTGGTGTTTCTCCGAGATAATCTTGTTGCGTGACAAGCCACTTTGAGTCCCAGTATTTTGAGAGTGATACCAAAGCGTCTTTAAACATCTCCGCCCAAGATTCTCCGGACCCTTCTACCTCTGTTCCCCCCGCGAGAGCATGAATCAAGGTGCGGCCATTGCTATCCCTCAATAACACGGGATCACCAGAAGACGTTGTCAGCTTCTCTTCATACCTCCCCACGAAGAACCTTGCCAGTTGCCATTTCGAATTCAAAACCGCCATAGAAAGTGCTGAATGATTGTTGATGTCACATTTCGTCCAATCGACACCGGCATCCAAAAATATCTTGGCCACTGCAACTTCAGTCTCGCCATCAGCACCAGCACCTCCAGCCAGCGCATGAAAATAAGTCTGGCCGTCATTAATTTCATCCGTAGCATTTGAACCAAACTTGATAAGAAGTTCTACGCCCTCTATAAACCCGCTCCGAACGGCACCTGCGAGTGGTATCTCCTGCGAGTAATCCTTCAAATTTAAAAGATCTTCTCCATCTGCTCGTCTCATATTCATTACTATCCTGCAGATTTCGAGAGCCTCCTGTTTCTTCGCACGACTCGCTGGAGGCTGTGGGTTTGAGAATAGATAGTGGAGCAGGTTTTGTCGCGCTCGGGCGGGTATATGTACATCCCACTCCCTTGATATAGCGATGAGCTTGAAGAAACTCAAATCTCTTATCTTTGCAGCGAGATGGAGCGCAGACTCTTCGTAGTAGCGGGTGTTGATATCCAGGTTCGCGCCTTTCGCGATTATTGCCTTGGCTGAGGTTAATAGAGATTTCACCAGCTCTTCGCTTGGTTCTTTGAGCTGAGTCATATGGAGAAGGATTGATAGGAGGATGCTTGGATCCATTGAGCTTGACCAGATTCCCTCTCTATAACCATCCTGAAGAGCATTCACATTCGCATTATGCTTCAACAGAGTATCAACAGCAGCGGGGTAGCGTGCAGCGATACGTAGCGGTAGAAGGCCGAACGGACTAGGTTTGTCGCATATTGGTCCATCCCAGGGCTTCACGCATTCTTCCGACTTGAGGTGCTCTGATAGCAATTGTTGGAGGTGCGCATCTACACGAGCCTTATCGTAGGAGTTTTTTTTTAGGAATTCCTCAACTTCTTCGCACTTTGTTGCAAAGCTGGGAAACGGAAATTCGTCTGCTGGGATGCTTGCCCCTTCGAAGTCTAGCAGGTTTCAGGTACACCTTAGGTTAGCTTTGTAGAGCTTAGTTTGTACTGTCTCGCCTTTTGATCTCTCGATCTCTTTCAAAAAGACGAGATAATAATAAAAAAGAGGAGTCTTATGACGGTATTGCATAATTAGCGGGAGTAATCTCACCTATGAATAACTTCTGTCCCCGAGATTGGAATAAACTTTCGTCTTCACTTTCACCTCCAATTTCCTCCTGATAGTCCTGCTCGGAGGTCTCTTCCTCACGGTTTGCGAGTTCTTCAGGCACTAATCTAGCCATTTTCAGAGTTTCACTGGCCATCCACGCAACCTGCAAATCGGGATCCATCGATTCTACAGCCATCATGCCCTTATCAAATGGGTCCCAGTATCTCTTTGTATCTTTCGTCTTGTACTCCAAAAATTGAAAGAGTTCGGCATACGTTACTTTCTCCAACGCTTGTCTATAATCGAATTCATAGACGTCAGACATGCCACAACCATGATTTTTCTTACTCTCATAAGCATCCGAACGTAGTAGAGCGGCTATTCTCGCGGTTTTCAAATCTTTCAAGTCGGATTCTCGTCGTGGGTGTATTTCATCGAACTTTGACAACTTATCCACAGGAGATTTCGATTGTTGGGCTAGATGGTCGATCATGAGGTGTAACCCATATTCACATGCTACGTGAATCGGCTCTTCATAGAACCTACTCGATAGTTGATCGCACGGGTCCAGTTTAGACGGTTCGCCAGTGTACGCTCGCTGAATATTCCAACGGTACCAGTTCTCTGGACGAGTGAATATCGAAAGCTGCGTGAGAAGGTCGGACCACCAGTCATCGTTTTGACTGTCGTCCTTCCACCAAGCCTGGAGTATTCTAATATGATCCATCCAATGCAGTATTTCGTATCTTGGGCGCAGAGCCTTAGCTGTACCATGTTCGAGTGCATCAGCTTTGTTGCTTTTGCTACCATCATCCTCCTCCTCTGTCTCTTTTGCCCAGACCGGGAACCAAGGCATGTGGGCTGTTTGGAAAGCTTCGCTGTTGAGAGCTCGCACTGATAAGCAGCAGTTAGTATGGACTGCTATATGATATGGTTAAGCAAAAGTGGTAAGGTCATGAAATAGTATACATATGTTCACTGCAATTGACATGTGTGCGTCTTTCTTGCTAAAAAGTTCGGATAAACTGTCGCCATAACGAACGAAAGAAGCTGTTTTGAGACATTGGCAGCTTTGTTAGCGAGGAACGTCTTCATCAAAGGCAGTAGCAGGCTTAAAATTAGGGGCCTAGGAAATAATACTAACGAGTTAGAGTAAATTTGAATATTGTATCTCCCCTAGAATTTCGGTGTTTGTTATAACCACGAGACTCTTGAACAAGTGAGTGTGTGACAAGTTCGCTCTCCTGAATCCATTCTCTAATCGAAATATCCACACCAACAAGCCCAGTATGTCTATCAACCCTGAAGAAATCCCTACCCGCATTTTCCAAATGATACATGATATCTTTAACCTCTGGGTCCTCGTACGGGTCTTCGTCCATAATTCTCTGCACTTCCTTCTCGTACAGACTTTGTGACCTGAATGCTGACTCGCCTTGTTCTACGAAATTCTCATCGGTTTGGCTAAATATATCTCGATAGTGATCGGATAATTCGATGACAGAAAGAGATGTAACGCTCCATACTACCCATTTGAGAGCTGTGATGACGAGATGTTGTTCTTCGGGTGTAAGCGCCTCAATACTTTGCGTATATATTTCTCCAATAGCGGCGGGTAACCGTTGTATTTTCTCTTCCAGAGTCAGCTTGGACGGCTGTTGAAGGGTGCTTATGATCATCCTTGCAAGGGTAAAATCGCCATTGGCCTTTTGGTGTACAATCTTAACAATCCGGGCGAGTTGAAGATTGAAAAGTTCGCGCTGTTTGCTTATCCTTCTTTGAAGAATCTCACCAACGTCATGCTTGAGGTATTCTTCCAGGTCGATTCTGTTTTTTTGGGGAGTGATTTCGACAATTCGAATGTCATCGGGACAAGATTGTCTTTCTTCAGAGCTCGCAGCCAACTCGATCATAATATCAAAGTTATCTCTAGCTGATAGTATGACTCTCGTATTGCTGGTTCCGGTGCTATTGAGAGCGATCTCCCTAAGATGCTGAGGTAACTCTTGCTCCCGCCGGTCCACACATTCATCCAATGCATCAATCATAAGATAAACTGGGGCTGGGACAAACTCTGCGATCTTTTTAATCGTACCGCAGAGAGAGCTAACGCTCTCTAGATAATCATTCTGTCCTGTGTAGCTGCTTTGCTCCGTTCCCCCGAACAGTGGATTCAGTACTTCAATCGCAGCGGCTAGAGCTTCAGTTGACTTGCGTAACTGAGAGCTATCCAACAACTGATAAAGTAACACCTCCAACCCAGACCGGGCAGTCTGAATATCCGCCTCACCCTTCTTATAGAAGAAATGACATACCAACGGAGCTGCATTCTTGTCTGTCGTATCCATAGAATCATGATGGAAATGGCCCAATATGGCTCGACGAACACTCGTCATTGCGACTGACTTTCCATGCCCGCGAGGTGCCCGGATGCACAAAACCTTCGCCTTGCCAGTTCTCCAATCGAGGTATGCATCTTCTTTGAAGAGCCATTGTACCGGTAAATTGTTGTTTCGATCTTTTATGATTTTGTTCAGGCGGTCATTAAGAGAATTGAAGTGAATTCTGTACGATTCCGGGTAACTGATTCTACTTTGTTGGAATTCTAATTCCTGGAGGAGTGCTTGGCGTTCGATAGCATCCAGAAGTTCTGGCACAACGGAGGAGAAAGCTTCGAATATTAGCTACTAGAAGAATATCTTGGATTTGTGAGCTTTACCTCTTAAGTCCTTCATTATTTGATCGACTTTCAATCCGGTTTCTGGATCAAGTTACCAAAGATTAGATTTAGCAACTACTTAGCTTGAAAGGCTCACGTAGAATTAAGACGTTCGGGTCTCTCTTACTCAGATTTTCGTCCAGCAGAGAATCCTCAAAATGAGCTTCCACAACCTTGACAACGGCTTGATACTTCGCCAACAGTGCTTCCGCTTTTTTCTCAATATCTGTCGTGAACAAATCTTTCAATGTGCTTCCAATACCTGTTGTTGATCACATTTTAGCTAATCTACGCTCCAACCTTCCATTAAACAACGGAGAGGTGTAACAGACGCTTTGCTGTGTTCTGGTCAAAGTGAGGTTTCGAATTCCACAGGAAATCCAAAACGGTAAAAATAAGCTCCGGAATATCGTGTTCCCAGATATCAATCTTGGAAGCAGCTGGCTCTATCCTCGCCGTTCGCGCCTTCCACCTAACGCAATCCGCAATTATATTGACTATACTATCGCATGTACCAGCGATTAATAGCCTAGTCTGCATTCTTGCACTCCCAACCTTCTCGTCGCCATGCCCTGTCAGAGTACTGTACCGTACGTTGAATATTCGAATACTACATAAAATAAGAACTTATAACATACCGTTATAAGAGCGCTAATCCCGAACCATACAATAGACACAGACTCTGGTGCAAAAGCGAGAAATACATCTCCCATTTCCTTCATCTGATCTAATGTCGTCAGTAATCTACCAGCGTTATTGTTCTTCTCCTCAGCTCGTTCGTTCAACTCCATACACGCCCCCATCAAACTTTCCATTTTGGTGCCATTTTTCAGAAACTGGTCTACCGCTCTCGCACGGGAACTATCTTTCTTGAGGATCGGAGCTGCAACCTCGGTGCGGAACCGGGTACATGCTTCATCAAAGCAGTTTGTTAGTGTTTTGCGCGGGGTTGGTGGTATTTCTTCAACTTGTATCGCCATCTTCTATGCTGATATAGATCTATAGACCACTCGATGGTTGAAATTCTCGAAGAGAGACGACGATAGTTGTAGTGAGGAGCCGAAGGTCAAGCGTAAAGTGCGATAGCCTGCGAAATAGCCCATGTTAGCAGTGCGTCGCTTTTCCATCCAATCATGTATGCACATTGTCGCAGTCGGGATGGTTGGAGCTAAAGACGATGGCTCTGCAGCCCAGGTGATCGCTTGTCCCAGGTGGGGCTTCAAGAATGTCTACGAACAAAGTTAGAATTCAAGTGCGCAAGTTAGATGTGCCAATTAAAACGAAATATTTATGATAACCTATCACTCCACGCTTATTATCATATCGTTTCTATCCACAAATTCAAACCAATCCAACAAAAGGGTTCTTTATAGTACTAGTTGCAACAACTTCCTATAGAAGATCGATGTTCTAAAAAGGTACTAAAGGTCCCAGTGAAGTAAACTTGAGGGATTCAGGATTTCTTTTGACACAGAGTATTTGTCTCCCAGAGGTCTACCCTGGATTCAACATAATTTCTACTGTCCCTCCATCCGCAAAACCTATGCTTCACCATAGCTTAATTTTGATTAGAACGAAATGTTTGGGAAACAATATCACCATTCCAACCATTTCCACTACACCTTATTGCTCACAAATTTACATAGGGCGTAATACAAGAAAAGAAGAACGAAAAAAGAACATTCGGCATTTGTACAATTGAACACCCGTCCGAGGCTGATATCCTCAGTTATGGTCACCTCTGAAATCTTGACTACTAAGACACAACAAGACAATTTAATGCTTTCCGGCTTGACGACTAAGTCGTAGAGTCTTATCGGTTGTCAACTTGTTCCACATGGCATAACACGCGGCTGTATAAAAAAATCAATTCATCAGTTAAACCAACAGAAATATACGTTATTTGTGTAAGGCAAGGGAACGTACCAACGAGAGCGGCGCTGTTGATGAGATAAAATCACGTGTCAACAATCCTCCTCATTATACTGAAACTCTATATTGATAGACGGTAACCTACCCGATGACGACTCCTATATGCGAACAAGAAAACATGTTTAGTCCAGTAATTCTACTAATTGAGGTATGTAGCTTTCAAGAACTCTGCTTGCACAACATAAATCAAGAGCGGAAGTCGTACCAAGAGGGACCAATTCAACAGGGATATCTTTGATTCGACGAAGACGTTGGGTGATGGTGTGGCCTGCATGAACCGTAGATATATTAGCCTTTTTGCGCCTTGCATAACCCATATCCCAGACGTATCGTATTATCGTATGTGCAAAGTGATATCCATTCGGGAGCCCAGGATATTCGGAATAGTGTCTCGGGATCAATCAATTGAATCTTCGGAAGCAAGGAAGGTTATATATACCGCTTTGTTCTTCTTTCTAAAAGTTTGCAAATATCGTTAGAAGTGGTTCAATCGTAAGATATTTCGGGAATTATAGAGTAAATACCGGCACAGCGAGCCTGAGGATAGGGCTCCTTCGAATGGCCAGAGCCTGGGTCTGTTGCATCCTCAACATGGCAGTTGGGCGCATTCTCAAAAGCTGGGTGGTTCTCATCGTGGCAGCGGTATGCAAAAGTGCAATGGGGAAGAGTGGAGATTGGTCTTTGTTGTCGTCGTCGTCGACTGTGTCGGTCCTGTCGTCGTGGGGGGTGTGGGAATGACGTGAAGTTCGACTTGGTTATTCGTTCGGAGGTTTTTCGGTCAGGCCATCTCAACGGACGACCGGCCAACACATTTTTCTGAGCTCTGCGCCCTCCGCATTTCCCTGCCCGCTGCATTCGTTTCAATCGCGGCCAGTCGCGGCGACCGAGGTTGTTCAGCTGAAGCGACTGGGGAAACCTCCCACGATGACAATGTCGTCTCCCATGCTGCTGTATAATATATAACTCGACAATTGCCCATTCGGGGATCATCTCTTCGACTTCATCATTCACTCTTACCAATATCTATCCGATCACAATATGTCCGGCGCCGTATCCCGTCTGTCCCAGTTGGCATCGCAGCTCCTGCCTTCCTACTCCCACTCGGGAAAACACCATCTCCATACCCTCTCGCCTACCTTCTTCCTCCCTCGTGCCGCAGAAATCGAGCCGGAAGCCACAGCCGTCGTCCATGTCACCGCGAATAACAAGACCCTCCGCCGGACCTATCTTGAACTCGCTGACCGTGCTCGAGGTCTCGCATACTACCTCAAATCTCACAACTACAAACGTATCGGCATCCTCTGCCCGAATACCCCTGCCTTCCTGGAATCCTTCTTTGGAATCGCAGCTGCAGGCGGTGTCTCTGTCGCTATCAACTACCGTCTAAAACAGGACGACATTGCCTACATTTTTGAACATGCAGAGGTGGAAGTCATCATCGTTGATACCGAATTCCTCGGTCTCTTACAAAAATATAGGGAATCACACCCGTCAACCGTAATTATCGAAGATACCGATACCGACGCAATAGAAGGTCAATTATGTGGTCCTTTCGACGAAGCCGTTCTTCAAGGTCTCACATTTGATGCCACATCCGGAGCGAAGGGATGGGATGGTTTGGAAGTCCAAGCAAAAGATGAAGACTCGCTCTTCTCACTCGCTTACACTTCGGGTACCACAGCACGGCCTAAAGGTGTAGAGTATACACATAGAGGCGTATACCTCGCCGCACTAGGCAATGTCATAGAGTCAGGCTTGAACTTCCACCGCGGACGGTGTAAATACCTCTGGACGTTGCCCATGTTTCACGCCACCGGCTGGACGTTTCCGTGGTCCGTGACAATGGTTCGGGGTACGCATTACTGCCTCAGAAAAATCGACTATCCCATCATCTGGCGCATGTTGAAAGAAGAAGGGATCACGCATTTCTCAGCGGCGCCAACGGTGAATACCTTGTTGTGTAATGCGAAGGAGGCTGCGAAGCTCAAACAACCGGTTAGAGTAGCTGTGGCTGCTAGTCCACCGACCGCGCATCTATTTCAACAAATGACATCGTTGAATTTGCATCCGGTGCATGTATATGGTATGACGGAGACGTACGGACCGATCAGTAAAGGTTACTACATGCCTGCGTGGGATGATTTGCCAGAATCCGAACGATTCGCAAAGATGGCGAGGCAGGGGCATGGTTTCATTACCAGTTTGCCCTTGAGAGTTATCAAAACCGGAGAAAATATACCGGAAGGCACTGTGATTGATGTTAAGAAGGATGGGAAAGAAATTGGTGAAATTGTGTTTTTGGGCAATATCTGTGCAAAAGGGTATTACAAGAACCCAGAGGCGACTAAAAAATTGTTTGCCGGTGGCGTTCTTCATAGCGGAGATCTAGCAGTTTGGCATGAAGACGGAGCGATCCAGATCCTAGATCGAGCTAAAGATATTATTATCAGTGGTATGTTTCCAATTTGATAGATTGAGAATACACACAATTGCTAAGGGCAGACATAGGCGGTGAGAACATCTCGTCCATAGCTTTAGAATCAATGCTTGCCAAACATCCAGATATTCTGGAGGCAGCTGTGGTAGCTGTCTCCGATTCGCACTGGGGCGAGCGACCAAAGGCCTTCGTCACCGTACAGGCCGGTCGAACAGTCACAGGGCAAGATATCATCGAGTGGGCCAAACATGCTAGCGACATAAGCAAATTCATGGTACCAAGAGAAGTCGAGATTATCAACGAATTACCGAAGACCAGCACGGGTAAAGTTAAGAAGAACGTCCTAAGAGAATGGACAAAGGGCGCAGATCGCAACCTAGTGAAATGATTGAGGTATATAATTATCTAAGCGGGCAACTTTAAGCGGGAACATTGTATCTGAGATACTATCTCTTAAGTATTTTCTATTAGCATGCATTAGAGCCTTTCGCTGAGCTTCTTGACCACAAGACTACATTAGAGCATCATCGGACTATATTTATATTGGCACTGTACGATACCTATCAAAGCGAGTTAAATTTGTAAAATCATTTTGGTAAAAAGGCGATAACCTTCCAGTACGAATTCGCATTTCATCAGTCTAGTATACAATTGATTAATTCCAGATAACGCCGCGCTCCCGATTGCCTTCCCCGGGACAAACACCATCGAAAAATACGAAATCGAACTTATGAAAAGAATGTATACCGAATCTTAAACAGCCTTGCCCTTCCCCTTACTAGAAGCTTCCTCCTCCTCTTCCTCGTCACTTGACAAAAAGTCGTCGTCTTCGTCAAATCCAAAAATCTTCTTCGTTTTGGGTTTGACAGCTTTCTCGATCTTTTGCTCCACCACCACTTCATCTTCGCTTGTTTTCGAAGATCCTTCCCCACTGCTATTCTCCTCTTCCTCCTCTTCTTCCACATCATCCAAATCCTCACTAGTAGAACTCTGCGGGCTGGGAACCCTGGCAGCCTTCATAGCCCTGAGCACAGCCTCTCTAGCCTTCTCCCTTCCTTCCTCCTTCTCCTCCAACCACTTGGCATCATCAAATCTCTGGTTGGCGGCTCCGCCACCCCTAATCTTCTCATCCGCAGCCTCGATAACCTTCTCCCACCTCTCCTTCCTCTTCTCGCGTTCCTTCTTATCCATATCGGGCTTTGTTTCTAGATATTGCGCGAGAGCCTTGGCTTCCTTCACGGTACGCAATCTTCGTCCATCTAGATTTCGGCAGCTGTCGCTGTTTTCTTGGCCCTTGCGCTTACGCGAAGACATGCGACCGCCGGCGGCACGGAGCTGGGAGCCGAAACCACCTTTGCCACCGGGGAGAGGGGCGGTAAGTCGGAGGGTGAAAAAGTCGGAAGCGGCATTTTCGAGGAGTGTAGAGAGTGATGAGGTTGATGCGGAGGAAAGGATGGTGCCTTTGGTTGTCGTGAGGCGGAGAGGAGTGTTGGTTATGGACGGGAGATGGGCATCGAGGGCGTTGAAGAGAGAAGCGATGGAGGCGGATGATGGGAGAGGGAGAGAGAGGGTGGATGGGAGGCCGAGGCCGGAAAATGTTTGAATGAGGACGTTGACAGTCGCCATGATTTGTGATGGGGCTTCGACAGGATAATATCGGAGGAGATGGGAGTGTCGAAGAGTAAGTTGATGGTGATGGAGTTTGATGGCTGCGATGAAGGGAGATTGGAGGTTGAGTCGAGTGGCGGTGCATCAAATCCGATGGGGCTAGTGACACCAAATGCACTTGCCCCTATGTGGAAATATAATTTCAATATTATAAATTGCCCAAATAGGTTAGCGGGTTGAGAGGGCACAAACCCCTTCCGCCAAATCGAAAAATTGGTTAGTTCTTGGCAACCAACGGCGGTGGTTGATTGTGTGTGGCCCTTCAACACAGCAGCAGCACCTAAGCAAGTAGCAGCACTTCGACATCTTCAAATCAAAAAGCATCACCATCGACATCTCCGTTCCGACATTTCTCAGACCCTCCGACCAGGTTCTATACCAATCGACTATCCAAGATGTACGTTTGCGACTGTACCCATCGACTACTCTACCGTGTAGACGGACGCTGACGGAAATTTCAATTCGCAGGCTTATCCCAAAACCAGACCGCAAGAAGATCCACGAGTACCTCTTCCGAGGTAAGAACTTTCCCTTTCCGCGATATACATGTTATTCTTGGGGTTGGAAGCGAAGGATATGAACGGGAGGGACGGAGGATGAAAATGGGCTTCAACGACTATGCCGAAACTGAATATAAAAGTTCCCGCACGACAAATGTCAAATTGCTCGACAATTATTCGCATACAAAATGGAATGGGAGATGGGAGATGAAAAGCAAGAGATTGGCTGTGATATACATTATATGGACAGATGGCTGACTAGACTATTGAATGCGAATAGAGGGTGTCATGGTTGCTAAGAAGGACTACAACCTTCCCAAGCACCAGGAACTTGATGTCAAGAACCTTTATGTTAGTACCCCAGCCATACTCAAAAAAAAAAAACGGCCGACATCTCTATTCATTACGGAACCATTCAATATCTGATACTTTTGGAAACATAGGTTATCAAGGCTTGCCAATCGCTCACCTCCCGCGGATACCTAAAGACCCAGTTCTCTTGGCAATACTACTACTACACCCTCACCCCAACCGGCCTCGAGTATCTCCGAGAATGGCTACACCTCCCAAGCGAGATTGTCCCAGCTACCCACGTCAAGCAACAGCGAAGCACTGCTCCACCACGTGGAATGATGGGTGGTGATGACCGACGAGAGAGGAGAGGTGGTGACCGTGGCGACCGCGAGGGATACAGAAGGAGAGATAAGGAGGGTGGTGCTCCCGGTGAATTCAAGCCTGAATTGTGAGTGATATTTCCCCGAAAAGTTAGCCATAAAGACTCTTACGCTAATGTGATTTCTACTATTCAGCCGTGGTGGATTCGGTCGTGGCCGTGGTGGCCCCCGTGGAGGAGATGCTCCCCCAGCACAGACACAGTAGATATTATAATCCTGATGTCTTTGTTGCCATAATATTTTCCGCCTTTCTATCTCTTTATACTACTTCACGGTCCCGTAATGTCCATATTGCCGGTCTCCCTTTAACTCACCCACCCATGCACCATCATATCCGATGACTCCGTCCTCTTCTTCTTCCACTATCACCTTTCTTATTGAATGTCCTTATATATCATGTCGCTTTTTTTCCTCCTTTTTTTATGTGTCTATACGGATTTCCAACGGCGTATACTTATTTGATTGAGACTCTCACACACATTCATCCTATTGTTTTCTTGTAATGAAGAGAAAGAAAGACAAAGAATCTCAATTTCGAGCCTTGACTCTTTTCCCAGTAAGCATATGAGATGCCGGGGAAGGGCAGGCTGATTTTTAAAAACAAAATGCTCGCGATAACTCCGTCATTCGGCACTGCCGTCACTCCGATTAGTAAGAATTGAATTAATTATAATGCGCCTGCACTATATTATCACCATCAACACATTTTGAAGCTTAAAATCCAACTTTTGAAAACTTCTCCTGAACCCAGTCGTGACGTCGTGACCCACAGAACGCGTCGTACATTTTTTCAGAAGCTCGAGAAATATAGCTTTGAAGCTGAACATACTTGCTGATAGAAACTCATAGTATCACCCTCGAATTTTATTTCTCTCTCAAACAAGTCAGTAGAGAAAGCCTCGTTCTCAAACACAATACAACCCTTGACAAGAAGCTCCTGTGTCAAGAAGCTCGAAGTAATGTCTGCATCCCAACGCATCACCTGTCCGGTGTGTAACCGTGATATCGCTCTATCGTCCATAAACCGACATTTGGACGAAGGCTGCCCCGACGAACCGAGCGTATCCGAAACTCCAGTTTCCGGCTTCTTCGCGCCGAGTAGGAATAAACAACCTGCATCTAACCCGGCTCCATCTGGACGCGAAGCGAGCCCAAGATCCTCAAGTCCGCCTATAGGTGCAAAAGATGGAACAATACCATCCACGAACCCGTTCTTTTCATCACCGGCTTCAAAACAACAACCACAGCAGCAAAAGAGAACCTTTTCTTTACCATTCCAAGGCTCGAGTCAAGACTTCAAAAAGGCGGATACAAGTTCAAACGACAAGGGATCCTTTACAAACGATCCAGCATCGGACCCCGACATCCCAGCTATAAAACGTCAGAAAACGGTGCAAGGGACGGTAACGAAAGGAACAGGAGCAAGTAGCAGTTTAGGCGCGAATACCGCCCGTTCAGCCATGCCACTTGCCGAACGAATGCGTCCCACGACCGTCGACTTGATATACGGCCAAGACCTCGTCGGTCCGCACGGAATTCTCCGCCGTATGATTCAATCTGATTCCGTGAAATCGATGATTCTATGGGGTGGGCCTGGTTGTGGTAAAACTACAATAGCGAGGACAATAGCTGCGAGTACGAAGGCGCGGTTTGTAGAGTTATCCGGCACGACGAATAATATCGCGGATTGTAAGAAGATTTTCGAACAGGCAAAAAGCGAGATGGGATTGTTAGGAAGGAAGACGATCCTGTTTATTGATGAGATACATAGGTTCACAAAGGTAATGTTCTTTCTTTGGCTTGCTTGATTGGAGGGAGAAGCTTTATGGACTAAGAGATATCAAAGATTAGACGCAACAAGATGTGTTTTGTAGGTTACTCCGTTCGGTACAGGAAAGTGGTTCTATTATGAAGGCTAATGAGTGTCGTGTATGCAGTGGCACCGGTTGAGAGTGGGCAGGTTATATTGTAAGTATTCAACTATGAATTCCAGGGAAATCATGCTCACCATACGATTAGAATAGGAGCTACAACTGGTATGATACAACCACTACCCACATAACTTTTTTGAATCGTTTTCAGTTTAGTTGATGTTATATCAGAAAACCCATCTTTCAAAGTACAATCCGCCCTCCTCTCTCGCTGTCGTGTCTTCACCCTGCAGCCTCTCAACACCGAATCTACACTCAAAATATTAAACCGAGCTCTATCGACCGAGTTTTCAGATGCAGGTGATATACCGCGGCTATTGGACGATAAACTACTAAAGTATCTCGCCGAATTCGCATCAGGTGATGCAAGAACTGCGCTGAATCTGTTGGAAATATCAATACAACTCGCATCTCAGCATGATGATGAGAGTGATGCGGAGTTCACGCAAGAGGATTTGAAAAAGGCGTTGACCAGGACTATGGTTTATGATAGACAGGGGGATGGCCATTATGATACCATATCTGCGTTCCATAAAAGTGTGAGAGGCAACGAGTAGGTTATGACTCCACCTATAACAACCCAACCAAAAGAATCGCACTAAAACTTCCTAACTAGTCCGGATGCTGCACTGTATTATCTGGGACGAATGATTGAGAGGTGAGTATGAGAACCAATACAATCTGGCAGACCAAACAAGAGAGCTCACAGAAATATTTGCAGTGGCGAAGACCCGTTGTTTATTTCACGGCGAATGATGGTCATGGCAAGTGAAGATGTTGGATTAGCAGACAGTAAGAAACTATTCTTCAATATACTCTTCCTTACCGTTGCGAGACCATTCCTTACCCATTTGTACTTCCTTAATATACGAAATTGCTAACATTGTCTTCTCGTAGACACTCTGCTGCCACTTGCGACCGCAACACATTTTGCGGTACAAAACGTTGGAATGCCCGAAGCGAGGTAGTTTTAAACGCCGTCTTTGTGCTACCATACAGAGCCTCTCACATGAAACTGACCTGCTTGTCTCACTCGCAGGATAAACATGGCGCACTGTATAACACCCAACCTCTATACCCTCGCTATGACCCTCAATTCAAAGAGACCTGGCACACTTGTCTCTCGCTACCGTGAAACCCCACCCAAGAAGAAAATATAGTTGACTCGGAATTTTGGTAAAACCTCCTATAGGCACCGTAGCTCTTTGCCTCGCGAAGAAATCGACGAGAGCGTATCGAGGTCTGAACAATGTGTTGTCGCTGCTTCAGTCCGATCCGGAGTTGGCGAGTGCTCCGATTCCCCTGTGAGTATAGCTTCATATTTTCCTTCTTTTTTTTTTTTATTTTTCCACCCCGTGTGCGTGCATGCGTGCGTACGTGTGGGTGTATGTTCGGTCTTAGACACGGGACCGATACTACGGCCGGCCCGAAATGATCGTCATGCATCTGATTCTCCTCATGCTTGTTGCCTAGACTTCCATCCATTTTCTTGGAAGCTTCTCTTGTTTTTTTGGCCTCGGGCTAAAGTTACGTCTACAATTTGCGAAGGAGAGACTATTTCCGGGCCACGAGTGAGAAGAAGGAAGGGTATAATACGAGCACGAGCATGGCACAGTTTGCAACCACGAGAGAGAACGCTTGTTGGTTCGTTTTGTGCCGCACCAGCAGTTGTTAGCTTAGGCAGTTGCGCACGTTGCGCAGTTGACACGAACGTATGCATGTAGCTATCGCTATCAAACCCCTGCTTGTTGAATCCGAGCGAGGACCGTCGAGGGCAGAGCATTCAAGCTAGGAAACCCCGTCTTTTACCCTATTACCCCTTAGTTGTCAAATGCCTCTTCGTCTCGTTTGATCGGTTGCAATTGCATTGCGGTTGCATTTGTCCAGGGGAAAAAAAATCAATCTCCCCATTTTGCGTGCTTGCATAGGCTATATGCCGTTTCCTTTTCTTTCTTTCTTTCTTTTTTTTTTTTTTGGTTCTGACCTCGCCTCCCCTTGCCGCAATTTTCGAACAAATTCCAAGACGCAAGTCTTACCTTCTCGAACATTATCAGTTAGTTTTTTAAAAAGTCGTTGTACAGATTTTAGCTAACATAAGTCCTCTTTTGGATCATTTTTTAAACTCCACAGCCACCTAAGAAACGCTCCAACAAGACTGATGAAGAAACTGGGATACGGCAAAGAGTACAAATACCCGCCAGATTACGTGGATGGGATTGTGAAACAGGAGTATCTGCCGGACAAGTTAGCGGGGAAGAAATTCTTGGAAGATGACGATTTGGGAGATATGATTGATGAGGATGTGACAGGGGTAGTTTGAATCTTATATGGGGATTTTTGTGAATTCCGATTTTGGAATTTTTTTCGAAAGTTTATGTTTAGCGTTAGATACATGTCTTGAGCATTAGATACATGTCTTGAGAGATCTTATCAGGGGGATATAACGTTAACTCAAAGCAGCTTGCTCGGGCCTCCTTTTAGTAAATTCATCGTATGATGTACTAACTAGAACTTCTTGGGTTTACAACAGAACTACGCGGGTTAAAGTTTAAAGTTGTGTCATTAACCCAGGTTTTCCAACTTTTCCGAGCAAAATTGTTTCAAGGTAAGGTTTTAGCTCAGTTTTTTCGCAATTTTTTGGGTTTGTGGTAGATAGATAGAAAGTTTTTGGTAACGATATCTACAAATCAAAAGAAAACCAACAATTACACCTTTCGATCCCTTTCTATCTAAGGAAGCAATCGAGAGAACCGGATCAAGCTAGGCTAGCACTGGAACTTTAATACATGTCAAAAAAACAAAAAAAAAAAAAAAAAAACTACTAACTCCAAAATCAAAAGAATACTCTGGGCTTCGGCGACATCGAATATCGGAAAACAAAAAAAGAAAAAAAAGTAAACTCTGAAATCTCAAGCATTCCCATGTCGCTGCGTGATAAAGTCATTAATGTAATAGGCTAACCGTCCGATAACGTTCCCCCTCCACGGCCGCCCCTCACCACTTCCTGTCGGCGCGGGGACGCTGACAATACCAAGAGCAGCATCCTCGACATTCACCGTTCCCATCCCGTCATCGTTTCTCACGTATATCGTGACATTCGGCCGAGGACTGCCCCGCCAGACATCAATACACCACTCAGACGTATAAACGGGACTTACATTTCCGTTTGGCGAGAGTCGTCTCCTAGCCGTACCGGAATAAGTTAGGATGTATTGTTGCAGAATTGCGATAGTGAGTAGCGGGGAAGCCCGGAACTGGGCTGGAGGCGGTGGGGGACGTGCTAGCCGGTGTTCTCGCTGCTGCTGTTGGTCCCAAGGCGAAGATGTGACGGACGGGGAAGTGGAAGCCCCGCCGCCGCTAGAATGTTGGTCGTACGCTGCAGCTGCGGTCATAAAGATTCCTTCGAACTGACGTCTGGCAGCTGCTACGGCGCGAAGGTAATCTGACGCTAAATCATCGGAGGCAGCAGTGCTGGACCGTTGGAGAAACTGCCGCCATTCAGGGATATCCATGAGCTGGTGGATCCCTACGCTTCGATTTCTTTCCAGAAGTTCTGAATGCAGCGCGAAGCAGAGCTCAGAGGCTAGTCTGTGGTCCGTGACCTCGACCGAGATTAGAAACGTCCTGTCTAATATTGGTGCTAAGGTTGTGGCGGCGGCAACGGCGGTACCACCAGCTGCAGCGGACGAGTGGGACCTGTGAGACAAAGATCGTGTGATTCGTTGTATTTGTTGGATTTTTTCGGTAGGCTCCAATGTTGGTGTTGACGCCGTTGACGGTTGATACTGCTGATGATGATGAGGATGAGGATGAGGATGAGGATGATGTGTTCGTTCCGCTGTTGGATTCCTGTGCTGCAGGTGGTGCGGGTGCGGGCTGGAGGTGTAGTGGTGAGGCTCAAGGTGGTCCGGTGAGGAAAACGGTTCATGGCGTGGTTGTATTTGGCGATAATTTGTTGGATCCGACGCTCGTCGTTCACCTGGTACACTCAAGGGGAGCTCACTGGACGACTGGTAACTCATGGCGGGAGACGTAGCTGTCCGAGAGGAATTCGCGTTAACGTTAGGGCTGCTCGCACTTGTATTAAGGTCTACTGCAGTTTCATTTTCTTCAATAATTGTCCCCTGCATTCGCCTCCTTTTCCAACACCTTGTCGGGCTAATGTAACCGTCCCTTTTTACATTTGATCTTTCTGCAGTTGATCGCGGTATCGGAATACCGAATTTATTGGCAGAGGTGGGAGGGACCATACTTCTTGAAGGATAATCTCGCTCGTGAGAACCGAGTTGCAATAGAGCCTCTGCCCCATGGTGAAACACACCCTCTTCGCTTCGTTTCCGTTTGTGCTCTCCAGGGCTCGTATTCCGGCTGAAGAGAGATGGTGAAGGACCCAGCAAGTCTCGAAGGGAGCCGCTTCGAGTAGGAATTCCTGACCCGGGAGGCGTCGATACCGTTGGCACGGGCAGGATTGGAAACGGCAGCGATTCCGTCACTGAGTAGGCACCGGTCTTTCCACCACATTTGGGACAGCGGGACGGTTCACCGCTGGAATCACTCGGGCTTGAAGTGGAACTGCTGCTACCCTTCTTACCAGACCGTCGAGGCTGGTAGCGGTATTCTGGGTATCTGAGCATATGCTGACGTTTTTCCTCCTGTTACGATAACCAACATTAACAAGGTGAGCTGATCGATTCAACATGGTTGTAAAAAACCCTGGGTGAGAAAAGCTCAGGGGTGTAGCTACGTAAACCCTTGAGCTCTCGGAAAGGAAGTAGAACTCACATCCGCATGGCTTTGCCATTCCTTTCTCGTTTCTTCCGTCGCATTTTTCCACATCTCTCCAATAATCTTTGAGATTGAGGGATTCGATTTGCCAGGGTTCTGGGCCATGACAGCGGAGTGATGATGTTGGCGAAACAATATGAAGGCTGTTGGAAACAATAATCCAACAACGTTGTCAACGTTAGCGCATCTTCTTCAGTTATAGAAACTTTATCGCACATGGTTTGAAAAGCAAAATGTTAGAACAAAAAAAAGACGCAAGGGGAACCGTTGTGGTTTTGGCCCCGCCGTCTTGAAGGTTTTTTTTTAAAGGAGCTCGTGGCAGTTTTACCATTTCGGGGCCTTGGAATCTTTGGCGTCGGTTGACAAAGGCATATGTGCGCCGGGGGCGGCGTGGAGTGAGAAGAAGACATTGGTAAGTCGGATAAACCTTTTGGTTGTAAATTCCTAGGCGGCATTCCATTCGAAGTGAGTGACAGTCGACGAGGTTTTTGGATTTTATACTCGTTTTCGATCCGTAAGCCGGCCACTCGTGTCTGTACGGTGTATCCTGAAGGAGGAATAGAGAATTGGTGAGAATTTTTGATCGAACGATTGTATAAATAATACCCCATCTGAAATAAATTATTGCAATTCGCATACAAAAAAAAGAGGAAAAGATAAAAGGGAGTAATTCCGAGAGCTTGAGGCAGTGTATAACCAGGTACAGCCAGGGAAAGAAAAAAATAAAAGAAAGATAAGATGGTTTTTGAATTTCGAATGTTTTCTCTCAGACGGTATATATCCGGAGAGCGGTGAAGGCGGAGGGCAGGAATGAGGCCCGCGGGTATAACAGAGTAGAAAAGGAAAATCTAACAAGTGGATAAATTGGATGTTTCCCTCTATCTCTCGTCAATCGCAAAAAAATGAACAACAAAAACAGCGGATTGGTCTTTCGCAACCCTCGTATATAGAACAATGGCATTGTATTCTCAGTGACTTGTGCCATCTTCTATGAGATATTTGCGAGACAGCAAACTGCGAGCACGAGCTCAAGGCCGAATCTCGAGTAGTCAGATGTTTCTCTCCAAGCCCTTTAAGAAACACTAATTACTATCCCAAGACAGGGAAACAGTTTTTTGTTCGATCTACCAATCCATGGTAGTACACAGGACGAGCACTAGTCGGCCAGGAGCTGTGCCGCTTCAGGGCACAGTGACGCCACGTCTTTTCACATACACCTAACTGACAAGACAAGGGCAGAAGATTAAAAAAAAAAAAAAAAAAAAAACTTAACAGCAGTGGGCAAGGTAACTCACTTTTGAGTTCAGAGCAAAATACCTGGTTCGTCTGGTTATACCCGTCCCAAAATGGTTCGCTGTCATGGAAGCTACCGCTGCAGCTCCTTTATAAGCTCGACTCTTGGTGGCTGCCGAACGAAAAAGGCTAAGTATTAGTGTGTGGTTTTTTTTGGATGTTTCTCGGAGAGTCAGCCAGCTCGCAGTTGACTCGGGGAAACAAATGGGTCATCAGACGACAAATCGGGGGGTTTTATCAGACGTCCTTGGTTCCGTACAGGTGAAAGGCGGCATGATCCTGACGATTTGTCTATTATCTTAACGCTGTAATCGTATAAGTATCTCTTGCGCGGCTGATAAGATCTTTTTGTACCCACCTCATGTTTACGACCCTTAGATCAAAAAAAGCTACAGAGCGTATTCCTTTCTCGCATTGGATTGAGTTTATATGCAGTATTTCGATGGTGTGGCGGGCTATCTTCACGAGCGCGATGCTTCAATTTAGGGCTTATTTTCTTTTTTTTTCTCGGTTTCCCCAAGCTTCAGGTGACAGAGTGCAGCTCTGGACACGAACGGTGACGCAGTATTTGCAAAGAGGGAAAGCGATTAAGCTTCTAATGGCAGTTTGGGGCGATGCCTTGATCTAAGATAGATTTCTCGTATCAACGGAGCACTTCGTTTTCTCACCAGCGTTAACGCTAAACTGTTTTTTCTCTTCTGAAAAATAAAAAAAATTGTTGGTCTATTTGGAAGATCTTCCAGCTGGGAGCAGAAACGAAAAAAGAGAGAGAAAGAAAAAAAAGGTTCCAGTCTCAAAACGGTTACCTGTTAATTCTCAAGCCCTCGCGCTAGAGACAAAGTCGGTACCGGTCAGTCGGTAAATTGGCACCAGAGTTGGAACCTGTGCACTTACCTTGCGTGACAAGGAAAAGAGACCAATGTGCACACCCACTCCAGCGTAACTGTTTGCGCCATTGAATTGCAATTCAAAGAGAATGCCAAAGACGGTCAGTAATTAGGATACAATAATCCAATACAACGCTGGGGAAATTGCGACAGCATCTTGTTATCGTATAAGGTTCCGTTCTAGAAACAAAGTATAAACTGGTGGTTATTAGGACCAACTAAGATATTAGCTTCAGCTGTGCCGCACCGTTGCATGCCAATAGGGCTAGTTGGGCACGCCGACCTCACCAAAGTTGGATGCGAACAAAACCTCACATCATGATATCAAACTCACCTCTTTGGTTGTATTCAATTTCTACCGTCTCATGAGCTTATTGGAAGAAGGCCTCACGATCGCTTTATTCGGTGCCCCTCTTTCGCTCTTTCGAGTACTTTCTCTCCATCCTCGTGAACCTCTTGAAGCTTCCCCCTGCGCGAGTGGGACGAAAAGCTACAGGTCATCCTGCAGGATATGCTGCAAGTCCATCGAAACGAGGTCGTTCTGAGAGCTAGAGCTGCAAGTCCACGCCAGTCAGGGATGGCCCTTGGAATGTGACCCCCAGTTACTCTCGTTCGATGGTCACCAATGTCTTGTAACAAAATGTTACGAACCATACATCGAGATGTGTTTCAAGAATCGCCGTTCGTATTTGCAATTGCTTTGCTTTGCAACATCGTAATATTAATTATAACGAACAACTTATGAGCCACGTGGGAACGTCCCGATAGCAACTGCAGCCAACAGTTTAGTATCCATTTGCATATAACATATCGTCTCGAGCAAACAAGGCAGGTAAAGTTGGTTGATAGGGTGAAGCTAAAGGATGATGGGACGGGGCAGAATATACCTTTCGACAGAGCCGCCTGGGGGACGCTCCGCCACGGTGGTTCCCAAAACACTCTCAAATGCAAATTCCACCTGGGGGCGAATGGTTGATTATCACAATGCCAGGCCGGGTGGAGGCTGCGAGGCTGGAAAATGAGGCCGGTGCCAAGCGGGACGAGAGAAGTCGACTCCATCTTAAAGTGAAGCGTCCGTGACATCCCCCCAGCAGACTATCTTAAAGTGTGTGTTAATTGCTGCTTCCAGACGAATCGAAGAGCGCTCGAGCCTGCAACCACACCCTCGGACTTCAACTTCGTCCTGCCAAAGATTATTATTATAAAAAATTAAATTAAAAAAAAAAAAAATAAAAAATAAAGAAAAAGTGGATCTCCCAAACGGTCAAAGGTATAACTGTTCCGAGTCTCCGGTAAAGAGGACCTCTGCATCGAGTCTCCATGTGCGTGATTTTCACGGTGCAGCTATAGCGCTAGCAGTACTCGCGCTCGGTGCCTTTTGTGATATCCCAATTCAGCTTCCACCCTTAGCCTCCCAAACTCTCCTCGCCCGCATATGCACTGATCAACTGCTCCGGAACTCTTGAAATCGAGGGCGGTGAATCCCGCGCTGCAATTCTGCGGCACAGGCGACTAACTGGTTTTTCTTTCTGTGGTTTCGAGAAATCGGGGTTAGCCTCAACCTTCGTTCTTGCCGCCGATGGTTGCTAACTTTAGACATCGTTAACCAATCACGAGCCCATCATTATCTCGAGGGCCCTTTAATCGAGGGAGCGCAGCAATGCTAGCAGTGCATGCTGTTACCCCGGACACGTTGTAAGATGGGCCCCATACGAAGTTATCCCCCTGGCCCCTTTCCCGGCATCGAGGCCATGTAAAGATTTTTCAAACATGGGGAAAACTGGAATAGTTCGGATTTTTCGAGCTCGTATATCTCGTACATTCGTGTACGCCCCAGATTCTCGCTTCAGCAAACTGCGATATCACCGGTCCCCGGACCATGGAATTGGTGTTTGTATTGGACGCCTTCGCCCCTCTTTTACTTTGTCACCTGCTTTTTCGGGTCTGCTTTCCCAATATTTTTTTTTTTTCATGAATCGTAAAAAATTTAAAAAAAAGGTGTGCAGGTGTCATCATCTTAGCTTAGGGCTAGCTTGGCTCTTCGGATCGTGCTTCGAGATGTCAAGGCGGAAGCTATTATTACCCTAAGACCCACAATGGATATTCTTCACGAGAAAGGTAAAATTATATTCGAATATTTAGTCCCTTCCCATTCTCCAATACATAATAATATCACCGTTCTATATGACGAATAGAAAAAAGAGTTCCAGGCTATCTTACAGCCGCAACAGGTGGCGCTCTAGCAAGTCACTGATAGAGCACAAGCATCGGGCGCTTAGCAGAATGTTCAATTGACAACATTTTATCATCTTTCAGGTACCAGCAGCTCTCGACCTCCAAACCGTGCAGAATTTTTACGAAAGGATTCAAGAAAATACGAAATAACAAAACATGCATTCGTCACCGTTTACCCCGCATCCAAAAATGAAATAAATTGTCTTGAATAAAAATGCAACCAAAAAAGTCGTATAAGCCGTATTGATGTCTCTTCATTCGAACTTGTCGCTGGGCCCCCACAGACCATGCATCTATCACGAAATGAAGCTATTTGGTTGGGCACCCGCAACAATCTTAGCGCTGCGTTTTGCATCTATGAAAAGATCTTCGCATTCTTGCACCTCGAGATCTGTGACTTCTTGTTTGCTCGCAACCTTTGCCAGGATCCATGCCGGTGTGAGAAGTTGTAGAGCGTATCTCAGGCTCGTGTTGACACCATGCTGTGATATCCTTTCCAGAGCGCTGTCTGAAACCTTTATTCCTTCCGTCCTTGCTCTGAGTTCAATGATTGTCTTGATCTCCTCGGCGTTATAGGGTAGGGTTTGCACGATAAGCAAACGATCCAGGAGGTCTGGCGGTATTCCATGAGCAGAGACAATATCTTCCGTGCCGCGAATGTTGCACATGCCTCTATTGGAAGCGAGGATAACGATAGGCGAGATCGAGGATTCAAGGGCACGGTTGAGATATGTAAAGCATTCAATGTCGAGCATGTGGACCTATAATAATTTGGGGACGACAAATTAAAACCCGGCGCTTCGGAACCCGCAGGAAGCCAAGAATCTTTATTTAGATACTCACCTCGTCGATGAATAGAACGCCAGGAACGAGCTCTGCGATCCCCTGATCAATATATTTGTTCACCACCTTGTTGATTTCCTGCCGCAGTTTGTCCGTGATTTCCGTCTTCTTCGGCTTCATCAATTGGCCCATCATGCTCATGATATCCTGTCCGCCCTGTGGCCTCGCATTCGCGACATCGAGGTCATGTAGAGTAACATCCTGGACTATTTCCTTCTTCTTGTGAACCTCTCCCTTTGGGATTGGTACATACTCTTCCGCCTCTAGGTCAAACTCGGTTGCATATGCATCGGACCTGCCGACCCGCTTCACAGCCCCAGTATTTGCTTCAATGTAGACGACGTCGCCAACAGCAACTCTCTCCTTTTGCACACTTTCGAAAACCGATGGGTCGAGCCGTAATCTCTTGGTACCTTTCGCTGACTTGAGCCCCACAATGACACTAGCAATTGTCTTCCCGTACCCTCCCAGCGGGTTGTCTGCCTCCTCGGGCGTCAATTCTGTTACCTCCCCCTCGTAAACTTCCTTCGTCTCGCGAACTCTAAGGCCAATCGCCCGTCGAAAATTCTCCATCAACGCCTCCGTCTTTTTCACCTCTGTCGAAAATATTTCGCTACCAACGATTGGTCTGAACGGAACCTTTGTTCCGAGTTCCTGCGATACTGCGAGTGCGAGTGCGGTTTTTCCAGTTCCCGGTCCACCAGCGAGAAGGACAGCGTTACCAGCCATACTCTTAGACTTGATCAAGTCCACGACGATACCCAGAGCCTACAATATGCCGTCGCATCGTTAGAAACCATTATCCAAAGAGCTTTACCGAGCTGAGGCGAGAGATCGATAGAAGGCGAAAGAAGCCTGCCTTACCTCTCGCGCTTTTTCCTGTCCGACAAATCCTCCTGCGACTTTCTCAGGTGTTCCATCGGGACGAAGCCCTAAGCCCTTGATGTGGGTATGGGCGGCGGTTCTAGTCTCACGGGAGTTACCCCGGACTTCGCTAATGTTCACCATGTCGGAAAGATGGTTAATTCGATGGTACTGGAGGGTATAATGGCGGGATGTCGGAAAGATGGTTCAGTAGGATGGTGGGTGGAAGGTTTGGCGACGCGTCGAGCTTTTTTAGCTCTTCAACTTTTTTCGGAACTTTCTTGTGCGACGTTGTTGGACCGGTTGAGCCGCAACACAAAACAAAAAAAAACCCCCCCAGGACAACGAACCAGTCCAAACGGGACAATTCGGCATTTGGAAGAAGCTTGAGGCTCTTCCCGTTCGATTGCTTTAAGGTATTCGAGGCGCATAATGCAGGGCAAATCGCTTGTGCCCGGTGCTGATAACATGCACGTTATATATCTGGATCCTTGTGGCCATGTGGAGAGAGCTGTCAATTGACGTCAATGGCTGTCAGACGACGGGAATGTTTACAACTGCAATGCATTGACGCATGTTAACATGTTGCAGTCAAGCGTTTATAACTCAGATAGGAGCCAATGTGCGGAGATATCCAATTCCATATCTACTTACTTAAGTACTTAAGTACTTAATACCTCGATTACTAGAACATATCCGAGGCATTAATGCGCTTTGATCACCTGAACCGTTAAAAACTGCCTTCATCTAAACCTGGTCCGTTATGATTGGCTCCTGTCGTTCATCTTATCGCGATATCGGTTCAAGATGACAGTCAATTAACGACAGCGGCCTCAAACCTGTATAGCTATAGTCACGGTATAGCGATTTACAGATATCAAAATACATAGAAAATAACCTGTCTCCTACTGATATCTGGATCCAACCATAAAAGATGCGTAAAACAGTCACTTATTTAAGAATTTAGTTGCTCAAGTCTTTTAACTCTAAAAAAAATACACACTTACTACACAATAATGCATAACAAGAAACAAATGGATCAGACACAGGCACTGAGACTCAAAATCATGGAGCCAACCAAACCAATAGCAGTAATTAATTCTTGAATATTTCTAATATTAAAATAGTTCATCATATATTAGAAATTGTTTACTTTGATAGTCAAGAATATGATTATTGCAAGCAAGTGCTTAATATCAGAAGTTGGCATCTAACTTTTTTAAGTGATATGTTGCTCTTATGGTTCAACAGTATTATGATATATACTTGAGTATGTACATGTGCACCAATAGAGGTCTCGAGACTATTATATATATACACGTTCCAAATCATCTCAATCTACGAGCGAGGACTATTGCTTTCCAACCCGTTCGTATGCAACAACTCGTCGGATTAGGTTTTCTGCATCAGCACTCTCAACCATCCGAGCTTGTCTCCTAAACCTCTCGTCCCTCTCGGCCTTCTCAATCTTTTTCGCACCTTTCATCGACCGCCTCGGTCGACTACCCGGCGCCGCCTTCGGTCCAGGTTTGATACTTTCCTCATACGCCTTCATAGTCTCCCTCTGGTAAATGCCCTCCCCGTTGGGAGACCACACCTCAATCTCAGGAAACGGATCCTCTCTCCCAACTTGCGCCGAAACCTCGAGCCAGCCGAACCCCTCAATCACAATATCTGTAGCATAAATTTTGAACATGCCTGCTTTATCAAAAGCCTCTTCACCCATAGCATTAACCAACGGCTCGGCTCTCTTCTTCGTGATATCGTCCTTCAGTGTAAAAACTCCAGCAGACCGGACTATTTCACCGATCCCCCGCTTCGCCCATATGAAATCCCGCTTCGATTCGCCCTTCTCCATATGCAGATGCTTGTAAGTCTTTTCGTGTTTCGCAACATGAGTGGGGAGGTTCGAAAACGTTGCGATTTCAATCGTCACCGGTCTGCCCGTAGGGGTTTCCCGCGGCCAAACTCTAACCAGTCCACCCAGAAGGTAAGATTTTCCCGGTGGGACGATATCCATCGTCGGATTTATCCTCTTCAGCATGATAACATCTTTAACATAGCTCTCCTGGACGTAATCCACCAGACTGCCTCTTGAGAATCCCGGTAGGTCCACCAATTGCCCTCTCCCCGCTGCAAAATCGATGGTTATAGGTCCAACAGTCGTCCCGGGTACCTTGCTAGCCAACGGCATATCCGGATATTTCACCCTCTGCCCGTTCTGAACATACCACTCCTCCCCGTCCTCTGAATCTTCCCTGCCAAATCCTCTCCCCTTCATCACCGGGAAATCCTTCGCATTCCTCTTTGGAAAAATAGCCTCGTAAAGCCTACTCTTCCCCACATTTGTTTTTCCTAACAACAATACCCCTCCCTTCCTACTCCTAATCTCATCCTTCAACCTCTCCGTCGTCCACGTTCTCTTCGCGCTGACGACTCTCAAATCCTTCAAATCCGTCTCTTCGCCCAAGTAATCTGTCAAAACTCTGCGAATATATGTCATCAAACTTGTCACCTTTTGTTCCGTAGGCATCAACAAGTCCGCACGGGTGATAACATATGACATTGTTACATTTTTCCTCTTTCCCTCTTTCAACCTTTTTAGATTCTTCATTATCGCCCTCCGCGCGTTCGGCAGCACGCTTACTGGGAAATCAGCCGCGTCGATGAGATGATAGACGTGAACTCTACTGAACGGAGACCGTGAGATGACCTCCGCGGCCTGAGCAAAGGTTGCGTCAGGGGTATCCGATATTTTCCTCTCGTGGTGTAAAAGATTCCTACACCTCCCGCAAAGAATACTGGGACGCTCGTGGTCGTCTTTCCCCACGGTTTCAGCTTCCAGAGCTTCAATCCAAGATTCAGATTCTACGGAATCCCGAGCCGGGATATCTTTGGCGGGTGTCGCCATACCGTCCTCTTCTTCGCCTTCTCGGTCGTAATTTGACGATAATTGCTGCTGCTCCTCCTCTTCATCCGATGGCGGACGCATGTTTGTCTGTCGCATGAGCTCTTTGACTTCATCGGACATCTTGGCTAACGAAGCGTTATATATCTCGTCAAGTTCTAGCCTTTTGTCCATCTTGAGGCTGTGTTTGTGTGGAGATGGCATTCGGGATTCAGCGCCGTAGTAACCCGCCCAGAAATCGACATCGTTATGAGATTTGGCACCGCATCCGGGACAGAACTCGGGGAGTCCCGTGGGTAGTGTTATGTCGTTTTTTCGCTCCGGGAGGGGGATATGATCGGCGACCGGGCCGGAGGGAAGAGAAGTAGGATCGCGGTATACCAAGGCTTCCGGGCGTTCGGCAGAGGATGTAAAGTCTTCTACTTCATCAATTTCGACTTCTCTGGGGCTCTCGATTTCTTGTCCATCTTCTTCCTCTATCCTCGATTGTTCGTTCGCTACTTCCACGATTTCTTCAACGAAGGCTACTTCTTCCTCAGCCTCGACTTCCCTGATTTCGTGTTCATTTGCTCCATGTCGTTCATCCTCACCCTCCAGCTCTTCTACTTCTACCCTCGTCGATTGTTCGTCCGTTATTCCCAACCCCCCTTCAACAGATTGTGAGATATTCGTATAATCCTCATCTTGAACTTCCTTCTCCCCTTCCAAAGTCGAGTACCACCTCGTCCTCCCTAGTACGACCCCACCCTTCGATAGTTGTGATTCCCGTACCTGCGATTTGAAATTGCAAGGGCCAGAATTGAACTTAAACGGTAGATACTGCCTCGGAGATGAATGTAGCCATCTTGACGATGAAAGATGACGGCAGCCGCCGATGTGAGCGTGCCATCGTGCGACTCCCCTCCGCGCCAACATTCACAATAGATTCTCGTGATGTCGGTCGTCGGTTCCTCCCTTGAGATCCGGGACCTTGTAGTTTTTTTTTAAAAAAAAAAGAGGTTCGTTTATATATGCAGCAGTGCACTGCAGGGTTTGTTCTGCCGTTTCGATTCGATTTGTTGATGGGTGTCGTTGTTTTTTTTTTTTTTTGGATAATGGTTGCACAAAATTTTTTTATATGCAACACAAACGTGGACCAAGACAATATTATGGTTTGGGTATCTCAATTGATAAAGTGTATTCAAGTATTTTATGTATTCTAAAATGATGTCGATTTTGAAATAGGGTAGTACCAAAGAAAAAGACTTTTATAATTTAGCATAATAAATATAGCATGCCTTTGAATCTAACTCTAGCCAAAAAAGCAAGGTAAAGACCAAATCGAATCAAGCAAAGCCGGCCATGCTCTTGAAAGCACAACGACAAGAAAAGAAAAAAAAGAAAAAGAAAAAGAAAAGGACATATCGTACACTAGAAGAATGGCGCGGGATGAAGTATAAAATATAAAAAGGAAGAAATGCCGTCTTCAAAGATAAATCAAAACTAAAAATCAACGAGCCGCAAGACCACAGGCGAAATCATGACATAAATTACGGCCTAACCTATTTATTACCTCCTCGACGATTTACCCTTCTTGACGACCTTTGGAGCCTCCTCTTCGCTCTCATCATCATCTAGGACACCATCATCCTGACTATCGTAATCCACCTCATCATCATCAACCACAAATCCACCAAGATCCGAATCTTCACCTGTACTGTCATCGTCGGTCTCTTCCGCTTCCCTATCAAGATAGATTCCCGGGCCATCTTCGTCATCTTCACTTTCTTCATCCTCCTCTCCTTCGCTGGCAGAATCCAAGGGTACTCCATTCATACCTTCGTCGCTATCCTCGTCTTCATCTTCGGACTCTTCCACGTCTCCTAGAACCTCATCCTCCTCTTCACCGCTACTGCTCTCATCATCCTTGTTCACACCTTCAACATAAACCACAGCGGCATCGCCACTGGCGCCAAGCCTATCCCTAGCCATGCTCCTCAACTTCATCTGCGCAACTAGCATGCTCAATCTCCCCCTCAACGCCAACATCTTGGGCAGCGCCTCGGCGCGTTTACCGAGCACTCTTTGCAAGGACGCCAGAGTCCTTACCAAATCCGGCAGGGTGAGCAAATGCCCGCCGTGATTGACCAAAGTCTTCTGAATCCACAACATAAGACTACCCGCTCTCCCCGGTTTCCGCGCGATAATCTCTGCCAACTGTGTAACTAAATCGGCGGCGAGCAGCGAATCCAGTCTTTGAATCGTAGATTCGATCATGTCTACTTTTGTAACCTGCAGACAAGTCTCCAGCAGCGCGCGATCGTTGGTTTTCAACGCCTGTGTGACAACGGTGGTGAGCGATGTCGCATTGGGGAACTTGACGGTTTTATTCGCGACAAGGGCAGCGCCGTCGACGGATGGCACTGTGATGTTTGTCATGGGCGAAAGGTCGGATCTTGCGGATTTTTCAGTGCTATCAGCGGACCCTCCGGCGGACAAATTGAGTGCTTTTATCCTGTCTTCAAAAGTCTGCTCCTCCGGATCATCTGCATTGTCTCCCTGTTCATCGTCGCTGTCGGCGTCCGCTCCTTCCTCTCCATCATCCCCTTCTGGCTTCTCCGGAGCATCGACCATTCCAATGTCTTGCATATCGGCACCTTCGATAACAACTGTATGGCTCTGTTTGAGATTCACATTGCTGACGTCCTTGATGTCGTTCGCGTCCGATCTGCCGCCTGCTGTTCCACCGATTCCCACGGTTTTCGCTTTTGTGATAACCACATCACCGCTGATAGTCAATCCACCTTCAGTAGATAAACATTTTACTTTCTCAAACAATACGCTGGTAGCGTTCTCCACCCATGCGACGAGCACGCCATCGCCCTGGAAGCAAGCGTCGATGACCTTAACGATAGAGGTGTCGGGTCGAACAATCTTTACTCTCGCCTCAGACGTCTTCGTGAGAGCCTTTTTTCGCTTGACGGATGCTCCCTCCTCTGCTTCGGCGGCTGGCTGGAATGACCACGGTTGTGTAAACACTTCAACTATACCGTCTGCCGTAACTGCGACGAGAGCAGTATCTTGACTTGTGGTGTCGACTTTTGTAACATCGCCCTTGGCAACTAGTGAACCTAGTGATTTCTCCTTCTTGGTGTCGGAAACGTAAATGAAGCGATCACCGTCAGCTGCAGAGAGGAATTTGTGTTGCTTGGCTGTTCTCCGAAGAGTGTGAATTTGCGAAGTGTGAGAGGAGAACGTGGAGGTAAGTTCTGTGGGCGGCGAGGTCGGGTCTACGATGTATGTAGAATACGAAGCGCATATGATGCTACCCGAGGATGGCAGAGTTCTAAAGAAGTTTATCGTTTCGCCAAAGGCAATGTTTCTAATAGTATATCCTAACATTAGCATTCCCATATACTCTCCATCCAATTTGTGAGAATGACAGAATTAACAAACCTGATTGATGCTCCCTTTTTCACATCCCACTCGACGAGCTTGTTGCCTCCACAGCTCCAGGCTCTAACTCCCTTGGAAGATTCCACGAATTGAAAGTCGGTAACGGGACCAACGTGTCCCCCTTCTAGCGTCTTGACAAGTTCAGCCTGTACGGGAGAATACAGAAATATCTTTCCGGTATTCGACGTCGCCGCGATAACCACTTCAGCACCATCGTGCAACTTCTGTTCATCGTCCTTGTCGTCAATCGCAGCATCAGCATCGCTGGCTCTCTTTCTCTTCTTCTTTTTCCTATCCTTATCAGTTTCAGCGAGGGAACCCCAGGTGAGCGAGTTTACTTCGACGGTCTTGTCGAAGATGTATTCGCATTGTAGACGGCCAGAAGTGGTGTCATGACATCGCAGGCGCTGGGCATCAAGGCCGCGCAGGACGGATGAGAAGAGTGTGAGTGTGGACCATGATGGGGAGAAGGCGGATTTGAGGATCGGAGAGGCAGTGGAGAGAGAGGTCGATTGTGAGAGTGTGCGTTTTGTGGAGGCGGTATTGCTACCCGTGAGCTTTTGCTTTTTGGATTTGCCGGCCATTTTCGATGGTGGAGTTCGCGATTGACAAATGGATGAGATGAGGGTGGCCGCGAGCGATTGGTGAATTGGTTGGATATTTTAATACTACACGGGATGATTGATGCTAGTTGGAAGAGGTAATGTGTGCTGCTGATTAAGGAGTCCCCGGTGTAGCTAGCACAGGTGGCGGATAGGGACGGGAGGGGGGGAGGGAAGCGGCTTTGTCGACGGAAGGGAAGAAGCAGGTAAATGAAGTTGAAGAAACTTTTTCTAGTCAATCTTTTTTTTCTATAAATTTTTAATTTTTATTAATTTTTTTTTTTCCCTCTAATTTTTTTTAATTTTTCCTTTTTTGTTTTTTTTTTTTTTTTTTTTTTTCTTTTCCTGCAGGATGGCAGCGGGCTATCCAAATCAGGAAAGTTTTTTGGGACCAACACATATTTCCAACACTTTCAACCATATTGGCGCTGTAGTGTCTATATTATATATTAGTGCTATATAAAGTCTATCAACATTCAAGAATAAATAGATGTATCTATGGGCTAACGGCCAGCTGCTCTTACTAGAATTTTTGGAATTAAAACTTCGAACAGTAGTAGTGTGATAGCCAATAGACTGTCTCGTGGCCATAAAATGTACTCATACGCAGGGGGTTCAACAGGTTATACATATCCCATATTACAGTTTGAACGTATCAAGGACATGGCAGAAGTCCCTCCATAACGATTCTCTCAAGCTTACAAGCTTGGAAAACTATTATAAATCATCACGCTTTCCCTAAAAATTTTCGAAGTTTGGAAGATACCATGGTCTCGTGGATACTATACAAATGCTTGAGATGAAATTCTCATAAAGGAACGTTGAATTAGCTTAGCTTTCGCGACCTAGATACCCTCTGGAAGATTATGCATTGTGAATCAAGTTTCACTAGTTATACTTTCTATAGCATACGCATACTCAACTATACTCAATTGCTATAACCAGGATTAGTCGATTTACGCTTACAAGCATGCTCTAAAAGATACACACCACGATCCCTTTCCCCTCGGCTTCGCATAGCCTGAATACAAGACCGGTCTAACAATCAAGCCTCAACCACGAGACTAAAAGAACTAGATAAATTCCAGATTCCCAAAATTATTTTCTTAACTCAAGCTACGGTTTTGGAAATTGAGTTTAAAGATTAATTTGGCAGTTAAGCAGGAGTTTACTGGCATGTACACACTATCTTGAAGACTGGCAATTCGTGAAGCAGGTCTCAGACTTTTTGATTGATTTGCGAGAAAATCTTAGCCCTTTCACTAACCATTCTAGATATCAATATACTGCTTTATTCATAGTATTATCCCGAGTTTCAAGCCCAGTCCTGTCTCCAGGCGAGTGTCTGCTGGTTTGTCCGTCTTGCAACTTGTGTTGGATGGGGCGGTTAACGGTTGTCGCACGTGGACACGATTGGCTGCGCTAACTGTTTAGCTGTCACTTTTATTATTTTGGCCCGATGAGAGAGAGATGCTCAGACAAAAGAAATCAGCCATTCTCGATTGATCAATCTGCCTCGAAAGATCTCCGAGATATCTCCTTCGCTCTTTCTTCACTTGGTCTTCTTCTCTCAGACCTTTCGGTTCCAAGATCCATTATTCTGGAATTTTTCCATTGACGCATTTCCAAACAAACTAGATCCCATCGGAGAACCATCAGGTTCACTTTGGTCCGGTTTCCACCCACCAAAGATGGCAGGATCTAGCCTTTGCTCCCTCGACGCCGGGAGCTCTTTCGTTCCCGTTTCAACCTTCGAAAACGCACGTCGTCACAGTCCTACATTCAACAAAGGATACCAGCATCACGGATGATTTAGAGAAAGAAAAAAAAAAAAAAAGGCGAGCCAATGTGTAACGAGACCACCGACAGACTCCAGCCCATGATCCTTCTCTAGTCCACTCACTCATTTACCCCTCCTCTGAGACGCCGGACTTCCCATGGGGACCCCTCTTTTTGCATGTCGCTGCCAACAAATCCAGCGTGCGTATTCATATCTAACGTCTGCATATTGCCCCCCCTCCTCTGACAGGAACTCCCCTGGACATGGCCGTAGCATGAGCCGAAAAAGAGAACTCGTAATGGAGCTAACAGAAATCACCATCTTCAGACATGCTTAAATGTAAAAATAAATAAAAAAAAACGAGGACGCCCGGATATCGACATACTTATCTCCGTGTACGCACCAAGCTCAAAAGAAAACCCCCTCTGCTTGCCCTGGCAAAGACGCGCCAGGTGAGGGATCTGGTGTCTTTCCAGCTTGCAGCTCGGCCCGCCAAGTTTGTGTTGAACAAGGTCCTCGTCGTCCTGCAGGGCTTCTATCCTCCTACCGTATGTACACTTCGTACACATGTAGCTTCGATTTCAGGCGGTACACATGCAAGAAATTTGTGTGCCTATGCACGAAATCCATCTTTTTTTTTCCTCGTCTGATTTTCTTTTTCCGCTCACTACGAAATGCGGAAGCAGGCACAAGGCACGAAATTTAAGGAACAAACAAACGGGAAATTAAACAACTCCAAGAAGAAGACGAGAAAACCGAGAACTTTTTCTCTCTCGAAAAATAAATAATGCTGCGGCCAGTACCGGAATCTTTACGGTTCCGAGCGAGAGAGAATTCTGTCGGCTATCTGTCTCTTCTCGTCCCGCTTCTATTAAAAGGCTTTTGCGGCATCCGCTCGAATAGTCTGGGCACTTTTTGAAGGGGGCTTTTTCTTTTCTTATTAAAATTTCGTATACGTACGGGAGCGAAATTCTTACGCGTTTGTCTCACACCCGCTGACTCGATCGATGGTTGGTTGGTTGCAAATGCAATGGAGCAAAGAATAGAAAGGGCAAAACGGCCGGAAAGTCACGGGATCGCTTGGGGGGGCCCAGTCATTAAACTTTCACTCTGGTTGGTTGAATCACCTTCCTTTGTGTTCAACAAGATGGGGATCAGATTTCGAAGAGAGAGAAAGGTCGAAAAGAGAAAGAGAGATGGAGCACGATAATAATCGTTGCGTTATCGAGGCGAGGGGCAATGAACAGCTGTCAGATGGCGGATGCGAGTCTTCAAGCGAAAATGACAAAAAAAAAAAAAAAAAAAAAAAAAAAAAAAAAGGATCTCGGACTAGCCAATATTCGGGATAAAGGGACTTTTTTTCGTCGACAATTTCAAGCCTCTTCAGCGCGATTATTTCGAAAGAGAGGCAAGCTTTCGCCCTTCTCATGCAACCCTTGTGGAATGAAGAGACATGGGGAACGGGACATGAGGAAAAAAAAGAAAGAAGGACTTTTTGGCTGCGGTGGGCCACTCTTTCTTTGCCCTTATCCTGTGGGTTCCCACCAAATTTGCTGTTCGGGTCTTACCAGACAGAGCACATCAAAAACCAAAACAAAGAGTCAAAAAAAATATGAGAGACCAAGAAGAGAGAGAGAGAGAGAGAGGCAAGGGTTTGTTCGTCCACCCCTTCGTCGATTTTTTTTTTTTTTTTTTTTTTTCGCACACGGTCTGTTGCATGGCGGCCAAGGGAGGGGGACTAGGCTGGATTGGGAAAGGGAGCTTTGATACATCGTCCATTTAAAACCACCCGCAGCTCTCCCAATTTTCCAGTCCCGTAATTTTCTCTTAATATACCCCAGCGCACCCACCTGGCAATATTTTCCCTATTGTTTTATTATTTTTTATTTTTTATTTTTTTTATTTTTTGGGGAGCTGCTGTTTGCGAAGAAAAAACCATTTCACCCCTAACACATATTTTTTTGTTCCTTAGGAGGGGAATCTTATCGAAATATTTCTCTGCCACCATCCCCCTCGAGGCTACCGCCCACCATCCACACCCAATTGCAGACACCCCCCTCTCTCTTAAATACGATCGGTCGCCTCTGCTTAGATCCGTGCTATTGGGCGGATTTTTCTCTTTCGCTTTTTTTGACTCCAACTCACGAGACCCATTCGACCACGCAACACATTTTTCTTCAGTCCGATTTTCCATTTTCACGACTTTGAACGATAAACCCTCGCAAGAGTAAAATTTTTTATAACACGCTTTTGCATTTTAATTACCTTCGCTGTCTATATATATATACTATCAATAAAAATAGTAAGTGTTATTGTATTTTGTTGTAGAGTTTTTTTTTTTTTTCCAGTTATTGCTTTGCGCCGTTTTCCACTTTTCAGTTTTGCACAATTATTCTTTTTTTCTGCTCTTTGATGGTTGGTTATGGGGTTGGAATGCAAAAGGGCTTTTGGTCTTTCAAGGTGTTTGTCAAAGCGCTCTAGCCTGGGATTCTTCCGCTAGCCTGAAGTATCAGACCATCCATCAATTCTTCAGCGGATGGGAAATTGGCAGATGATGCTTGGAGGCAAGAGTTAGGAGTTAGGCTCTTTCGAGGCTCGGGCGACGACGGTGGACAATGATTAGCGGCGAGAGCGAAAGATGGGGTGGTATGGGATGAATGCGACGAGCTCCAAAGGGAGAAGGCCATGCCCGCCACGCGAATGCGAATAAGTTTTTTTTTTTTTTTTTGTTTGGGTTTGGTTTTGGGGAAAGAAGAAGAAGAAGAAGAAGAAGAAGAAGAAGAAGAAGAAGAAGAAGAAGAAGAAGAAGAAGAAGAAGAAGAAGAAGAAGAAGAAGAAGAAGAAGAAGAAGAAGAAGAAGAAGAAGAAGAAGAAGAAGAAGAAGAAGAAGAAGAAGAAGAAGAAGAAGAAGAAGAAGAAGAAGAAGAAGAAGAAGAAGAAGAAGAAGAAGAAGAAGAAGAAGAAGAAGAAGAAGAAGAAGAAGAAGAAGAAGAAGAAGAAGAAGAAGAAGAAGAAGAAGAAGAAGAAGAAGAAGAAGAAGAAGAAGAAGAAGAAGAAGAAGAAGAAGAAGAAGAAGAAGAAGAAGAAGAAGAAGAAGAAGAAGAAGAAGAAGAAGAAGAAGAAGAAGAAGAAGAAGAAGAAGAAGAAGAAGAAGAAGAAGAAGAAGAAGAAGAAGAAGAAGAAGAAGAAGAAGAAGAAGAAGAAGAAGAAGAAGAAGAAGAAGAAGAAGAAGAAGAAGAAGAAGAAGAAGTCTCGGTTGGATTACCTATTCCTTCTTACTGTGGCCTTCTTCTTAGTCAGCATATAAATTTTCTACCGCTGGCTGAGCGCCGCGTTTGATTTCAATCCTCAAATTATTTTCCGTTTTGCTTTTTCCGCACTCCGCACCATCCTTCGTCCAATCACATCGCAGCTTCGTCTCGAGCTCCACCCCCATCGTCCGTCTATCAACAACGCTTCAACACATAATTCTCACCGCACACTTTCCAGACGTCACTCCATCGCCAATAGCAGCAACAACATCCAATCAACCTCCATCGCCATCACTACCACCACCGTCACCATCATCATCATAATCATCACTCCAATCATCCTCGTTTGTTATCAAATATACATAGGACCTGTATATCCGATCTAATAATCCGATCGATTGTTGATGTATTATATAACCGTTGCCGTTCTGCTTCGTTCGTTCGTTCTTTCTTTCACGTCAGAGCTAACTGTGATGCTCTTTAGGTGCACATAATTAACACCGTTGCTCATAGTTATAAAATCATCACCGCGCCCCCAATTAACCGTCATACCACCCCGGTGCTATAGACTTGAAAACGATATATCGAACGATAAAGGTCTCGACCCGATCTGACCAACTATAAATATCATCTCCCACCATGACGAACCTTCCTCCTCCTTCTTCTCCTGTCATCCCACCTTCAGATCTCGACTCCTCTACATCAACATCGAAACAACCTCTACCACCCACCACCACAGACGACAAACCCCTCCCTCCCCCCTCAGACCCTGTTAAACGGGACGAGAGTCCCGCTGTTAACCAGGAGCCTGATACAGCCGTCGCCGTCTCGGATCCAAACGGCAATAACAGCACAAATAATAACAATAGCTCTTCCTTAAAACCGATCACCGCTCCTTTATCTCCGCCCATCCCCACACCTCCTTTTACTGAAAGCTTCGACACATCCGGCCAAGGACAACGAGCGATGAGCAATTTGTCACTAGGATCACCGGAGGCGACCTCGAAGCCTTCCGAGGTTTCCAGTACAGTTGCCGCTCCAGTCGAAGGCGAATCTGCAATCTCGCAACAGCCAAACACTGCTGTCCCAGCAGTTGTTGAGCAACCAACCTCTGACGTAAGAGATGAACCAAAACCTTCAGACTCGCCAGAAGTCCAAATGAAGGATGCTGCTCCAGCTGCCATAAGCGAACCAGCTCCAGCAGCTGAAGAGTCCAAGTCAGCAGAGACAGTTGCGACGCTCACGGAACCGCCAGCTGCTACCTCTCAAGATGCCGAAATGCCGGATGCGCCTGCTCATACCTCATCACCACCTTCCAACGTGGGCTCGTCGCTTGTTCGTGCTCGATCGGAATCAATAGAACCTGAGCGACCTAACAAGCGCCAGAAAACTAATGAGCCCGAATCGCTGCCCGACGCGGCTGCTGTTGAACACCCTGTTGCTACTAACAGCGGGGCTGTCAAGCCTGAGATTCAAAGCCCCACCGAGATGGATACAAGCTTGGATCAGCCAGCAAAGACGGAAACAGACAAGGCGGATATTGCACCAAAGTCTGAGGGATCGACGTCGAAATTTACCGGCGAACCTATGCCACCTCACCAGAATAGGTTTGCTTTGTCCTCACTCAAGAATATCAAGCGTCTCAAAGATGCTGGTCCTTATCTGGCCCCGGTCGACCCTGTCAAATTAGCTCTTCCGACATACTTCGAGATCGTCAAACAACCAATCTCCATTCAAGAAATAGAGAAAAAGCTTGTCGCCAACGAGTATCATAACCCGGAGGAAGTCAAATCTGATTTCGATTTGATGGTTCAGAACTCTATCTTGTTCAACGGACATGAGCATACTGTCACTCAATCCGGAAAGCACATTCTAGCCAAGTTCCTCTCTTCGTTGGAAAAGATGCCACCCGCTGAACTCGTCCCGAAAACTAAGCCTCAACCCAAACGACCCACCGTCTCCACTGCAGCTGCGGCTATCGCCGTATCTCCAGCAGTTTCTACACCTCCCGTACTTCCATCGCCGGACGTCTCCAAGCCTGACCCGAGAGGTAGACGAGAATCGACCCGAGCTTCCGCTCCGGTTTCAGCCATGTCGCCTACCGCTGCGTCTCCTACATTCTCGCTCACTCCTGGAGGTGTCCCGCAAATTCGACGCGACAGTATAGTGACTGCTGATGGCCGTCCAAAGCGTCCAATTCATGCCCCCCCACCAAAGGATCTGCCATATTCTGATCTCAAACCGAGACGCAAGAAGTCTGTTGCAGAATTCAAATTTTGCGAGGGTATCATGAAGGAATTGTGGAAGAAACAACACCAGGCTATTGCGTATCCATTCTATAATCCAGTGGATCCAGTTGCGCTTGAGATTCCTGACTATTTCAAAATCATCAAGAAGCCTATGGACATGTCTGAGATTCAGCGAAAACTCAATCACAATGAGTATAATAACTCAAACGAGTTCGAGGCCGACATGAGACTCATGTTCAACAACTGCTACAAGTTCAACCCGCCAGATTCCCCGGTTTACAAGTGTGGCAAGGGTTTGGAGGCTGTTTTCGATGAAAAATGGGCTGCAAAACCAAGCTTCAAGGAAGAAACTCCTACCCCACCTGCTCCTGAGGAAGAGGAGGAGGAAGAGTCCGAGGAGGAAGAGAGTGAGGATGAGGCTTCGCCTCAACTAGAGAAGCTCGAAGCCCAATTGAGCCGCCTGCATTCCGAGATAGAAACAATCCGAAAGCAGAAGAAGTCAAAGAAGGCCTCCCCACCAGCTGCCTCCAAGAAGCACAAGAAAAGCGTTAGTGCTGGTAGTGCTTCTGCAAAGGCTCCCGCAAAGGCTCCTCCACCCCCTCCGCCCAAAAAGAAGAGCTCCAAAAAGAAGGCCGACTTGTCCCCTCCGTATATGACATTTGCACAGAAGCAGGAACTCAGCGAACGGATTAATACCCTTTCCCCTGCCAAAATGCACCAAGCTTTGAACCTCATCAAGGCTCATCATCCAGACTTGGCTGTAAGTTTATCCCATCGACAACTTGTTTATTTTGTACAATTTCTAATTCCCTCTGTAGCAGGATGGCGACGAGATAGAACTCGACATTGATGAATTGGCCCCGGCCACTCTCCACAAGCTCTACAAATTTGTTAGCGAAAACACATTTGCACCTGAGCCTGCTGCCTCTACCACGCCTGCCGCACCAGCTGCTAAAGGTTCAAAGAATGCGCCATCCAAACCTAGAAAGAAGAATAAGCCCATGTCTGCTACGGAACAGGAACGCAAGATACGTGAGCTAAAAAGCCAGATTGAAGGATTCGAAGGGGGTTCCCCAACTGATGATGGACCACGATCGTTGGCGTCGATGGGCGCTAAAAGTATGTTGCGAGCAGACGCGCCGAGCTATTACATTCCAGATTGCTAACTACTTTTTTTTTTACAGACGCTGAAAGCTCTAGCGATGATGACTCTTCGTCCGGATCGGAAAGCGAAGAAGAATAAACCATTTCGCCTTGACTTTTATTTTTCACCTATTACTTTATTTTTAATCTTTTGCTATTTATTGATCGAGATACCTCTTTGTTTTTGTTTTTGTTTTTGTTTTGTTTTTTTTCTCTTTTTCAAAAATTTCATTCTCAAACGCAGCGGAACTTTGCTTTTGCTTATTCAAGCAAGTTGCGGTGAAAACAGACTTGTTTTCTCCAAATGTTCAACTTTTTGAATGATTTTCGTCAAAACGAATGAACCCCCCCCCCTTAACATCACACCTGAAATCGCCACTACTACCTTTGTCATTCATCCTTCTTTCTCACCCCGTCAAACCTTCAAATCTCTCACTGTTCCTCATCTTCTTCTCATCCTTCAACTTCTCTTCAGGACAATTCCCTCCATCATTGTCTATTCTTGCAAACCCATAAACTCAACTTCAAAACTCAATCTCCACATTCAAGTTGTAACGGCATATTTGTTGCGCCGGAAAAAAAAACAACCACTCCCCGAAAAAAATACATGAGAAGAAGGAGGAGAGATAGCTTATCGTTTTGTTTTTGTTTTTGTTTTTATGTTTTTATGTTTTTTCTTTCGTCAGGAGAAGAAGAAAGCAGGATTATGATTCGGATTTACGAGTCTATGTTTAATCTCTCTCTCTTTCTGTATCCTACGATGTTTTTTTTTTTTCCAACACCGGGATTACTCATTAATGAAGGTCATCGGTTTTTTTTATGTTGTAACAAAGATGGTGTATTATTAGTCTCGGCGAAATGGGATGGTTCAAAATCAAAATATTTTCATGCTGTGGGGTGTTTCTTTTTTAAGTAACTTTGTATCGGTCGATGGATCGAGGCTTCTAAATTGCGATGGTAGATATGGTAGTGACGTTTCGGTAAGGAAGGGTTTGTACAAGTATATGAGATGGCACGTGCTGGAGTATTCTTGAAGCTTTCTTGTGTTTGGTGGTGCTCGATTATTTATATGGTATTATTAAGGTAGTTGTAATTTATATCAGTGCTTGATCAGCAGCAGTTGATGTTCAGTGGAAATAGTACTGGGATATCTATTAGGCCAAAAAGGCTGTCTCATTATACCGGATCCGAAGTCTACGAGACTGCTGTGTGATATCCGGGAACAAAAAGACACAAAAACAACACGAAATAGAAGGTTGGGTTATTTTAATTTTTGACTTACAGATTACCCATATATAAGCCTGATTTTTAAAAGAATTGCTGCCATACGTTCTGAATATCAAAAGAGGTACCATATAAAGTAGGTTCGTATTAAATCATGCGAAGGAGATATGCATGCATTTTATATAACTTTCATAAGTCTAGGTATGAATATATATATCGAGATTGGTCCAATACAAGACCACGCACTTCTATATATTTGACAATCAATCATCTAATAACGATTAAAACGCAAGTTTGAACCCTCGGCTCTCTTTGCTTTAATCTCCGCAGCAGCAGCCTCAGCGCTCCTCTTAGCCTGGATCTCACGCTGGTTAATCTCAGCCAGACTTCTCTTCTTAGACCCCGAACCGCTGACGGCATCGAGGTATACAGTATTCGTGGTGACACTGTTAGTATCATCAGCGTAAACGTCCATCGGGGCGGATCCCTGCCATTGCCATTGCGGACCCGCATTGACACCGACGGGGTTCTGAACCCATCTGATTCGCAGCGGGGAGTAGGTGTTGCTAGGTTCTGCGCTGTTATTGAGGTTGAAGGTGATATAGTCGCCGAATTCGTGGCCGACAAAGGTTCCGCTTGTGCCTGGGGCGATGCTGGATGGGTAGTTTGTCATGCCTGAGGGTTCCATGGCGATGGGGTTGACGATGGTGGTGAGGGTTACGTGGGCGGTGTTGTTGGTGAGGGTGAATGTGACGGCTATATATAAGGAGAGGTTAGAGATTATTTTATACGCGAAAGGCGTATATGAGGTTGGTTGCACTTACTCATTTTGTCGGGCTTTAGATTATCAAAATTGATGTAGATTTTCGTGTATTGAGGTCAAAATCCTGGGGAGACCTTGAATTAGAATCTTCAGCTCAAAGATGGGAGGCTTAACTCGAGCAAAATATGGCAGTGGTACACACTATATTAAGGGTAGATTTATAGCGTAATAGATAGATAGTAGGTAATGAATATATGATTCGATTCTGCTTTGGTTTTGAATGTAGGGAAATCTAGGACAATCAGCGCTCTATTTATACTTCTGTAGCTGTCAGCTAGCCGCCTCCCTGAATCTTAATCTCGTAGCTTCTGTAAAGCCAGCATCAAAATTTTAAAGAAAGTCGGAAACCTCCGGATGTCGTGTCGAAGCTACCTAGCTACCCAACTAAGTGAGTTCGCATGCCATGACTGTACTGGTTGGATCCTCGGCCTCGTTACCGCAAAATTTCCCCAACCCCTTGTCAAATAGTGAACTGGAGAACCCCCCTTGTACACTGACATTATATGCATATTATAGCATCGTATTCGTATGCAGGCCAGGTAGCAAGCCCTGAAATCACATCGCTTGAAAGCTTGTTTCCGTTGCCAAGGTCCCGTGCTGCAGAATCAATTGCAGCAATAATATTATGAGTAAATGCAACAGAGTCCAACGCTCAAAAATTGAAAAGGCGTAGCTCGTAATACGTAATGAATTGAAGGCGAAGCTAAGATCCGACGGTATGGGGAAGAAGTAGTGGGTCTACTATGAAAACTTTTGTTTGGGGTTTCATCTCCTATCTTACTTATAAGTAATGATGCCTCCGGCAGGCCTGTCTTCGCTGGATTAGGATGGCATCTGGTTTACGAGACAACTTAATTACCTAAGAAAGTGTTTTGTAACTTGCATTCTGATTCGTATGAGAACCACTCGGACTTGTCCGTACCCCCCACGCTGACTGTCTGGCCATTCCTAATGGAAAATCGAGCAGAGACTGCTATATATCTCCATGACACTAACGTTATATCTATTGATAGGATTTCACAAGTATGTACGTGTATGAGCTCGTAGGACCGACAGGAATCGAATCTCAATACTCAATAAACGCAATCGTCCATCCGGATAATGTGAGTCTGAGAGCGTACATCACTACCATGTGGTCAGCACGATTGGTTTTCTATGAGCCGATGATACTATCTAACCGCGATACTATAGCACCAGGTTGCATTATTTGCGCTAATGCATGGCTGGCAGACGGGATGAAACATGTACTTCCGTAGATAGATACATGTCCATGTGTACATGTGACCGACTGCGACCCTTATTCCTATTCCTTCTGGGATCCGGATATCCGAGACTTATGGCGCAGAGTTGGACTTTAATATACAAAGCACAAGTATACAATGTAAATTTAATTATAATGAGTCGACAATATTACATTATGATACTGCAACATTCGGCTGATCGGCTCTGGGATGATTGTTCGGATATTGATGCCTTGGATTGTCCATTCAAATGCAAAGTTTTAAAAGCATATGCATGTATACTACATATATGCGGTGTGAATGGATGGGATACACATGTGCATATGCATTAATTCCAACTGCAAAATTGTATTCAAACCTGGGATTCGAGGCTATTCAAACCTGATCAGAATATTTTCCAACAATCTTATTATTTTTTTAAGGACTAAATTTTTAGGTTTTAATGGTACACGTCAACGGAAGAACTAACGACGGGATGTGCTAGTTCCCCATGGACGTCGGACGGGCCTCATAAATCGGCGTATACCTTTCGAAGCTTTCCGGTTCCCCAATACCCATGCACCTTGTACTTTCGATCCTCCCCCGATCTCTCGCCTCCATCCAAGGGCACTTAAAAAACCGCCATAGCCGCCCAATCAGATGACGTTCTTGCCGTCGACCTGCATATGAACTTCTTCAATTGCAACTTTGATGAAGCTTTTGGTCAATATTCGGGCTAGAACTCTCGAAAGCTAGTCCGGGGCTATAGCTATGAAGAAGCCAAAGCAGCTATTGGAAAGGGTTTAGTGAGTGGGGCGCCGGGTATTATTTTGAGGCCCGGCGGACCCTGGTCGGCAAGCTAAGCTCTCGTTCAAGTGAATCACATTGGTTGAATCGCGAACCGAGAGGCGTGTACTGATATTTGATTTTGAGCACCTTAATGTTTTCTCTTGTTGCGTGAAATAATAGCTTGAGCTCGAAAATAAAATATCTACGTTCGTACATAATTTTTAAATTCAGGGACTGTATCTGGGTGCGTCTCGGCTTCATCTCGATCAGCGAATAATCTCGGCAAACCCTCCTTACTCTGATCAGCGAAGAGCCTTATAACGACTTACGAGCACTAAAGCTAAAGCATCGCCAGAACGCTCAAATAGCCATTAACAACAGGGGTGCCGTTTCACAAAGCTAGGCCCGCTGGTGGGTCGCTGCAATGTTAGGGCTGGACACTAAGAGAACGCGCTGTATTACGCTGGCCTAGAGGATCCACATATATGCAGGAGCTGAAGACTTTTCGCCTCTTTGGACGATTGCCATCGGGAACCCCAATTCGCAAGTTTCGCGATATTCGATTGGTCCGGACACGGACACGGACACTGTCCACAACCGCGATAAAGCTTAGATTACAAGTTGATGAGGATCGGGCGTCTCACTTGTCTCCGCACTACCCGAGAGCAAGGCTGTCTGTCCTGAGTGATTTCTATTTTTTCCCAAATTGCAAAACTAGGCTATGCATGATAAGCAGGAATTTCACGAGAGTACGAAAGACTTTGGATACGATGTGCCTTTTGGAGTTCGCGGCGTGCATAAAATCAGGCATGGCGCCGGGGTCAAAATATTGGTTTATAGAGCAACGTGGAATGATGCCGGCATGTCATAAATTCGTCCAAAGAGAAACGTATCAATACAGGGATATCTCGTACGGAATCAAGTATCGTTTCAAGCCAAATACATCAAGGGCGTCTTTATACATGGGTAGTAGCTTTGTCAGGAGACAATTAGCTTACGTTCGAAGGAAATCTTACTGTATCAATCGAGTTTGGCTTACCTTTTGGAAAGACCGAATGGACTGCTTGTCCGCGCAGTCATTTTGACGTCCACGAAAAGGAAATAGAAGGATACCGAAAAGTAAAAGAAGGGAAAAGAATTCATGTCGTAAAAAACCCGGTTAGCAACCTCGAATGATATCAAGCGATAGCGCCCTCTGTAGCTTCCGATTTCTCGGCCTTCTCGGCAGCATCTTGAGCCTGTTCTGCCCAAGTCCCTCGAGGTGTATCTGGTGAAAGAGGCGTTTCTGTTTCAGCCTTAGGCTTAGATCCAGGTAGGGAAGGGAATTCGGCCTCGTTGGCAAAATCAGCTGGCGTAGCTTGTCGTCCTTGCCTGTTTCCCTGGGCAGGCGTAAATCCACCTCTGCCACCACCACGGCCCCCTCCTCTATCTCCTCTATCTCCTCTATCTCCACGCCTTCCCCTACCACCTCTACCCCTACCGCGTGGCGAATTAAAGGATCTGTCGCCTTCACCTTCCATTACGCCGTCGCCCCCAGCCTCCCTAGAGTAGCTGGCATCCGGATTAGAGATGAAACCAGAAACCCCACCATGCGCACCTCGGCGAGACCTGCTCGAATATCCAGATGGATTATAGTCTTCCTCCGTCTTGGAGGAGTCCCATTCACGATTTTGTAAAGCTTTTAGTTTTCGCTGACGGTTTTGCTCTCGTTCGGCGCTGAAATAGGTCAGCAAGCCAAGTTAATTTACGAACGCCGATGTTGTCATCAACTTACTCTAGCTCTTTCTTCTTCTTGCCATCTTCGACCTGTCTTTTTCTCTCCTCTGCTCGTCGTTTAGTTTCTTCAAATTTCCGTGCTTGTTCTGCTTCCTGGAACTTTTGCTCGTCTTCAGCGGCACGTAAGTGTTTCTCGGTACGAGCTTGATTCTTAAGCCGCACAGCTTCCATACGGCTGGCTAATTCCTCCTCGGTAAGCTTTGGGCGATTCGGGCCACCTGTGGTTACACGGTTTCGAGCAGGAAATTCTTTACGAGGAGTTGCAGCTGCAGGGCCGGTTGGAGAGGTTGGCGTGGCTTTCTCCTCGTCCTCTGGCTTCGGGCTTGTCGGTTCTACAGCATCTTCGGCTTCTGTCGTTGCTTCGTTCGCTCCATTCTCTTCAATTTGGGTTTCCTGGGTCGTAGGAGGAGCGGGCGGAGGCTGCGCTGGTGCGAATCGGCTCACAATTGCACTGCCAGCACCATCGCTGCCCTTCCATTCTGCCGGTCCAGGCGAGGTGGCAGCATGGCCTCCTCGAGCGCCTCCCCGACCTCGTTGCCCGCCTCTTCCTCTGCCTCGCCCGCGTGGGCCTCCTCTACCCCGTCCGTTGTTTTGTGCCTTGGGACCGGTAGGAATGATTACCTCTTCCTTTTGTGGAGAGGGATTGCGAACAATCTCGTCATCGAACAAGTCTTCAGCCGGTCGACCGGTATTGGCGAAGTCGTCCTCGGCGGGGTCGAGCGACGGAATCGTTTGCATGTTTTCATCCTACCCGTGTCGCGGTTTTTGTTAGATTCTTCCTTTTTTTTTTTTCTTCGTGGCGCGAACTCAGAAACGCCACTTTGCCGGATTCTAGAATTTTGATGCGGGGAAGATGAGTTTCGGGCTTACCATTGTATATATATCGCGATCAATTGATCAATTGTTGGTGATTAATTATATTCGAGGAAGGTTCTTCTCACTTGGCGAGGTCACTTGGGAACAAAAATGGACCCTGGGGTGCGACAAGGGCTGGATAGATAGCGGGTATTTATGAGGGGCACGCTTGCCCCGCTAAATACGCATTCGATTTCGCCCCGTTTGACGAACTTCCCTGCAAATCGTGTGCGATTTGCGGCAAGGAAAAGAAAAATAAGAAAATAATGTAGAAAAAGGTCATTAAAGTGACTATTATACAAATATCGCTTCATTTCATCCATCTAAATTTTATAAAAAAAAAAAGTAAAACCCACGTCATGCCTTACTGAAAGAGTTCTTTTGAGGGTATCCTTAAAACGCCAAAAAATAGGATGATATGGTACAGACATTCGAACAAACAGTGCCCAAGGAGAGAGAAGAAGAAGAAGAGCGTCTCTTCACCTCGCTGGAGGGCGATAGAATCGTGCGACAGCGGGGCCTAGCTCCTCGCGTTTCGATTCCGCAAGGCCTTGCGCCAATCGCTTTCGCTTCTCTTTCAAGCCCTCGAGTTTTAGACGTTTTTCGTCTATAATGTTCTTCTTGCCAGTCTTTCGAAGATATCTCCTTAGAGCAGAATTCTTGCCTCTCTGGCGGTCCTTTATTTTTATTTTTTCGTCAATCTATTCTCGAATTAGTATTTGTTCATTTAGGATTTTCGTCAGTCGGTAATGCTTACCCGCTTCTTTTCTGCTTCTTGCCAACTTTCTTGATCCTTTTCTTCTGGCCGTCTTCGATCTAGTTTACCAATCTCGTCTTGATCCAACGAAATCATTTCCGGTTGCAATTTGTTCAGCAACATCTTGACTTCGGCTTCTTGTCGCTGCTTCTTATTTTCAAACGGATTCAATTCCAAAGCGTCGAAATTTGCTTCTCCGGAACCAGGTATGATGATTGATTCGAATCCTCCAGCGTGTCCAACACCTAGCACGTCCTCAAAGGGACAGAATCTGACGTCCTCGACAGCGTTCGCAGGTGTATGGTGCTGCAAATATGGCGAATTGGCCTTTTTCCTGATCGCATCCTTCCAGACAACCGTGTGAGACCCCCAGCCGACTGCGAGGAGCCCTCTATCGGAGATATGTACTGATTTTGCTGGTGCCGGCGTTGTATAACTGTGGACCTTTTTGTACATGCGATTATCCCATATGCTTACAAGTGACTCCTGACCGACAGTTGCCATATAATTGCCCTCCCTGTCAACCGCGAGAGCGCGGACCGGACCCTTATGGCAGAGCATCTTCACAAGCGGTGTTGTTACATTTGGCGACCATAGTGTAACTATCCCCTTCGCGTGTCCCACATGTATAATGGCATTCTGGGGGTTTTGGGTCATGGAACCTGGGGTACCCATTTTCGTATTGAGTTCGCACACGAGGTTGCCCGTTGAGGTGTCCTGGTATTTGAGGTAGCCTGCATTTCCGACCGTGGCGAGAAGGAAATGATACGGAAGAAACTCCATGTTTGTGACTTCGATGTGTTTTTTGAGGCAATGGATCTCGATTCCCTTTAGATCGTAGATGTAAACGTATTTTTTCTGAGATACAGCGAAGAATTGGGAGTTGTGTAACCATCTAGCTTTGGAGTTAGCAACTGCTTGTAACGGATTCAATGGTGGTTTGATCTTACTTGACATCGCGAATGGTTTCATTTAGTTGTAGCTCTGTATGTAGCGATGATGCTCGCCAGTCGAAGGCGGCTACATGTCCCTTTCTACCTCCAATCAACAGGTCCGTTCCCGTGCGATTGTAATCGATGCAATATGGTCCGAAAGTTGGCAGCTTCAGTTCGAATCCCTTCTTTGCAGTCCCTACATCCAATTCCTGCTGGATGGCCTTCTGTGTAAAGTGATAGGTCTTCTCAAGCCCTTCGGCTTCCAAATAACCTGGTGTTTCTTCCAGCAAAAGCTCCGCAGCTTTTGCTTGCAGCGCTGCATCCCGGACCTTTCCCTCCATGCGCTTCATATTTTCTCTTAATCTCTTTCCTTTGATGGTTTTGACTGGTACTCTGGCGCCGCGGCCGTATTCCTCGAACGCCTTCTGCTGAAATCCCTGTATCGCCATTTCCTCTGCTTCGGCCTGAGTTTCTCTGTATCGCTTCTGGAGCATCGTTTTGGCGTCGACCTTGGTAGTTCTGCTCGGGGCGACGGCAACAGCGCCGATTTCTTCGTCGTCCGACTCCATGTTGGGCTGGTTGGTGAGAGAGCTCGTGTGATGAATGAAGGTTTACAATCAAAACTTTTTTTTTCTTTCGCGACGACTAGGCTTTTTAGCTGCAGCTCACGTGGTGATTAAAAAGTCGCCCACAAAAAAAACACAAGCAACAAATTTTCTACTCAATTTTTTTCCGCCCGATCTTCAACCTTCACCACCTCTCGAAAAGATTCAATTCGGCGCCGATTTAACAAAAACCTGTCTGCCTACCATACCCTCGAGCTAAACGAATAGGAAAAGGCTACTTCGACGTCATAATAAACATGGTGTCGAATTCGCACCACCATCGCTCGTCCACAAAGAACGGCCACAAGCCTTTCAAATCAAGACATGCTACCAAAGGCCAACTCGCAAAGCAGAATAAGGGCAAAGTCGAAAAGACCAAGGGTTTGCGACAATCTCCAGCTCAAGCTCTCAAATCCAAGCTCGACAGACGGAATCAAGCCAGACAGCGGCAAATCCAGAAAGCTATTGAGCGTGCCAAGGACGATAAGATCTTTGATGGAAGGAATGGAGCTCCACGCATCGTCGCCGTTGTCCCGCTGTGCGCGGATACTTATGCAGAAGTGGTCTTGAATCACTTGAACGTTGCTTTGGACATGGAAACGAACAAATATCCTGCTGGTGTGCATCTGGTTGGGTAAATTTTCTTCAGTGTCCAAGACAAGCAGAAAGGAAGAATTACTAATAAAGCGATAATATTCAGTATCGATCGGTTTAAACAAAAGATACAATACATTGTCCCCGAACGTAAATTACTACCGGTACTAGACGCATGCAAGTTCGCCGACTTTATATTTTTCGTCTTATCTGCTACACAAGAAGTCGATGAAATCGGAGAGGCATTACTGAGAGCGATCGAATGGCAAGGTGTCTCCACTGTGTACAGCTTAGTGCAAAATCTCAACCAGGTAGAACCTGTGAAGCGGCGGCCGGATGTCAAAAAATCGCTGTTAAGTTATATCAATCACTTCTTTGCGGAAGAAGATAGGATTTATGCGGTGGATAACCCTTCTGAGGCGTTGAACGTCATTCGGTCGGTGTGCTCACAACATCCAAAGGGTATCCTATGGCGAGATGCTCGTTCCTACATGCTAGCTTCGGATCTAGCTTGGGATGATGCCGAAAATATGGCATATGTCACCGGCACGGTGCGAGGGAAGGCTCTGAAGGCGGATAGATTGGTACAGTTGCAAGATGGCGGTGTCTATCAAGTTGAAAAGGTAGTCTCGCTACCAAATGAATCGCATAGGGGGGATGCAATGGAGGTATCAGCGGTTGTAGATGCGCCTTCCGAAGACCAGGATTCGTTGGAACAGGTTTCGGACGAAGTTTCCATGGAAGAAGATATGATGCCGGTGCCAGATACCCGGAAAGGAGTTTTATTGGACGATCATCATTATTTCGATGATGATGAAATAGATGGGGTGGTACCAGAGCCGGTGAGGAAGCGAAAGCTACCTCCTGGTACCTCTGAAATGCAAGCCAAATGGATTGTCGACAGCGATACAGACGATTCTGACCTCGATGATACGGATGAAGTGGAAGAATTGATGGAGACCGAAATGGAAACTGAAGACGATGACAAAATGGATGCCCAAGACGACATGGATGATGCGACCACAACATTTGGAACTTCAAAGAGTGAAATGTTCATCGATCTCTCTCCAGAAGAAGAAGCTAAAGCGTAAGCTCACAAAATTCACATGAATATTGAATCAAGAGCCTAACATATTTTAGTATTGCCGAATTCCGTCAACGAAAGAAAGAAGCAGAGGAGGATCTCGAGTTCCCTGATGAATTCGAGCTTCGACCCGACGAAAAGGCCAGCGAAAGATTACACCGATACAGAGGTCTGAAAGATTTCAGAACATCACCATGGGAGACGAGTGAAGACGTTCCGTTCCAACCTAAGCGATGGGATGCATTGGCTAGAATTGATAATTACAAAGCTACCAAACTGAGGGTACAGCGTGAGGCATTAGTTGGAGGTGCCGCAGCTGGCTCGAGAGTTAAAGTTTACCTTCGGGGAGTTCCAAGAGAATTGGCGACTATGGCAGTCGATGAATACAACGGTCGCGTGACGGGCTTGTTTAGCTTATTACGGCATGAGCACAAGAAAGCAGTCGTTAACTATAGTATCACTCTCAGCAATGACTACGAAGGCCCACCTATTAAAGCCAAAGATACCTTGATCCTCCAATGCGGCTCGAGAAGGTGGAAAGTCAGACCATTGTTCAGTCAAGGAGGAGCTACCAAGAACAATGTTCACAAATACGAGCAATTCCTGCAACCTGGGAGAACATGCGTAGCGACAGTAATTGGAGAGGTGGTTTTTGGCAATGTCCCAGTGTTGTGGTGGAAGCAGCATCCAAGTGGTAAGTGAAAATGATGTCTTCTTTCACCTCAATACGATACTAACATTATTATAGGGAATCTCGAATTAGTTGGGACGGGTTCATTCCTAAACACCGACCATGAGAGGGTTATTGCAAAGCGCCGCATCTTAACTGGTCATCCATACAAAATTCACAAGAGAATGGTCACAATTCGGTACATGTTTTTCAGTGCCGACGACGTGAATTGGTTCAAAGCTCTACCCCTCCACACTAAACGAGGACGAAGTGGGTTCATCAAGGAAAGCCTCGGTACCCACGGATACTTCAAAGCTACGTTTGACGGCAAACTAAATCCGCAGGATACAGTTTGCGTGTACCTTTACAAGAGATGCTTCCCGTTCGAAGCGGAGGAATGGTGTGGACGGTAGATCCCTTGCCGGACCAAGTGAAAAATAACAGTGACATTTCTTTTGACTGGCGGCGGTTTTTCAGTACTCTCGGGCATGTTCTAGATCTAGGAGTTCAATGTGTATGGATAAAAAGCAAGCTTGATTTCTTGGGTGGCAACAGCTGTTATTATATTAGGTTTAGGTTAATGCGGCAGGAAGCTCGATCCGGCACTTTCCACAAACCAAACATTCTATGATCTCGTGATGTGATGTAATCAGAGGCACATGTGGGAGAGACCCTTGATGGTTATTACATCGTATCGATGGATGCTGTAGGGGTTGTCTACTAACCCTTATCTGTATTAATATATTCGCTTCATGGCATATTTCTGCCGGTTTCGAGGATCGATTCCCACTGGGGGTTCATGAACGTTCGTATGACGTTGATAGTCGTCAAAGTACTTTAAAGTATAGCCTCCCGATTGGCGAACTGTGAACATAAATACTTCAATGGCCGCACCTTCTTTTCAGCTAAAATCCGATTTTTACACACATCACTACAATTCATAAGTTCCTCTATAAATATAGGAAGATCACTTTATTCAAAGTTAGTTTTTATCCAATAATATTAACTACTCGAGAGTAGTCTTTATGAGGCGCTGACGGTTGTGTGTAACTCCACAGCAAACAACACAAATCCACTTCCAACATGAATCCCAACTCTAACGATAAGAGCAGCATGAGCGGCTACCAGGAGGTATACAATTTTCCATCGCCGATTGACAGAATTTTATCTTTACAATCATAAATATCTAATCAATATTGTAATAATAGGGCATGCGAAGCAATGTCGACCGTGAAGACAACCCAATGCAATTGCCAGAAAGAAGGAAGAGCTGGGTATGTACAGTACTTGCATGCTCTGGTCACTCTAGCACTTCACCGAATTGGAAATACACATAAATACTCAGATCCAGACTAATAACAATGAGTACAGACTGAGAGAATGCGAGAAACAATGGGCTTCCAAAGTAATCCAACCCAGCAATCTTCCGATAAGCCAATGATGCAACAAGCTCAAGCTCAAGCGGAGAACGTCATGGACGACGTGAAGAAATCAATGGAGTCAACGGAAACCGGTGCAAAAGTGCAGCGACGGGGAAGTGAAGTGTTGGAAGAAGTCAAGAAAGAGATGAGAATGAAGGGTATCGGCGGCAACCAACTATTTGGTTCACCAAATGGTTCAAATAGGGAGGGTATGGCAGGAAATAGTTTTTTGACAAAATATGCGAATGAGAGCGCACCGGGAGAAAATACGGCTTGAAGCAAGTAGCTCACAGCCTGAAAAAAAGGCAGGAACTTGCATACGTTTTAAAATATGCGTTTATGTACTTTTAGTTTATGCCAAGAATGATACCAGTTGCACTGTATGAAGCCAAGAAAAAAGGATATTTATCTGAGGTTTTATTATCCCCAGGCGATTTACTGGCTGGATCGAAGTTCCCCTGAGTCTTGGATAGGTGCAGCCCTCAACTGTTGTCAGAAAGAGCCTTCAAAATTTTTGAGGGTTCTGACATGGTTTTGGGTACCGGTACTCTTCCACGAAGCCTGCCTTCAAATCCCCTTAGGGCCACATGCATACACCGTACCCTTTCCATAGGTTAGATGTTCTTTTAGTAATTTCTACTCGTGACTTATAATCCTATTTCTTTGCCCTCCGAATCCTATCTTCGTAGTTCTCGCCAATGCATCATCTTGTGAGATCATTCATTCTTCTCGAGTGCTTCAAGAGCCTCGAGCTCCAAGCAAAAGTCTTGGCAGCACCAATCCGTTACCTCATCATGCGCATGGATCTCAGATTCATTTTCTAGAAAATCGATAACATCTTCGACATTCCTTCTGTCAATTTCGGCGACCAAGTATTTCCTTACATAAACATGGGCTTTCTTCCGGTGGCACCCCTGTGACGCTCCTTTCATACCCAGAATTCGGTTGTTGCCCGATAACTTCGAAGATGATGTAGTCGTCGCTTTCGATTTGGAAGTAGAAAGCCTAGTGTTTGTAGTTGCCCTCATGGGTTGAATTCAGTAGATAGCAATGAATAGATAATTGTTTCGCATTTTCATCTTATTGGAAGCCACTCGACTGCTAACCTTGTCGAACACAAAAATAGGTAAAAAAAAAAAATCAAGCACGGTCTATAGCTCAGCGATAGTTCATGTCTTCTATTAATATAGTTATATAAAAAGATGGTCGCGGTAAATTTCGCGATTGCAATTATATCGTGGGTGTGTGAGAGAGGTTCTAGATATTTCCGACACAAGTTTTCGATGTGCATATACTCTGCAGGAACTTTATCAAAACTTCAAAGAGATATCTTGATCTTAACATGCTATCTGCGGTCATAGCAGGAGGATAATTGGGTATCCCGTCTGCTCTGCCTTACACAAGCCTCCTAGCGATTTCGTAGTACCTTTGTGGGTGACCAGAAGGGAATTGGGATTACCGCAGATGAGAAAATTTTTTTAGACTTTTTTTTTTATAATCCTAGCACGCGTGTCTTGCACACGAGACAATTGACTAGGGTTCCTTGTTGTTGATGCAAAAACTCTATACACTGCTAAAGATATGACAAATAAATAGATTATTGTCTTCAATTTATGCTTGAATAATCAAGAGACTACTTACTTGACTATCATTATGTCGAATTTACCTGAGGGTGTTGTATGTTGAATATGTTGGATTCGTAATGCCTATCATATCGCGCCTGCTCTGCAAATATGCCAAGCTACTCCTTTCTATGAAATTCACAATTTAGAGTATTTATATTTACCAGCCTCGTACAGACTTTATCATGCTCTTTGGTAATTACCGTTCATAATCACGCCGTTGTTCAACGGAACTGACACAGGCAATGAGTGAGAACTGATATTCGAAACGGCGAATAATTGAATGGAATTTTAAATAGTCGATCCACACGTCTTGAAGGTTCGAGATTTTATTGATTGAGCTTTATATACATCCACGTGAGTCCAGTATATATAAATGTAATCCTTCCATCAAAAAAAAAAAATGCACGAACCGTGTGTAACGTGATGAATTTAGCGATTTCGGTGTGACGATATTGATATATAAGACTCCTAGGAGGAGCAGAATCTAGGCAGTCGTGCCTAGGTTTCGGCATGGATCGATGATTGGGATGCTAAGAATAATTAGTATGCTGGCATTAATTCGTTTCGATTCACGAAATTTCGAAAGTACGAAGTTCAAAAATTTCGGAAGTCTTCAAGAATTCTACGTACTAAGGGAGACAGGTCTTTCTAGGCTGTCCTGCACATTGATAGCAGTAAAGGTAGCCTCCGCTGGCAGCAGCTGGTTCGGCCACAGCGACAGGGGCTGCAGCTGGGGCCGCGAGGGTGGTACCAGCAATGGTCAGGATGATAACGCTGAAGATCTTCATTTTTGATGTATGAGTAATTGAAGTCTGGCGAATTTAAGTTTGGATAGAATTTGTGTATTAGAGGTTTAGATGTGAGGAATGTTTCTTGTGATTGTTTGGAGAAACTTGTACAAATTCCAGGATTGAAGATCCTCAACAGTGCCTTTTATACTTTTTAAATTTTTGAGTCCTAACGTTATTATGGAGAAGCCAAGATGCTTAATTAATGAAACCCAATATCCCGATACAAATGTGCAAGGAGGTTGTGAAATTCTACAATTTACCAAGCCAGAATTAGCCTGATTGAACATGCCGTGACATCACAGTTTTTGGATACTATTTCCTTAGCTTAATGATGAGATATTTTTTAATACAAATCTTTTCCGAATTCAGTTGCTGTTAGGTATGCCAATACAGATTGTACAACAGCTAAATATTTTCACCAGAGTTGTAGCGGGAAACACGCCTTGCCTGTTCACTATTACCATAAATTTAAATTCTTCTAGCTTCTGGCTAATAGCCAATACCTACATTGTGGCACATAATAGATCCAAGGATGCTGACTTGTGTTGCAAGCGACGGGATGGCTTTACCGGATGCATAATTCTCTGCTGACCCACAGCTCTGGGCCAAGCTCAAGCGAAAATTCGCGGGAATCGGCCCCTTCTCCGCGGATTGCCACTATTCTGCTGCATAGACAAAACTGCAATGAAGCTTAATATTAATGTACATACATGTACATAGCTTCAAAATGGTCCTACTGGTAGATCTACAAACTGTCTGCCAAGTAATAGTTGCGTAAGTTACATTCAAATTTAGAACTAACGAAAGGGTAATACGTAATTAATCTATCAAATATGCAAATATTCTTTCTCTTACTCTTATGCTTACCAAGAGCTTTGTAACGTTACTACCTGATTGATTTTAACAACTCTCCTTAACTGATAACATCCAAAGCGATACAACCTAAAAGAGAAAAAGTTTTTCAATCCATTCGGTCGTATAATACAGGTGGTTCTCGAAGCTACTACGTGAATTCAAGAGTGTAACTCGTAGAAACATGCCGGGATTTCGAGATAACTTCTACCAAATTGCTGCAATTGACCTTCGGAATATATCGCAGAAATATCCATATGCATATATTTTAAAAAGGAGAAGTTTCTACGTTATTCAGTGTTGATTGCAGCCTACCCAGCTAAGACATACCTTCTCGAATGCACTGTCGTATTACCTATATAACTAGCCACCCCAGACCTAGGTCTGTATTTCATTCCTTCCGGATTTATATCCCAGAAACTGCAATGATTTACAGACATTATTACACTTTTGACAACATTGATATAATGCCGATATATTCATAAAGTAATGGCACCCTTCATAAGTCTTGGCTCCTTACATGTGAATATTTCCTTACATTCAGCTGGATATGCATACTATGACTAAACAAATACCTATTTGAACCAATGGAAAATCTCTTATAACTCGTCATTAGAATGATATTTTATTCCATGAGCTTACATTTAGAACTTTAAACATCTAACTAGTTCCAGAGCTGAATATTTCCACTCTCTTCACTTTAGGTCGTGTTCTATGGTTTGGGTATCTCTATTTCAAGCTCTCAATATGAGCTGAAGACCGGGCGAATCAAGCTCATCAGTATAGCAGGCACTAAATGTCTGCCCATATATATATTCCGTCTAGGTTTGCGGATTTCAAGACAATGTTACACTATCGATACCCTAACCTAGCTAATTTTGATGAATTAATACGCAACGATATTTGCCTCACAAAGATACCAAACTTGTGAGAAGTTTCATTGCAATATAAATATATGAGTAAATCAAACTATGGCACTAGGAGGTCAGGATATACATGGGAACATATGTGATATATATAAGTACTATTTAATCCCAGCATATCATACAGCCATTTGATTCGAGATTCTACTTTTTCTTCAAGTTTGGCAAGACTAGTAGCTTCTGATTCTAAGACGTATAATCTCAACTGGACTGAAATGTCTGGAATCCGAAATTTAGCTTCAAATACTCTCATAGCCTTAAAAGCTAGCCGCCATACGCCCACTAAATAAAGCCTTCTAAAGCATATGTTTATAGTCTGTAAATCTAGCGGCTATATATATAATGTACCCGTGTGAACGAACGGTCGTACTCATAATTCAATCTATCACGAAAGAAAAAATCCAAGAGAAAAAAGTCAATAGTTTCGACGTCGTTTAGGGGTGGAATACAGTATGTTATATGAAACGTTTCATCACGTAAATATGTATTCCACATGTTGCCCGCTGCCAGTGTCATATCGTTGCAAAAAGCCAGCAATAGGTGATATCTTTTCTCCTTTTCACTTTTATCAAAAAATAAATTAGATCATCCACCTCAGACTCCATAAAACCACCGCCTCTACAATCTCTCTTCTTTGTTATCGAGCGCTGTACATTTTTTTTTATCTGACCGATGAGAATGTGGGCACGTTGGAGTTTGCTGCTCCTGAGGTAGAAGTCGTTCAGGCACATCTTCAGTTGACACCGTTTCAATTCAGTACATCCAAAAAGTACAAAACTAGACAAAGCGACATGTGGTCATTTGGTGCCTTAATCATGTCATTCCGGGTTAACCCGAAACAATTTCGAGCGAAGGAATTTGCGATAGATGGCTTGAATTGCCATAAGCGCCTAGTAAGGAAAGCTATTTCATTCAAAGAATCTCCGAGAGTTCAGTACATTATATGGAGGGGTCTTCAGATCGACCCAAAGTCGAGGATGTCAGCAAATGAATGCGCAGACTATCTTAAACACTTCTATCCGTCTTCGGAGTGCCAGGGGTTTCTAGAAAGTTGGGGAAATGATCGCATGAACAATAGTATATTTTTGATTTTCAGTACTGCAGTGGAAAAGATAAGAACGAATCACATATATACTCTATTAATGTTGACTCTGGTTCAGGAGCAAATACGACATATATGCATATATTTAGATTCAGTTAAAGGCAAGGACCTGGCATGTTATTATTCCTTTCTTCTGAGCGAGATTCGATTCTATAACAGCGCTTTGAAATATTCGAAATGTGACTCCAGTTACCTTTTGTTGCATTGTTGGTGTTGATAAATCTGAAGCAAGCTGCAGGTTCTCAGGGTTCTTAGTTACAGGACTGTCAGGTTTCGTATTTTTTGCAAATTTTGCGTTTGAAATCGAAACCTAAATTCGGATTTATATCCCAGAGACTATGAGAATGAAATAATAAACAGAAATTGTGAGAATGAAACAAGTGAAATCTTATTCTATCATATTATTTTGAAAACGGATGATATCAACCATCTCCCTTGGCCTATATTGATTTTGTATCATCCTTCGGATTAGGATTCGATATATCGATATAAAATAGTACGGGGATACTTTAAAGTCCTCGAGACTAGAGAACCTGAAATTTTTAAAACGATCTAGTATAATATTTGCTATTTGGAAAATCACCACTGCAGGCCCATACCAGCTGGCTAGTAAGCCCCAAGTTAGTCCTAAATGAAGAAAACTCATTTAGCCTTGACCTGTCTAGTAGTTCCCGTCCGGTTTCGAGTCTGTGTCCATCCCATGCATACTCCGAGTTCCCAGCATATACTTAGTATGCATATAAAATTTTCTGCCAACATAGCTAGTGCCTTCCTAAAAAGAAAATCCCAAAAAGAAATAAAAAGTAATTTCCACCTGCGGTAATTCCGATTCCCTCGTCGTCACCGACCAAGGTACTAAGAAATCGCTAAGAGGCTTGTGTAAGGCAGAGCGGACGGGATACCCAATTGACCTCTTGCTGTGACCGCAGATGAAATGTTCCTATTCACAGCCGCTGATAATCTATTAGGATAACTCAGTCATTGTTATTTATATTTTGAGCTTTCAAATTCTTATCCACGAATGTAATACTTAATATCGTCGACACAATAACTCCGAGTTTGACACTTAGCTAATTAAAAAAAAAATTTAACCTCGTCGTCATAATTGGGATTTAAAAAGATAAATTTAGAACTCTAGCCAGGTTTAGTATCGATATACTAGTGCTGAATACTGTGGCTATATCAGTGTCTACGACATGTCACTCGCTAGCTGTAGAGTTAGTCTTGTGAACGAGTCGCAAAAATTACGCGCTGAATTCTAACTCCAACACCAAAAAACCGCTATCAACACCACAACCTCGGCCTACACTTCAACCTCACCATCAACCCTAACGACCAACCTCAAAATAATAAAAAAAATAATGCCGCCTCCGACACCCCTATCCCCACCAGAACTCTCTTACCTCTTCACCTCCCTCTCCCTAACTCCTCCAATCCGCCCCGACCTCCGTTCCCCTTCTCAATTCCGCCCACTCATCGCAGAATGCAGCTTCCTCCCGCACTGCAACGGCTCCTCCCGTATATGTATGACCGAAGCCGGCGAATGCATCGTCGGAATAAAAGCCGAGGTCGAAAAGGACGCAACATCAAAATACGCTACCATAATCGAACGCGAAAAGTGGATTGAAGTGTCCGTTGAAGTCGCTGGCGGTGGAGCGTCCGGACCCGGTAGCGGTGTCGGTGTGGGTGGTATTTCCGGCGCCGGTGGTGCGTCCGGACGGGACGAAGGGGATGGCGGGGCGGCAGTATGGTTGAAGGAGGGTCTGTTGGCTTGTGGTGGGGATGGATGGAGTATTTTGGATCGGTTGGCGATAAGTAAAGGGTGGCATTGGAAGTTATATATCGATGTGAGTTCCCCCCGCCCCCAATAATAGCCAAGATGCAAGTCTAGAGATATGTGTTTTTTATGAGATGCTAATAAAAATTGGATTGGTAGGTTTTGCTGCTGACACCGACGTCGCATCCCTCGCCGTTACTTTTATCAACAGCGGTTAATATGGCGCTTGATTCGACGTATCTACCAAAACTAACCTCACCGCACGATGTAGATGATATTCCTACATTTTCTGACGATTGGGCTATCTCCGTGCCGCTTTACGACCCTACAACATTCCCACGGCCTCCGATTTCCCTCCCCGTTGTTGCGATTAGTGACAATGTATTCCTCGACCCGAGCGTGGCTGAAGTCGCAACCGCAGAGGTGGGACTGGTTGTAACACTCGCTCTGTCAGATTCGGATGGCAGTTGCGATATTGTGGGGGTGAGGGGTATGGAAGTCGGACGAGCAGGTGGGAAGGAAGGTGATCGAAAGGGTATAAATCGCAAATTACTTCGGAAAATGGTCACGACATGTGTGAACGAAGCTAGCGAAGTGATCAAATCTCTGGGTGAAACCACGCACAAGCAAATGTTTCGAGCCTGATATTTGAACATTTTTATGTTATTTCTTTTTGAATCTTATCTTGTTGCTATTGGCATCTAGCATTGGCGTTTTTTTTTAATTGGATGGTGGGTATATCAAAAGGTTTATATGTACAATAGAATATACTTGAAAGTAATTACACGAATACAGTAGAGTTTTCATCATCGGATAATATACCACACTCACCACCAAGTCTTCTTCCCCTCAGCTGGGACAGGTAGCGGCTGTTCATCCAATTTGATATCCACCACCTTTCCCTCCTCCGTACTACTCTCCATCGCCTTCTTCTCTGCCTTCTCCTTCTCTTTATCGGCGATATATTGGTCAATGGTCTTCCCATCAATCACAATCCCCCACCCGAAATCGACATCTCTCTGCGTCCGTTTAATCCCCCAACTTCCCAACCCCTCGCCAGGTCCACCGACCTTCCCCTCAACGACATACCGATAATGCGCCTTTCGCTCCATATCCTCTGAAATCTGCCTCCGCTTCTCCATAATCCTCGCAGTATTAATCCTATCGCTTTCTCTATACGCCGCGATGAAGCTCTGCGCGGACATGATGGGGTGTTTCCAGTCCCAATATGCGAGTTTGGCAGCGTCGTCGTTCTCCATAAAGTTACGGTACATGACGTAGATAGCGAGGGAGACGAGGACGCCGAATGCGACGAAACCGTGCAGTTTGGGTGAATGGAGTATCCAGTGTGTTATGGTACCGGGAGCGGGCATCAAGCCTGGATAGTGTGTTCGCTCGTCCTTGTGCGGTTTTTGAGGGAGCGGTTTATGGGCTGGTTCGCGGGGTGGGCGGGGTCCGGTTGGGTGGGATGGGGGGTTGTATCTGGTGGGTTGTTCTAACACCGGTTGCGAGGAGGCGGGTTTGGGGTATTTAGGTGGGATGCGGAGGAATCGTCTGGTCGGAGGGGCAATTGGGAGGTTGGATGCTCGGGCTTGAAGTCGGACGAGGCCATTGGGCCATCGCGGGAGGAGGAGCCGCGAAACGGCCGCCGTCGAAGCCATTTTTGGCAAAGGAGCTATGATAACGAATGGTGGTTGAGGTTCGATATACAGAGTATCAAATGTGGTTTTGGCGAGGTTCGATTCGGTTAGAATTTATAGCTGCCGAATATTCCAACACCAATCAACGCAAGCTTCTCACACATGATCATGACATGATTACATTTTTAACACCCAGGATTATATTATATCATAGGCTCCGAGTTTATTGTATAATAGAAATAGGAAGGAAACTTCCAAATTCTAATTCACTTTGTAGAAAACAATTTTTTTATGGTTGGTGTAGCTATTGGAGATGTTAAAGCTTCCACTGAGAATCAATTAAAAAATTAGAATTTATCATGAGTCCAACCCCATAAGCCACGACGCCTTTAACACACAAATCAAAGGATATTTGACCGCTGATTCAAATCGTAGCTACTCTTCCTTAGTGCCTTCCTCCTCAGCATCTTCATCATCTTCTTCAGATCCGATATCCGCCACTCCAACCGCAATCTTATCCAATATTCTCTTCGTCTATAACATTTTAAATCAGAATTAGAACTGCCATATGTACTCGCAACCAAGAAGGATAAACTTACCCAATCTCTCACGTATCCCCACACGAATATCAAAAAGTTAACAACCCCCCAGAGAATAATTATCCAACTCAGTTGTCCAAGTCTATCTCTTCCGTTTCCCCGTTGAACACCAGGCGGTCCGCCAAAGATATACCTCAGCCAGTAATTCGAAAACACCAAGACCTTTGCAAACCCGATGAGTCCCAAGGCACTCAGGCCTCGAACCATATGCTCTATCCACCCTACTTTGCCTCCCGATGCAGCGCCCAACGGTGTCCTCGGCACGCGGTTCTGCATGGTCGGACCGTATAGTGTGAATCCGTTAAGACTGAAGGAGAAGTTGCCACCTTCGACAGCGTACCAGGGATTGATGTAGAGATTTATGATCGGATCCGCAACGTAACCCCTGCCGATGGACATATCGTTAGCAAGATACCCCGAAAAATAAACAATAAATGACAAATAAAGAAAATTGAAAATTGAAAAGAATCAGAAGTGACACAGTCAATGACATACAAGATGAATACGGTGGCCACAAAGATAAGTGCTGTGATGGTAATTTGCACAGCTGCACTGGCGATGACCTGGGCAATCTTCAACCTGCGAAACTGGTACTCGAAATGACATGTCGGGCATTTATAAAAGCTCTGTGAATTGGCAGAATGTAGTCGCCAGGCCCGCAGACACTCCTCGTGGACGTATCTTGCGGACCCTTTACATTTGCACGGCGATATGAGACGACCGAGCTCCTCGTCGACATCTTCAGTGGAGGTATCGAGACAGATACGACATTGTTTGACTTTACGGCGGCGAGGGCGACGACGTGGGATATCCTGAGATGTATTATGCTGTGATGATGATGGATCCGTTGCAGAGGAAGTGGCTGGTGGTGGTGGTGGGGCGGAAGACCAGCCTTCCGAGGCGGTGGTGGAGGTCGGGGTGTGTATTGAGGGAATCTCGGGCTCGGAGTCCCAACCGCCTGGGGTGTTCGTGCTGACCCAGATGTACTGCTGGAGGGCAGCGTCTTGACTGTTCTCCTCCGTCGACATGGTTTTTTTCCCGATTAGTCGATTGATAAAGGAAATATCGAGTGATTGATTTAGTGATTCCTCAAGGATAGGAGGAGGTGGCGGGACGAGGCGGCATTATATAATTAAGTCAGCCGGGGCTGGCGGGATTAAACGAAGGCCGCGGGGAGTGCAATCCTCCAAAACCTTCTTTTATAATATGGACAAAATAGTGTAGTATCGAAGTTAATCCCCAGGCGAGGAATGACAGTGATTCATCGTTCTGTGGCTCGTTCGGTTTGAAACTGTGGTCTCTTTGAGGAGTATTTTGACGAGATTATGGTTTTCTTTATATTCGGATGGAAAGCGTCGAGGAGGGCAGCGAGCCGCTTAGTCATCCCGGCGTCACTGCAACAAACACGCTTCGCTCGACGCAGCCGCGTAACCTCACCTCCTCCACCTCAACCTCACTTCTTATACCTCTCCATCCCGACCTGCGTCGTCGCTTCCATCTCCGTTGCCATCGTTTCCTCGCATCCAATTACGCCTCTCTCGATACATTCAACAATCCTTGTCCCATTCTTTCAATCATTCAAGAAGCTCTAGGAGCTTTTTAGACCTTACCGTTATCCACTATGGCAGACCGATACTCCTTCTCGTTAACCACCTTCTCTCCAAGGTACGTAACACCTCATCCGAGCTATGTCAAGCTTCAATAATAGCTAATATCTGATTTCTCATATAGCGGAAAGCTTGTCCAGATAGGTTCGCGATAAACCACTTTCATAACATACCGGTTTTGAAAGCTACATCCAAACGCTAACAAAATCCCCCACCTTTCCCAACATATAGAATACGCCTTGAACGCTGTCAACCAAGGAATAACAGCTCTCGGTATTAAAGGTACATCAACTCATCTTCAACTTCCCATCATCGAGATACCAAACCAATCATCTCTATCTCTATACCCATCTCTTCTTTTCTCCCACTTTCCTTCTTTCACCCATGTCCAGCTCTCAACTAACGCTATACCCAATTCGGTAGCAACAAACGGTGTCGTCCTCGCCACGGAAAAAAAATCCTCATCCTCCCTGATAACTCCCAACTCGCTCGAAAAAATCTCCCTAATCACCCCAAACATTGGCATGGTCTACGCGGGCATGGGCCCGGACTTTCGAGTACTAGTCGACAAGGCCCGAAAAGTATCCCACACCTCATACAAGCGCATCTACAACGAATACCCACCGACCCGTATCCTCGTCCAAGAGGTCGCCAGAGTCGTGCAGGAGGCAACGCAGAGCGGTGGTGTCAGACCGTACGGAGTGAGTATTCTCGTCGCCGGGTGGGACGAGCACACGAACCAGCCGAGCTTGTATCAGGTTGATCCATCGGGGAGTTATTTCCCCTGGAAGGCTACGGCGATTGGCAAGAGTGCGACTAGCGCCAAGACGTTTTTGGAGAAGAGGTATGCTGAGGGATTGGAGTTGGAGGATGCGATACATGTTGCCTTGTTGACGTTGAAGGAGACGATTGAGGGTGAGATGAATGGGGATACTGTTGAAATCGGTACGTTTTGCTTTCATCATTTCTGGAAATGACGTTTTTGATATGATTGACTAACAAAGATACAACATATAGGTATCGTTGGTCCACCCGCAGACCATCTATTAGGATACGAAGGCGTCGAGGGCAAACAAGGCCCGAGATTTAGAAAGCTAACACCGCAGGAGATCGAAGACTATCTTACTAACTTATAAACCTAATTACACTTCTTTTACTCTGTCTCTTTACTCCATATTCGAAATAGCCAGTATTATATGATATTCAATATTATACACAACGGCAGTCGAAAAGAATATAGATCAGCAATTCACAATTCGGTTGCTTGAATCTCCCAAAATTCAGATATCATAGATGAAAAGAAATAGAGAAAAAAATAAATAACAAAACATCAAAGTCTCCCAAGGTAACCTCTCGTTCTACAATATTCCATCCCGCACCTTTTTTTCGAGATCTCTATAAAAAAGATCGAAGTCCGAAAACTCTTGCACACCTTTAAGTTGCCACAAAGCCAGCAAACCATTTTCGGTTTCACCACACCCCCATGGCGTGTCAATTAGTCTGTGTCGCAAAAATCCACTTTCATCCCTTTCCCTTCTTTTTCCACTTCCTGTGAAGATTGATTGGAAACTTTTGAATCCCACCTCACTCGGTGTCTCGATCTCTCGGGATTAAGGCACAAACACACCTGATGGTTTTTACCCCCCAGCCGCTCCCCTCCTACGATCGTTAGTGAACACGTTTTGTGGTCATGATTGTTTTGTTGGGGGTTTTTTTTCGCGGTTTTTTGTTTTGGGGTTTCTTCTTGAGGAGAGAAGTGTAATGTAGGTATCGGTACAGACGGGCTATTTCCTTTTTCTTCCTTTTTGGGAGATGGGTGCATAGTATGACGCTGTACCTTGGTGGTTTGGTGGGAAATATAATCATACTTTATATAGTATAGAGTATATACTTAAGTATATACTACTGTAGCCTTGGCTTTTATATCTGGATATATAAGTAAGTATTTAAGCTTAGAATTCAAGGTGTTCGAGTACTAAACAAGGAGGAATCGATGTACGATAATTGATTAGTTTTTTTTTTTTTTTTTTTTTTTGAAAAGAAGATAATATATATAACCCGTATTCTTTTGTTTTCTCTAATACAAAAGGAAGAATATAAAAAAAGAAGAAAAAAAACTATCGTCTTATAAAAACCAAAAGAAACCGTCAAGGAATGACAAGTTGTCGATACGCACGAGTCTACAAATCTCATCATCACAGCATTTCAAAAGCTGTAAAATGAAATTGCAGAGGGAGTCAGAAAGTTAGGTAGAAAAAAAGAACAACTAGTCCAAAAAAAAGGGAATTCTTCAAGAAAAAGCATTACTTCGTGATTTTGTTTTCAATTCACCGCAAGAGGGGAAAAAAGATACAGAAACTGAAAGCTTTGTTGCAAACTAAGAAAAAAGTAAAAGGACACTGCATAAAGATAGAACGGGAAGGAAAGACGCTGAATCGCGAGTAAAAGGCAGATTCAAAGTTTTAAAAAAGCGGGGACGGAAGGAGGAGGAGAGGATGTGTCCAAATGTAAAACCGGTAGGAGAGGTTTTATAGATATTAATGATTGGAGCATGGCAAGCTTTGAACACAAAAAAAAAAGTAACAAAAAAAGGGATAGAGGGGAATATTTTTCGCAAGAAAAGAAGAATAAACAACGATATTAACCAACAATTACGCCGACCATAAGATATTTAAAAACTCCTCCTTCGGTATTTTTGGTTAACGTTAAACAAAAATCAAAAAAGGATCAAAAAGAAGACTAACAGCAAGACCGCGAGTTGGATGAAACAAAAAGCTTAAGAAGGCGAGAATCGTCGGTGGAGATAATAGCAAAATGGGGAGAATTGCCAGCTGTGAGAAATAATAGCAGCTACAACCTCTCAGTTCAAGATATATCATGCTTGTACCTGGTTGGAGGTTCAAGCATGATATTACAAGGTGGTGAATAATTGAGTAGGTGATAATTGAAAGGGTGTTTTTTTTTTGTTCGTCATTGCCGTCGTAAAGTAGACAGGAAATATAGTAGGGATAAATGGTTTCAGAAATGCGTTTACTGTGGCAATGGAGGTGGAGGAGGGGGCGGTAAGGCGGGGCCCGCATTTTCCCATACTATCCTCAAGGTCTTGCCGTTAATCAAGTGGATGGATACGATATTCGCAGATTCGCTAGCGCTCTGTAACACCAAAACAATCGTGTAACGATATTGTTTCGTTAGCAAATCTTAATTCTCTCAATTACGACGATTTGGGTCAATTTCAAATGCCAGGGGGTGGGGAGCAGAAAGGAGGGGCAAAACATGAAAGGAAAAACACAGAATATCAGGCAATTCAGGGCGAAGGAGTGGGACATGCAAGCAAGAGATGCAGGTTAACGTGTCGTGCACTCAATTGAGGAACAACGGCGCAACTCTACTGCATCATTATGCACGCAAAAAAAAAAAAAAAACTGATGATGATGCGACTTTGTAAAGAAGAAAACTACAGTAGTTGGGAACAGGAAAATCGAAAGCTGGAGTGAAAAAAAAAAAAGACATATAACTTACAATCAAAATATCACTACCGTTTCCGGGCTGCGTATTGACCAATGTTACAGTTCCACCGTTCGGTGTTGTTGTCGTAGTTTGCTGCAAGGTTGAATCTTCGGGTGGGTATTGGGGATGCTGCGACGAACCAGACCCGGGAGGCGGCGGCGGAGGCAGGTTTGGCAGCACTCGTCGGGCAGCAATGACAGGAACAGGGCCCTCGGACGCGACCGAGGTTTTGGGCGCCCCGAGGAGAGGTAAACCACGACGAGTCGGCATGCCTTCGACTTTTGGGAGACAGAACGGGACTGAGAAGCGTACAATTCGGAAACGACAAAGAAGCGAAAAGCAATCGGAAGGGGAAAAAAGAGTTGGAAATGGTCGTCGTTAACGATCCGAAATGAAAAATTTATCCCTAGGCGGGTCTGATCGGCAGCAATAGGTTTTATTAGAATGCGTCCCGCCTCGATTGCCTGTTCCTAGCCCGTAGTTCGGTGATTGGTTGGTTCTGACTACCGGGTCAGATGTTAGAATTTTGAGGGCCGGGTATTGGTTCTTTTTGGTGGTCTTGCAGCACCGGGATCAGATAATACGAGCCGGGGTGGACGTCGTATGGATTTTTTAATTTTAAATCTCAAGAGATGTTTCGCTACCGACGGGTATTTGTTCGACAAAAAGACAGGCTCAATGAGTGTAAACGATAATCAACCCTGCTTGGAAAGAAATAGCGAGAGAGGTTGTACCCTGTGGTGGGCAGCGCAGTGGTGACGGTGGTGGTGATGGCGATGGTGATAGTGACGATGGGCGTGGGAGCGTGCGAGCAGATCCAGAGAAAGTCAATCTGAGCGGTCACCTGGAAAATGCACACAGCTGTGAACGGTAATAATCAAGCGGCTAACTGATTAACAGTGGTGAGCAGGCTGGTGGTGATGAGGCAGATATGTGGGACGGAAAGGAGATTCGTTAGTTTTATCGATGGTTATCGAACGAGACTGGCCGACGGTGGTAACGTTGCTGAGATTGGTTCGTTGGGAACGGTTGAGAACGAAGCCTAAGTTACCGGAACAGTGATAATAGAATAAGTTGTTAGAACGGACGAGCTAGCGGTAGACCTGATATGATACGGAAAAGAAAGAAGCAAGTGAGTGATAGTGATTGCAATAGACGTTGAGGAGGTGGAAGGTTTGATAGAGATGGTGACGTTCAAGGTGAAGACGGCTGATGGATGGTATTAGAGGGTAGCGATGATATGGCAGTGTTATAAAAATGGGAACAACGCTGGGAAATTGAAGCTGACGACAGACAGACGGACAGGCAGGCGAGCAGACAGGCAGACGGGTGGGTGGGTGTTTTAGCGACTCCAACCAAGTTCATAGCACCCGGTCAACCACCCACCATCAACCACCCACCACCAACTGTGCACCCAGCAGCTGCACCACCACCACCAACCACATTTGCAAGGCCAGCAAACGAAACCGGCCTCTTGTCTCACGCACAGATTTCACATACATTCATCACAGGAAATTTCTAAAAAGTCAGTCTCCATTATGAAGTGGAGTGGCACCAGTGGTGGAGAGTGCACCGATTGAACGGAGGTGGAGCAGCAGGAGAACGGACGGTGCATACGAAGGACAGAGTGAGCTCAAGGGAGAAAGAACGATGAACAACGACGAACAGGGAATCCAAAGAAGACGATACGGCCAGGGTAATAAACGATGGACGATGTTGTGCGACGGACTGGGGTTCTGCTTCCTTCTTCCTTCTTCCTTCTTCCTTCTTCTTCTTCTTCCTCTGCTTCCTCAAACAGAGCCTCGAAAGCGGATGGATGAAGGAAACGAATACCAGCCACAGATAAACGGAAATATAATTGCACTTACCAACTGAGAGATTAAAAAATATCTTAAATCGATTATTCCAAGTTGAACAACTTCAAACGATCGATGTGAAAGGAAGGAATAAAACGAAAGAAGAAGAAGAAAAAGAGAGAAATAGAGATCGAAGAGCTAACCTGTTATCAAAAAAGGAACAACCAACTTGGACACCACCAACTAAGTAAGTAAGTACTTAACTAACACACCTTCAATCGAGGACAGGAAATAAAGAAAGAAAGAAAGACAAAAAAAAAAGTTAGCATCGGACCTAGTCTGGAGAACATCGGGCCCAAAACGAAGTTAGTGGAATGCAGCCCGCTAACTAACTGACTAGCATGTCATGCAAGCCATAATCAACTCTCCCTCTCTTCTTCCGGGACCAGAACAGAAAACCAGACCGAAGTGTCCGCCTCGGTTTTCTTTTTTTTTTTTTTTTTTTTGCTGAATTCGATTTGGATTTCTCAATAGATCTCAACACTATACCTGCCCGACACAGGCTCCGATCTTCGATTTCTGCATGCAAGTGCAACCATCCTTTTTGTCTATTCTCTATAACTACCCTCATGAGCTCTGCTTTCTGATGTGACAAGCGAACGTTCGAGCATACGAGACACTGCCTTGCTATCAATCAGATATGCATAAAGATGCCATCCCTTTTCAATTATAATAATAACGGATATGGGTAATCAGATACTCATTCATCACAGACGTTGTGACGACAAAGAAAATAAGCATCAGCCCAGCCTGCTGCATTTTTCTTTCTCTGGTCTAGGACGCCGATATTCCGTGGGATGTTCGCTCGAATCACCACCCAAAGAGCCCGATGTCGCACATTACGAATATAAGTTTGTGGAATCACTCCCACGGACCAAAAAGAAACAAAAAAAAACAAAAATGAATTTTCTCCCAATTCCTTCAATCGTATGCGAGGTACCAGCCCGGAAAATGCGCACGACCAGAGGGGGAGGGGGTGCTCGAGCTTCGCCCAAATTTTCAAAATTTCACTTACGTCTTCGGCCATTGTCCATGCCTTGTCAGGAATAGACAGCAAAGCAATATCAAGCCGGGTTGGATGGGAGAAAAAAAAAGAATGAAGGAGTAAATGAAAGAAAACAGACCCCAGAGATCCCCAACCTTTAGCTAGCTCTCGATGTGCATCTGCAGAGCACCCTGCTAGCAACATTTCGCTAAATCCCCAACCAAAAGGTTCGCCCTGTTTTGCTTCTTCGCTTGGAAACCTGTCCAAAAGCCGGGACCGTCGAACCCAGTTAGCAATGGTTTTCGGCTCCGAGACCTGCTTTTGCTTGACATTCTTTTTCTTCGTTCGTCTGTCAATTTAGGCTCTGCACATCATGGATTCCAGCCCAAGATGACTTTCGCCTGAAATGCAACCTCCAATTGACTTTTTTTTTTTTTTTTTTTCGAATCTCGACCCAGAAGGACCGTTATCTGTCTTTAGTAGTTTTTCTCCGAACAGTGGTTCCAGTACTCTCCTGCGGCTCTGTTTAAACCCCTAGCCGTTGGTTGATCAACTTTGTCGTCGGATCAGAATCAATTAGAATCGATTGGCCAGTGCGAGGTCTCGCATGCAACAATTGATCACGACGAGGATGGCGCATATCTGCATGACATACCGAACTCCAACTGTTGTTCCAGAGGCTTCATTAAATTTGAGAATCCTTCTTTTTTTTTTTTCTTAAGCTTTCTTTTAATCAAAAATCGTCTGATGTTGAAACATCGCCTTGAACCAGGGATCCCTCCACCACGAGGAAATCGAAAAAAATATATTTCTCCACGTATAATTATAACGCTCACGAAATTTCAATCAATCCGCTGATATCAATGTCACTCCGAGCAAATGGCACAGCATAAACAAATAATCACCCTGCGAATACGCCAGTCTCTCCAACCATCCAGGTCCGTTATACGCGCTTCTATGCAACTTCAAATCCGTCTTTTTTTCACCTCCCCCTATCGTTAGCCTCCCCAAACCCGCCAAACTACACAAACGAAGTAAAAGAAGGGGGGGTACGGTATACATACCCTAACTTCCTTCAGCTCCAACAAGCTCTTCGCGATATCTAATCTGCCAGGCATGTCGGGGTAGATGTAGACATCTTCCATGCGACTCATACATCGTACAATCTCTCCTCTAACCCCGTCCTTGAGTTCGTTCAACCTGTATAACCCATCCCTCACCTCTTTCGTATGCACATGCGTGAGTCTCGATAACATTATCCCATTTGCTCCACCTCCACCTCCACCTTCAGTAGTACCAACACCACCATTAAAAGTATTGATACTCCCATCCACCCTCTTCCTTCCCATGACTTCAGCTACAAGACTAACCCCACCACCACCACCACCATCCGTACCCTTCCTCCTCCTCCTCCTCTTCCACCCATCTTCATCGTCTCCATCATCATCACCACCACCACCACCCTGCGTATGAGTATAATTATCCGTACGGGTAAATTTAAAGCCACCCTTCAAAACCCGCTTCTCAACCCCGTAAAACGCAACCACGATATCCGCAACCCGTAACCTCGGACATTCCTCGAGGACGAGGTATTTGAGACGCGTGCAATTATCCAATAAATCTCTCAAGAGGTGTTTATCCGCCATGGTCCTGGTTAGGTCTATCGAGGTGTATAACTTTAACGGCAACATTCGTGCTAATATTGTGAGGGTTGTATCGATTGAGAGGTATCGCTGTGTCTCATTGTTGTTATTATTATTCCCATTACTACCGCTACCACTACCACGACGACGAACAGCTGGGTTGTTATTGTTGTTGTTGTTGTTGGAGGAGGAGGAGGAGGAGTTGTTTGTAGAATGATTACTGCCGGTATGGTTTCGGACTACGATTGTGCTATCGAATACGCTTGTTGAAATATTATTGTGAGGTTGGTGCCGTCGCGGGGAGGAGGGGGAGGAGGAGAAGGATATGGCGCGCCATGCGGCGTGGGAGAGGAGGAGGTTGCGGCGGGTGGTGTGGGAGGTTGCGGACCAGGATGTTAGGTCGATTGTGGAGAGGTAGGTTACGATGCAGTCGAGGATGGGTGGGATGAGGAGGAGGGTTGTGAGGGTTGGTGGGGGGTTCATATTTTATATCTATATATAAGTACTTATATATACTCGAGTATATATGTATTTCGTCGATTCGGCAGGCTAGTCGGTTTGGCGACTGGTGCTAGCACTTGCTGTGTGAGAAAAAATGTGTGAGTATTGATGTTGATACGGTATGCTGTATATATATCGAAAGTAGAGTGAAGATTGATATATCTCGATCGAGTACTTGAGGTTGGTGAATATAAAAATAATATAATATCCGTGCGTTACGAACGAGACTCTAATGCAATGCAAGGGCATGCGATATAACGAGGTTCTCCGATTCGGCTTGTTGTAGCTCCACACTATCTAAAAGCAAGCTAGCTAGCTTAGCTACCTCGGTACAAAAGCGGCGACCTATCGTATTGCATAGCCGTTATTTTATTTTATAACGTCGTTTTGAGTTCCCGTCGTCCGATGTTAATAACTCGGATTTGTTCGCCGGGCGGACAATACAGATCCAAGGAGAATACATTTAAAGACGGTGGATGTATCAGACAGGTTTTATAACACGCATGTCCAGCTAGCACAGCGGTATCGGGTTCCCCTCTAGCTCGCTCAGCTCGGTCGTTAGCTCCGTTGTCCAACCCAGCGTTAGTTATATCCCAACGACTACTTAAGTACTTATATAGTTAGTTGATGGGACAAGCGTATATGCAGGTCCGTTATCGTGCATGAACGAGGATGAGGGCATGGTCACGTCAGGTCACCAGATCCACTTGAACATCCATACAACAAGAATAACACCCACGCGGCTATCGCGAGTAATATAACTACTTCTTAAGTACTTAGGTACTTAAGCAATACTCGATCAAAGTAAAAATATAGATGTAATAGATATGATAGATTGGTATAAACAGAAACAAAAATAAATCAGATAAATCAGATTTAAAAAATGCGAAAGAAAAATATGAAAAGAAAGGGGGAAAAAAGGGTCGCTCGACATGAGATTATTATTTTATACACCAAACAAAACCACCATCACCAATGGTATGACCATCCACTCCAAAAAAAAAAAAAAATAAACATCATCCGACAACGGATAAAGACAGAAACTATTATGGTATAGTACCAAACCAAAGAGTCCAAAAAACCAAAGAGGAAATCCCTCTTCCAATAAAATAAAAAAAAAAAAAAACTATAACCGTCCTTTCAAATCGTGAATAGAAAGGATGAATACCGACGTTCAATTACAGTCCGGTTCGTTGCACAAGACAAAATATAACCCCGTTGAAACTCCCCAGTTCGATAGCATAACATCCCGATTAATCCGTTCACCTAAACTTGCTGAAAATAACCGCAATAATCAGAAGCACCAAGACAGTAATAATCGCAATCGTAATCATTCGGTTCGTCGCCATCCTAAACCAACCAAAACCTTGCCCTGTTAGCAACCATTTCCACTACAATCTCCCCCACAGCCCTCCGCCCTCTTCTCAAATCCGAGCATTCAACCAAATTTGAAAAAAAAGGATAAAGAATTGAAACTTACCGTCTAGCCATCCCCTTCAAAGTCTGCACACTCTTATTAACATGCCTCTCCCCCTCCTCCAACCCCTCCCTCGCATGAAGAAGCGTACTCCTCTGTCCGTACAAATCATTCAATATCCCAGCACCGATACCCTCCGTCTCGGCCGCCAACCGCTGACTGTTCTGCAACCGCTGGCTGCTCCTCTCCAATCTCTCGGTACCCGACAACAATTGCTGACGTTGCTCGTATACGGCGTCCATTCCTTGCGGTCCCTTCGCGCCGTATAAATTCTGTCGATCGGATTCGATGGTAGCCCGTTTGAGTGATTGTTTTGCCTTATCGAGGTCGTGTTCGTAGTTTCTTACTCGAGGTGAGTATTTCGAACGGATGTTTGTCGGGAGGTTTTGTTTTTCTATGCGCATTTGAGAGATCTAGTTCATTTCTGTCAGTGACCGACCCCCAATTTTAATATTTTATGTTTTGTTGGGATTCGGAAGATAGAGAAGTGCGGGGGGTATGGGGTGTATGAGTATGAGTATGAGATATATAGTGACGTACGATTTCATCGGCTTCTTCCAGCGCCCGCTGCGCTGCTCTGATGGCAGCCTTTTTGGGTTCACCCGCGAGTTCGGAGATTTGGTCAAGTTTTTGGGTGATATCGGCTTGTACGAGTTTGAAGTCTGCTTCGTAGGAGGCGAAGAGCTCGGTGCCCGGTTCGGAGTCTAGTGCGCTAGTCATGGTGTAAAGGTATTATATGAGATGATCTTTTTGTCGGAGGTTCGATGATTTGTTAGAATCGGGGAATCGGGGGTGGTGGGAGGATCGAGGGACTTTGGTGGAGGAAGGATGATGTTGTGGTTGATGTTAGTGGTGGTGGTGATGGTGATGAGGAAGCAGCTGACGCAAGCTGAGAAGATGGGGGGTTGATAGATGAAGCGGCGGCGGTTGCGGCGGCAGCAGCAGGTTGCACGGGTGACGCGGGATTAAGAGCCGTTACTGCCGACCGACTGATCGGAAGTTTGAAGTTTGACTGGAATATAGTATAGCACACGCTGAGCAGTGGATTACGGAGGAGTATTGCAGTTGGTAAGTGGTTGCGATGAGAAGAAGAGAACAAGAAGAAGAAGAAGAATGACGGAGAGAGAAAGAAGAAGGCGGTGGCGAAGGAAGAAGGGAGGCTGAGAGTTACAGGTTAATGCAGCCCCCCAGTCACCAGTCAATTCAATTCAGGTTTGTTCAAACCACAGCAGGCTTGGTGCTACTATGATGCATGACCGCATACTCAAATTCAAATTCTATAAAAGAGAATAACCCCGCTACAAGAAATTATTAATAAACGCCGGATTCATAACCAAAGAAACAATAAGACCTTCAGCAACATAAACATTTCGGTAATGAGAAGAAAAAAAAAGTGTAAATTCATTGATCCGCCGACGCCATCATGGTATCCACAAGCTCCTGCAGCGGACCCCAATAATCCCTCCCCTGATCCAGCTTGAACTCCTTCACAAACAGCACAAAATGCTTGAACGAGGTGTTCATATGCTTATCCAGCGCCAACGCTCCGACGATCGGGAAATGATGACAGTAAATGTGCGCATACACGCGAGCCAGTCGCTTGAAAAACTGTGTCACCAAAGGACGAAACTCGGGTGAAAACTCGACTCCTACAAATATTACAAACCCCCATCACAATTTTAGCCATTCATCAATACACGCACGTGCAAATAATATATTACAAAACGGAAGCCTATTACGTACCATTCCGTGAGGGGAACACCTTATCATCATCGATACTCCTCTGCACCCACGACATCAAACGTTCGACATACTGCGATGCCGGCATCTTGGTCGGTTTCTTGAATTTGTCGTTATCCTGCCAGAGGTACTCGAATTCATCCGTGGCTTTCATTTCCGGACATGACGTTTCCGTGCAAAACTCCGACACGGCGCCGTACTATATATATACATATATATATACCCCACCGCCTCCTATCAGCAATGACCGAGAAGAAATATACCGTCGTACGGGGAGGAAATGCATACGATCAAATTGATCTGGTTGTAAAAGTCGACGACTATATAAATCGATAAGTCTCAGTTATTGAAGTCTCGTGTGTAGAATGTGAATTTTTATGGTATATATCGCATACGATTAAACGCTAGCCATTCGTCCACATCCTGAAATCCAGTCGGTAAATGTTAGTTCTACATCGTCGCTATGAGAGAGTAAGGCCTACCTCTCCTTCCGGCAACATGACGACTTTGCGTAAGCTACCGCTGCCGAGCGTCGCTTGGGCGTACTGTCGCAGGTGAAAGCTGGTAATGCCCTGTCGCGCCTTGCTGGGCCGGAACCCTATTGCTGGTTTTCTAATCGATAGGTACTGTTAGCATGTTTAAATACAAGGGATTGGTATATTTGGGTGATACGTACGTAGCCATTGCGCAAAGAATATTATGGTGACGGGATATGTGATGTGGTGAATCGATGATGGTTGTCAATGGCGGGGTGGGAAGTGGGATGCGAATGCGAATGATGTGATAAGCTGTCCGTCTGTCCGTCTGTTCGGCTTTGTTTTGTTTGAACCGGCCGAGTTGCTGCAGGAACCAATCGCACAGCTGCAGCTCCACACTTTCACTACTCAAGTACTCAAGTAAGCTAGTACTACCATATATATATCCCGTTACTTTTGGTCTGGGAGAACGCTGCCTTACGAGCTTGGTTGAGACATAATCTCATAAGCATCACGCTCTGAGCTAACTATATGCGTAGAAACGCTTCGAAGTAATATAATAATATGGTATGTCTGGGAAATAGTTTTATTAGACACAGTCAACGTGATCCTAGCTTTAGTCCACCTACCTAGCTTTATATTAGTCTTTCTCAGAATTTATAGTGTGTAAATGATACCAAATTGACAAGTACTCCCTTCTGATCTACTATTAAGTATGTTATCACTCTATGGTACTCTATTTAGCTTTTTCCTAGCCCAGATTTAACAAATGATACATACATCTTTGGCTTGTTAGTATACTTCCAATTGCTCTCGACGGATACCTTTGATGTTGCTTACACACACACACCCACACATACGACAAGAAAAGCGACAAAAGACAACACATATTTTATATGCAATGCAATGCAATGCAAACCAAGTTAAAGACCAAGGAAAGAATCGGTTCAAACGAGGCCTCCATTTTTCAAAAATCCCAATTTATTAAAATACAGAAGGATCTTTTTTCCCTTTTCTTTCGAAATAGCATAGCCTTGCCGGTTCTATAAAACGGGGAAACTTACCCCGCTCTTAGGGGTTCTTCTGAGATCTAGATATATATATGACCAGGCATTGGATCTCATCCCGTCCCGTCCCATCCCATCGATTCTTCTTCACAATATCAACATAATATTATATACTTAATTATTATAAAGCCAGTAGTAGCTAGACCGGAGTTGTCTCGAAAATTAGACATTAACAGAAGCACTGCACTGGATATCTGCTCAAAAATAAGTTGTTAGTGTTATTGTAAGTAAGTATTAAATTTAAGCATCACAATATATTAATAGCAATTTGTGATAAAAGTCAATATTCAATATAACTTGATTTTTGCAAGGTACTCTACTAATTAATTACTCGGTTGGCTAAGCTAGGATAGAATCGAAAACTGCTGGACTCTAGATATCTGTCTATATATATCATACTACCCCTCTCGATCAAGCCATTCTCTGCCGATATATATACGCACCCACTCTTATATTAGTCTCGGCAAACCCTCCTTACACTGCCCTTATATAGTAATTATAATATTTATAAACAATCTCACTAAAAATGGGCAGCAACGCCTCTGTCCCCATCGGCGGCAATAAAAGCAAAGGATCCCATAACCAAAACAACTCACCAATAAGCTGGGTCAGCAACCAGACACAAGAAAACCACACCCATTTCAACGGCGTCAAAGGTGAAAATGCAATGCTGGGGGTGGCAGTCGCGGCTTTGGCCGGAGTCGCAGCCGGCGCGATGCTAACCAAACTCGCGTCGACACCGGCGTCGCATCCACAACCGCCACCTCGTATGCCAGTTCCACGTCAAACCCCGCAAGTCGAAGACTGGGAACGGGACCCACCGAGGTTGACTGCTCCGGATCGTACGGCAGAGGTAATCTGGGATCGATTTGAGGATGCGGATGATGAGCAAGTGGAAGAGCTAGAGGAAGAACAAGTGTTACGTTGAATTAATACCATAGTCATCAGCCTCAGTAACGTAACAAATTCATGATGTATTTGCGAGAAATAGTGTGGGGGAGTGATTCGGTTTGATATCTTTTATGCGTTAGCTGGTTTTAATTTTTATTTTTATTTTTCGTAGCGATGGGGTATACTCTTTTCGAGTGCATGTATATTGATCAGATTAGGGAAATTGGGTATATCATTCTACTGGTTGAAGATGTGATTCATGGGGGGTTGATCTTGAATCCCGTCAGTGGGCTTGCTGTATCAAGCATTTCCGTCTAGCATATAGAGTTTTGTTGATGTATTATATTCAAGATTGCTCGCGTGACTCTTTGCAGATACGATGCCATCTATGCTTTCGACATCTTTGAATTTGATTGAAGGTCGTTATATTATTGCCAAGGGGGGTATCACAGTAGTATTATACATTTCGTACAATCATAACAATTCACACGATCGATTTATGAATACATCTATAAAGATATGCCGGGGTATATGGGCACTCGCTTTAGGACGATACTAGTAGACAGGTATACTAGCTCGCAGTAGAAACTACACCGTCCTTCTTCTTCTTCTCCTGTTCCTTCAATCGACGCCTAGCCTTTTTCAACCTATTCAACCTCGTCTTCTTCTCTCTATCCTCTTCGTCCGTTCGTTTGTGAATCGCAGCAACAGCTTGCGCGACCTCCGCCTTCTTCTTCTTGTTCTTCTTTTTCGTCGCAGCCTTTACAGCTTTCGCTTCTTCGGCAGCACGTATAGTACGGAGTTTTATCCGACGTTTCTTACTCGGACGGGTACGTCGTTTCCTCCCGACCTCCGTGGTAATGGGAAGTGCCTCGTGGATGACATTCGATGGGTTTTCCGGTTTCTTTTCCTTCTCGATATGGGATTTATCCACGAGTCTAAGCTTCAGTACTCTCCACGGCACCTCGCACCCCCACCACCGCTGCTGGCTTTGTCTTAGAATATCCTCGCCTGAAACCGCCATATCCCTGATCTGTGACACCTTGTAATCATCTTCGGGCGGAGGGGTGATGGCGAGGTAGTAGTTTAACGGGCGATGTGTCGCGTGGGCTTTTTGGATATCGGATTCGGTAAAATGTGGGGGGATGAGAGAGGTAGACTGGTCGTCTGAGAGGAGGGTGTGGGCTTCGGGGGGAGGGGAGGCGGGGAGGATATAAGTGTGGATGTCGTCGGAGTTGGAGTCTTTTGTGGGAGCGAAGAGACGGAAGGAGACTTCTGCTTCTTTGTTGTTGTCTATATGGGTATTGTCCGGGGAGGAGGAACGATCGGACATGGAGACGTCATCTTGGTCGATGGTGTAACCGAGGACGGCAGACCAGTCTATAGCGCCGGCGGAGAGCGAGGGTGGGAGGTCATCCTCTGGGGACCCTGACGGGACGAGATCTTCCCTCGAGACTCTGTTTTGGAGGATTATTCGGAGTTAGCCTTGGAATAGAGAGTGTCCTGTGCCCGTATATTGGAGAGGGATATTGAAGCAAGAAAGAAAAAATGGTCGTGTGATGGACTTTACATTTCCGTCTGGCTAATGTCAAACATCTATCTATTATCTTTGTTCGTTTTCGTTTTATCACAGCTGTGAGCTGATGGGTGAAGGATGGCGGAAGGATGGGTGTATACGTAGAGAGGGTGCGAGGTGAAGAGAGTTGAAGGTGGAAAAACGTGGGCTCGGTGCAGCCTCCGATTCGCTTGTGCGACGGATGACTTTTGAGGCGCGCATGATTCAAATCCAAAGAAGCACATCCCAGTTCAGTCTAGACCAGTACGTAGTACTTGACACCCATGGATTCTCCCACTGCGTATTATTCTCGTGTAGCTCATGATATACCCCTGGATTCGAGTTGATCTTATTATTGTTGTTTCGAATGGGATCACGACTGTCGTAGTACCGTAGTTTTAGCACCAGTATATACCATCAAGTGAGCTCAGCTGGGTACGAGTGTGTTCATTTTAAACCCCCCTGGCAATATATACGATGTGACGATGTTGAATTTATATATATATCGGATAAACAGTCAGCACTCACCGTCAGCTGTCTGATAATAGCCCTTTACCCCGATGATAATAACACTCAAGAATAGGAATAGCAATCAGCTAAATGGTATCGTGTAATTGCGCCCAGCGGTAGTTTGACGAGGGTGCGTCCATTGCCAACTAATATAACATTCTTCCCCCCTGTAATACACACGATTGCTACATATCGTCAAGTTTGAGACAAAATCCCACGTTCCCGTTCCGATCAAGGAGGCCTTTTAGTAATTATAATGCCGTTCAGATGATTCATTTTGTTCCCGTCGTCTGCTTGTATTCTTCGAAATCTTCTTCTTCGCCGTCGTCGTCTGCTGCCCCGTCGCCTGCATGCATCACCTCAGCCCTGAACATCTCGTCGTGTCGGCTCCTATAATTATTGTAACCTCCTGTCCACCCCTTCCTTGAAGAAAGTACTTAATTCTTTTCTTACTTTCTTTTCTTTCTTTCTTTTTTTTTTTGGTTGATTTATTCTTGTTGCTCGTCTTGTGACGCGGTCGATATATGATTTATAAAAACGAGAGCCTGGCTCCGTTCACCGTTCCTTCTTTTCGGTAAGTTTAAGCTTCTTTCTTTTCTATTTGCAATTTGCATCTTCCAACCAAACAAATCCCAGCTAATCTGCTGATTGTTGCCTTTAACGGCCGTTTGCAGCCCGACGACGAGGAAGACAACGACGGCAACAACAAACACAGCGGACCAACAACCACCGTCACAGTCACAGCCTCCACCGCCATCTTACCAGCTTCGTCCTCTCATCCAACCTCGGCCCTCGTCGGCCTCCCTTACACCTTCTCCATACTCTCCCGAACGTCAGAAACGAAGGGAAGCCAAGTGGCTTCGTATTCTCGACATGAAGTTCTCTCACTCAATCCAGTTTAATGCCGTCCCGGACTGGGCCTCCAAATACATTGCATACTCCAACCTCAAAAAACTGTAACTCACCCCCTTCGCTTCAAATCCCCGTACCACGAATAGAAAAATAAATATTAACCGCCATATCACAGGATATATACTCTGGAGAAAAAAGTCAACGAGGCAGCAGCAGCTACGGCCGAACGGGATGATGAAGAACGAACCTCCCTCATCAGCGACGAAATAGACCCGGACCCGATCTTCAGACGCGCCCTCGACAGCGAACTCGACAAGATTGCTGAATTCTACCAACTCAAAGAACTAGAACTCTACGGCGAACTCGAAGAGCTCATCAAGGATAAAGATGCCTACGTCAAGAATCAACTCGATGAGCTCGGAGGCTCAACCGAACTCGACGGCTCCCAGTTACTCAACAAACGCCGTATAACCGTCTCCACCAACGTTCCCACCGCCACCAGTCCCACCACCCTCTCGCCCGTCAACGGGAAACGAACAGGCGCAGGCGCCAGCGTAGGATTCCAATCCGACTCTGATTCCGAGAATTCGGAGGACGAACTCATCAGCTCGACTTCTGCCGGGAGACGCCGCAAACGTGCCTCCACCGTGGGTACGATCGGTAGCAACGATTTACTCTCCACCAAAACCAGACATCGAAACTCTGTCGTCTACGATGAATTCAACGAAGGCATCTTGACAGACTTTTACGACCAGCGCATCACGCTTAAAAAACGCACAATCAACCTCTATGTTTCCATGGTGGAGCTCAAATCCTTCATTCAACTCAACAGAACGGGTTTCACAAAGGCGTTGAAAAAGTACGACAAGATTCTGAACCGTAATTTGAGGGATAAATATATCGCTAGTGCCGTACAACCGGCTTACCTTTTTCAGGATTCGACAGTCAAGAACTTGGGAAACGGTATTCATTCCGTGGAGGAGGTGTACGCCGAGTTGATCACGAATGACGACGTCGAGGCCGCCAAGAAGGAGTTGAGGCTATACTTGAGAGAACATGTCGTTTGGGAGCGGAATACGGTGTGGAGGGAGATGATTGGAATCGAGAGAAAAGCACAGGCGGCGAATCTAGGCGTACGGAGAACGCTATTAGGCGCCGACGTACCGGATGAGAGGATGAGACGGCAAGGAGACGAGGCGGAACCGGAAAAGACGGAGTTGAGAACACCACTAGGTACGGTCACGTGCCCGAGATGGCTGGTCAGTTCGAATTTCTTCGTGCTGGTGATTTCAGTAGCCGTATTTCTAGGACTGCTGACCGCACCCATCTTCCATTCTGCGGAACAGAGAGGGTGTTTTGCCATTCTGGTGTTCGCGTCGATATTGTGGGCTACGGAGGTCATACCCTTGTTCGTAACTTCGTTACTGATACCGTTCCTCGCGGTGGTGCTAAGGGTCGTGCGCGAAGATACGAAGCCGCATTCTAGGCTTGATGCTAAAGATGCGGCCAAGTATATTTTCGCGGCGATGTGGACGCCGGTCATCATGCTCCTCCTCGGTGGGTTTACGATTGCCGCGGCGTTGAGCAAGTACCATATCGCAAAGATGATTGCGACAAAGGTACTCAGCGCGGCTGGTACGAGACCCCGGACGGTGCTTTTGACAAATATGTTTGTGGCCATGGTTGCGAGTATGTGGATCAGCAATGTCGCAGCACCGGTGTTGTGCTATTCCATCATTCAGGTATTCCCTCCCTCTCGTAGTAGTAATACAATTATGACTGACTTTTGATATAGCCCATGCTACGAAATCTTTCACCGGAATCAAACATGAGCAAAGCTCTCATTTTGGGCATCGCTCTTGCTTCCAACGTTGGCGGAATGGCATCCCCCATCGCGAGTCCGCAAAACATCATTGCCTTGCAAAACATGAAACCGGAACCTAGCTGGGGCGAGTGGTTTGTCATCTCCCTCCCCGTCTCCGTCCTATCCATCTTAGCGATCTGGGTCATCCTCCTCGTCACCTTCAAACCGGGAAAGGGAACCAACATTGTACCCATCCGACCCATGAAGGATCCTTTCACGGGAGTGCAATGGTTCATCTCCATTGTCACAGTCGCTACCATCGTCCTCTGGTGTTTAGCGCACCGGCTCGAGTCGCAGTTTGGTGATATGGGAGTTGTAGCAATCATCCCCATCATCATGTTTTTCGGTACGGGAATCCTCACGAAGGAAGACTTCAACAACTTTTTGTGGACGATTATCATTCTCGCTGCTGGTGGGTTATCGCTCGGTAAAGCTGTTAATAGCTCCGGGCTATTACACACCATCGCATTGAATATCCAGCATGCAACGCACGAGATGGGATTGTACGGTGTTGTTGTTACTTTCGCGGGGTTGATATTAGTTATCGCGACGTTTATCAGTCATACCGTTGCTGCTGCTATTATACTGCCGGTTGTAGCACAGGTCGGTGCGCAGATGGAAGACCCGCATCCGAGAGTTTTGGTCATGGTTAGCGCTTTGATGTGTTCTGCGGCTATGGGGTTGCCGACTAGCGGGTTTCCAAATATGAGTACGTCTCCTGTTCCTTTCATGCCTTTGATTTATCGGAGATGCTAATGTGTCTGTCTTTTTGTTTTTAGCTGCGATTATGATGGAGGATAATCAGACGGGACAGAGGTATTTGAGGGTGAAGCACTTTATATCGAGGGGTATACCCAGTAGTATTGCTACTTTCGCGGTAGTGGTAACAGTTGGGTTTGGTTTGTCGAGGCTGGTTGGGTTTTAGAAAAAGCATTTTTCTTTCCTCTTTCTTTTTTTTTTTTATTTTAATATATAGAAGGTATCAGACTGCTGTGTTTCTTTTTATTTTTCTTTTTTTTTTTTTGGGGGGGGGGGGGCAGTCTCGAATCGAATATCATGGCGGTGGGTAGGTAGAGGAGGTGATCAATTGGTCCAATTTTGGAGAGGATGACTTTTATTCTCGGTCGCGATGCAATTACCTTGTATAATGTGCGCGGTGTGGAGAAGAAGTGTGTTCTGGTAGCGCTGTAGCGGCCTTGAGCGTTATTGTTGGCGTATATATTTTTATATTTCATATGGTTTGGGGGGTGATGGTGGTGATGATGGATGGATGGATGGTTTCTTGGGGGGGGTTGTATTTATAATTACTTGAGTATTTAGCATTGGGTAGGATTCTTGCTTCTTTGAATTGCTAGCGGCATATTCTTTGAGATTGATGGCGATGGGTACTATTTTTTTCATATTTTTTAGTATTATTATTATTATTACTATTGAGTCGGTTTTATATTGGTATACTCAGAGGTTCATATCGTTCTTTGTCACTCTGGATATATCCCTAGCGCTGAGCTTCTTACCCCAAGACTAAGCTATATCTCTACAAGACTAAGCTATATCGACCTCCACCGTACGAGTTGAGACTCTATTAAAATGCAAAATGCAAATGCACCGTCTCTAGCTATATAAAATCAATTTATTTGACTACCACCCAGGTTAATAGTGACCAAAAACGGCCAAACAGGCTATTTAATATGTACTTATACTTACACTGCACTGGCAGTTCTTATATTCGCTGTATAATTTTTGGTGTGGCAATCGAACAGGGAAAGGCCTGTCAACAGTGCCTGACAGCCGAGCTGGATCCTGTCGCGTAATCCAACGACGACGGCGACGGCGACCATTGCGCATTTCGCGACTCTTCTTTTTTTCTCTTTCCTCATCCATCACCATTTCTTCTTCTTAAAAACAGTTCCTCTTTTAACCCGTAATAACGTCCGGGAATATTCTAGATTTATGGATTGGAATCTATCAAATATATAAGAAGACGTATTTCTCAGACAATAAGCTTTCTTGGCAAGAGCTTTTCTTAGTATCAATCGGCCGATATAATATAATAACATCAACTTCGAGACATTTTGATTCTGACAACTTCATCTTTCTCCGTATCTACACTCCCGAATAGAACCCCGAAAGGTAGCTGTTGTAGGATAACCTACCTCAAATATTGTATAATTGCTAGGGTCTCTAAAAGTAGCAATTTGTATTGATTGCCCCCCAGCGATTCGCCGTTTACAACAATTTCAACGCATATTTAATCACATCCTCATCACCAACTTCAACCCTCGAAACCGATATGAACATCTATCCAATAATTGACAACCTTCACATCCACTGACAAGTTATACCTGGGTACCCAGGACGAAATAAAACCTCATTAAACGGCCAATTGATCAAATTGATAAGAAAAAATGGCGCCCCAACAAGATCAATCCATAATCGACATCTTCAACACCCTCCCCTCGCCCTCTCCCACCCTCGAATCCCACAATCCCTTCCACGCCGAAATCCTCCAAACCTTACTAGACGAATCCGAACACTTCCCCGGTCTTCGCACAAAACCTTTCAAATACCAGCGTCGCTCGGCTGCGCTAATGTTCCAACGGGAACAAGGCATCCGATACCGTGAATGCGAGGTTCTCACAAAAAAGACCACCCCAGCTACCACAATCCCCGGAGACTCGAGAAGGAAAAGTGAAGGGAGGAGTATACACCAACATGACGAGGATGATGTATTCTATGACTCTCGTATCGGTGGGATTCTAGCGGAAGAGATGGGAAGCGGCAAGACTCTAATATGTCTCCTCCTCATCCTGGCCTCCAAATATCTCAAAGTCGAAATGCCCGGGCATACCATCCACCGACCCCCAACGGTTGACCTAACCGAGGACGGTAATAACAAAAACGAAGACGACACCACGGGTATACCGAGCCTGTTGACCCTTTCGATCCGCGCGATAATGACTCAAGGTGTCCCCTGGAAAGACCGAATACCAGACTACCACGAGCGCTTGTCATCACTAATTCACAAACAGCACATAAGCCATAAATGGGATTCCTACCAGATCACCCGCGCCACATCGAGCAGATTGGCAAAGAAGGATGTGACGGACGTATACCTCTCCTCCGCCACCATTGTAGTCGTCCCGGGAAATCTAATGATACAATGGGAAGACGAGATTTTGAAACACACGTTACCACCGGAACAAGGCGGTCTCAAATACGCCAAGGTTATGGATCGAGGGCCGATTCCAACTACCGAGGAATTACTCGGCTTGGATGTCCTCCTCATCTCGCGGACGAGGTTTGATAAGGAGATTCAAGACGGACAGGACGGGTTGGGCAGACGGAGACACGCGGGTGTGGCTATGAAATGCTCCTGTGATTTGAAAAACTCAAGATCTAAGGAACGTAACTGCGTTTGTCCTACCGAGGAAGGATACTACAGCTCCCCGCTCATGACGGTACATTTCAAACGTATAATAGTCGACGAAGGACACTCCATGGCCTCCAGCAAGTCCAACTCCGTCTTGGTAGCGGATAAGTTACACGTAAACTCGAAATGGGCGGTAACAGGTACCCCCAGCAGCGGACTCTACTCTCGAAACGTAACCGCGGGGGAAGATGAAGGAGAAGGAGAAGGAGAAGAAGAAGTCGACAACAGCATCAAAGTATCCGAAGCCTCAGATCTCCGCCGGATAGGCGACTTGATAACCCACTTCCTCAAACTCCCACCCTACGATACCAAAAAGGTGCGATGGCCTAATAAAGTCCACGAAGCCCTCTCCACGGGCCTCCTCCGCTCCGTACTAGAACGGGTCATGATCCGCCATCGTATATCCGATATAGAAACCGAGGTGTCCCTACCCCCTCTTCACCAAAAATTCGTATACGTGAAGCCTGGGTTTTACGAAAAGCTCACGTTGAATCTATTCCTGGCGCAGTTGGCTACCAATGAAGTCACCAGTGAGCGGTGCGACCAGGATTGGTTGTTCCATCATACGCAACGCAGGCATTTGAACGATTTTGTGAATAACATGCGGGAGTGTGCGTTCTTTTGGACGGGGTTGAACCGGAAGAGTGTCGTTGAGATGAGGGATAACGCGGTCAAGTATCTGGTTGGGGAGAAGGTCAAATCGGAGGCGGATAGGGAGTTGTTGAGGAGTGTGGTTCGGACGGCGCAGATGGCGTTGGGTAGTAGATTGTGGGAGACGCTGTCGGTGTTTCATGAGATGGGTGAGTTTTGTGCTTTCATACACTTGCATCCTGTTGTTTACTTTTGAATATGAATTTTTGCTAAGTGACTTTTTTTTTTTTTTTTTGTGAAATAGGATATTCGATCAAATGCTTGCCTGAAACGGTACGACAGGCGTGGGCGATGGATCCAGCCGTGGCATTCAGCGTACAGGAGGCATTGCTAGGCGGCGCGCAGATGATGACTATGCAAAAGCTCGTCTCGAAGAATGCGTATTCCGGTAAAGACATGTCGGCAGCGTTAACTCTCGAAGGGGATTTCTCCATGCCGGCCCACCGAGAGTTAACGGCTGCCAGAGATGATATAATAGGACGAAAGGAAACCGGTCAGATCACGGAAGCTCAGTACGATTTACTGTTGAAGCAGAATAAAGCGCCCCAGAGGAGCTTACAATCAAAACAAACCAAACATAAAAAGAGTCCGAAGAAATCCAGTCCTTCTAAACTTCGACGGAACTCGAACTCGGGCTCGGGGAGCGGGATATTAAAAAAGGGAAAGAAGGTTTCTCAGGATGAATACTTCCCCGCGGATAGTCCGTTACGGGATACCACAGTCACGGGCGTCGTATCCGCAAAACTAGCATATCTGTTATCAAAAGTGTTAGAGCTTCAAAAGGATGAAAAGATATTAATCTTTTACGAAACCGATCAGGTTGCATTTTACATCGCGGAAGCGTTAAGCGTCGTCGGTGTTAACTATCTTTTATGTAAGTCCTCACGTTTAATCCAATCCTCCCCACCGACATGTCTATATATATATATATATATATATATATTGGCTAACGACATATTATTATTGTGTAAATCAGACTCGAAAACAGGTTTAGACATCCACCGTAAAGCAGAGTATCTCGTCACATTCAACACAACAGAGATATTCCGAGTGTTCCTGCTAGACGTCAGCCAAGCAGCTCAGGGGATCCATCTGGGATCTGCGAGCCGCGTCTTCTTTGTAAATCCGATATGGCAACCACCGAGCGTCCTCGCACAAGCGATGAAACGTGCCCATCGTATCGGCCAAACGAAACCGGTCTACGTTGAAACACTGATCCTGAAGGACACGATCGAAGAAACGATATTCAACCGTAAAAACCAGATGAACGAGAATGACTTTCGTGGCAAAAAGTTGATGGTTGACGATGAAGGGTTGCGGAATCTTCTCACCAAAGAGCCGTTTGTTGATATCGCGGGTGCGGGTGAAGTGGAAGTGGGGGAGGAGGAAATGTTTGCGAGGTTGGAAGTTCCGCAGGGTATTTTTGGTGAAGGCAAGATTGGTGATTCACCTGAACATCCTGATTTGGATATCGTCACGTTGAAGAGGGAGTCCGTACCCACGAGTCGTGCTGGAACGCCCGCCGTGGCGACGACGATGGAGCTTGAGAACGTTCAGGTCAAGAAGGAAAAGGAGAAGAAGGCGAAGAAGAGAGTGGGATTTGCTGCCATGGAAGATGAAGATGATGACGCGGAGGATACTCCCGTCCGAAGCGTCAGGTTTGCAGCTGATGATGTACCCGCGGACGGAGTTGCCCGTAGAATATCGCTGTTTGGGGGTAAGAATGGGTTCTTTGAGGATATACCCGCATCATCTGAAGCTTCGACGACTGTTGCGATGCAACTGTCGGATTCTAGTCTAGCTTTGCCGAAAAGAATGCACGAGTGTGGTGAAGAACAGGAGCCGATAGCGTTTAAGAGGGTAAAGTTTGTGGATGCAGAGGTTTGAAATTATTATTTTTATGGTGTGGTTTTAAGCTTGCGATTATATCTGGGCTCCGGGAGCTAAGGAGTTTGTAGGTTACAGGAGTTGGTCATTTTTTTATATCATTTCAGATATCTAAGTACTTATCTACTTTGTATCAATCAAAATAACATAACGGTGGTCTTTGCAACGACCGGTAATATATAAAAATCTATCTGTCATGATGATAATAAACAAGTCGATGCAATGCATCATCTCGAACGACGTCAAAAAGAATAAAAAGAATTTAAAACCATGCATGGTAAGATGGCTTCCCTAATGGTATATGGTACATGTATACAATCGCTAAAATGCAAACATCCATCGCTTTAAAAGAATATAAAAAAAAAAAAAAATCCATCAAGCAACATCACGTCTAAAAGAAAAAAGGCAAGAAGGGGAAAAAAAAAGGGAATCCACCTTAAAAAACGCCGTTTCATGTTTTCGAAAGCAAATACTCTCAAACGAAACAAGACTACCGTAGAGTGAAAAGAACCCACCCCCCTTTTGCAAAAAAAAAAAAAAAAAGTCGATTCTAGTCACATCATATCATTCCATGCTTTTATTTATACCGTATTATTAAATTACCTTTAGGAGCACTTCACGCCCCTTCTTTCTTTTCTGCTTCTTCGGTGCCGATGCTACTAGTACTACTGCTGCTACTACTACTCGCAGCAGGCACGGGACGAGATGGAGCGAGATCAACAAACGCCCCAATATTCTCTTCACCAAAGTAATCTCGCAGCTTTTTCTTCTTCTTCGCCGAACCTACAACTTTATGCCCAACCCAGCTGCTAGACCCTATAATAGCAGGTGGAGTCTCCCCCTCATCCTCCCTCAAATTCTCCTCCTTTGCCCAGGCCGGTGTGACGATACCGCTCATCGGAGTTGCAGGGTCGATAACCGATCCGATTTTCTCGTACTGCTCTCGGGTTATAGCATCTCTGAGAAGAGATAAGCCATCACCAGACCGTGTGTGGGAGGGTTGAGATGGAAGTTTCGGTCGAGGGAGGGGGGATGATGATACTTCTGCCGACGGTGAGCTTTGTGAAGGATATTCCTTCCCTTTCCCGCTTACATCTTCGAATTTCATGCTTTCCCATGGCGGCGGGCTGGTTTCTACCAGCGGAGTTTTGGAATCATCCGGTGCTTCGACGATTTCCTTTTCGTTTGCTAGTTCCCCGAGGTCGATTTGTTCCTTGCGTGCGCCTAACGGTGCCGAACCGCTGGAACCAGAGCTGGAGCTAGCCTTTTTGGACGGGGGTTCGGGGCATGTTAGGTTGTCTGTGGATGCAGTCGGTGTGATGAGACCGGGGGGTGGCGGTGGAAGTAGCGGTTCCGGTCCGGTTTTGATCGACCGTCGTTTATCAGTCGGGGATATATCCGTATCCTGACTCGGTTTGCGAGATCCCGCTTCGTGGAGTTGCGGTATTTGGCCGCTATTTCTGTGGGGTATCTCGAGAGACAAGCTTTCCGGTTTCGATTTGGTTTTGGACCGACTGATTCCGAATATTGATGAAGCCGCACGAGTCGACGACGATCCGGTTGATGATGTGGAGGTTTTGCGGTTTTGTCTCTTCTTAGTTTCTGGTTGAGTCGTGGAGGGCGCAGATGCCTCTCCAGATGATTTAACGGCAGGTGGAGCTTTGAACGGTGACGTGAACCCCATTAGATTCGGATCATCAAGCCCGGGCAGTTCTAGCTTCTCCCATGGCGGAACATCGTCGGCACCTTGTGGCTCGTTAGGCTGCAATGGCGAAAGCGCGATACCCCGTGAATCCAGAGGATCAATTTCATCCGAATCGACTTTACTAGGTATCTGCAAAGGAAAATATTCAAGATAGCTGCTGGCCTCACTCGGTCTAGCTACAGCAGTGGATCCGCTCACTCCGGAGTCTTCCATACTTCCAAACCTATGTCGCTCCGGAATCCTGGATAAAGTGCCAGGCGGTGTTTTGATGAATATATTATTGTCTTGCCATAATGTAGCTTCCAACCGAGTCGTCGGATGATGCGATTCTCTTCGGGCCCTGGTCGGCGTTATTATCTTTCCATCAGTGTCAACATGGCCCAGCTCGCCGACTTGGCCTCGGCTATCTCCGTACGCTGATAGCCAGCCGACTCCGATTGATGGCCTATGACTAGTACTACCGATTGTGCCTCGACGTGCTATTGGCAACGTCGGGGTACCGGCGCCGTATGCATAAGTCGGGTCGTAGACGGTGTTATCTCGGTGTCCTTCGGATAATGACGTCGAGCCCAGCCAGCCAGGGAAGAATCTTGATATAAGTGGTTTAGTCATCGGGATCGAAGCGCAGACGATCCCGACGTTGACCTCAATTGCAGCCCACATGAATGAATATGCAGCATTGTAATCAAAATCAAGCGCTTGCGATTCGGTGAGTTGAAAGTAATGTATTCGAATCATGCCCACGACGATATCGAAAAGGCCAAGACTGAATACAACGAGCAGGATGGCTTTTTGGCGAGCCGGCAGACGAAGGGTCGTTAGGACTGGTATGGGTAGGACAATTATCGCAAGATCTTCAAGAATATTAACAGGCGCTGACGCAAAATATATTCTAAATCATGTCGAATACATGTTAGCTCGGTGCCTTGATAATTATGCATGGTTTAGATGAATTTGGAAGAGATGTTGTTTACCGAACGGTTCCAATACAACCCGGAAAAGGTTGCCGATTTGATTCGGGGTCGAAGACGAGCCCAATAGGGTGGCATCGAAAGGCGAGTAGGAGCGTGAGCAAAAGTCCCGCACCGATCACAACAGCCATTGTGATCCAGCAGAACCGCCTAAAGTGTTTTTGGACCTTGAAAACCAGCAGATAAAATGACAATATGGAAACTTTGGTCACCGCGATCGCCGGATTGAACAATAATGTGAAGGCGTATTGATACTTCTGCTTCTCTAGTGCCATGGAATATGGAATTGTGCTGGAATGCCTCCCAAAGCCAAAGTTTACACCCTGTACGATCGAGAGACACATGCCGAAGGATAGTACAAAGCCTACAAGTATGAGGTAGTCGTCAACTCGCATTTTCCGCGCGATAAAACCTCGTGCAATAATCCGGAGGGCGACGGATATGAACGCCAGAACCAAAAAAACGATAGTTGTCGCGAGGACCGTTGGCCCATGATCGCCTCCATTTTGGCTCGGGGATGATAAGGCTGTGCTAGTACTGTAGAGATTGCTAGTTATCGTCGACGTCGCAGCTTCAGTTATCGAGGCGGTAGGCGAGTCCGTGAGAGAGCCGCCATTATCCATTATACTACATCGGTTGCGTCAAACATTCGCAAAGGTAAGATGTCCAAGCAGGGTAGCAATATCATCGACGGGATTGTGAATCTCGGTATTATCTACGACCGAGCTGTAAAGGATATTAAAAAAGATGTACGATGGGGGAAGCTGTTACTCCCATGGTGCGGCCCGTCCGCTGCCTTTCGAAGGGCGTACTTAATCTTGCATGAAAATCCTTCTGTGCTGAATCACGTCAAAGGCCTGGGAGCACCAGGCAAAAAAAAAAAAACATTGGCATGGAAGACGAAGACTTTTTGGCCGCGGGAAATATCTTCTGGTCAACAGCAATTTCAAGCCATGCCACGGACACCCCTGCAATACGCAAGTAGGTAATCCACCCTCCAACGGATTCCCTTGCCTCAGCAGCATGCAGACTTGTCTCACCGTCGACGGATAAAGAGCAATCATCATGAATTAGGATGGTGATGAAGGATCTTTGTATTACACTTCATTCCTGAGGATCCAAACTCGTTGACGGGGCACGGTATATTTCGAAAAATTTTCCGTATAGGCCTGTGCAAGCTAGAGCTAGGCGAGCAAGTGAAAAGGCTCCAGGAGATTATGACATAAATCATTCAGGCAGCTGGCCTTTCTCATGGTTGGATCACCGGCCTTGAGGATCTTCTGAATTGCGCGAAATCAAGTTTCCACAATGAATCGTATTGCATCCGACACTCGGCCGGCAAAATGCGGGGGTCCAACCTCTTTTTTGCTAAGACACTCGCAGCAAGGAGAGTGGAGCCGTGAGTTCTTCCGTTCGAACAAAAAGCGCCCTAGATTCCCACTAGATTCCCACTAGGCTCGCGGAATTCAAAGGTTTTCGAATGCAAACACCAACGATCGATTCAGATTCGAACAATTTGCGTGCTCTAAGCATTTCTTGGTATAGACCGTTTATATTAGCCATTCCTTTTCTACCTCAGGTTAGATCCGATTGAGCTTAACTCACGTCGAAGAACCAGGTGCAACGTGGGTGTCATAGTCTGGAGTCCTCCAAGCTGCAAGGATGTGGGCATACATATGAGGCACAACTTGGCTCTCGCATCATGGGAGGGAGGGAGGAGCTGCGAGACATGTTAATCGCGCGCTCTCTCTCCAGGTTAAAAGAAATTAAAAAATTCAGATGCATCCCAAGACATCCTTATCTTTCTTTTCCTACCCTCTGTCTGTATGCATTGCTTGCTTGCTCCAGGTTAACACCCAGCTGCCGACACCTGTTCGCATTTTACCAGAGCAGCGAGACCATGATCTCGAGTCGGAAACGTAAACCTTCTTGTTCGACCATTAATACGAGCTCCCACTCGCCGCGTTGACGTCCAAGCAGCGACTTCGGAATCCGGCTCGGATGGGGCCGCGATCTCCTCGAACCAGCGGGTTCGACAGCTGGAGGCATGATGATAGTGTCGGGTCCGCAGCGCACAGCGAATTTCGACAGCCGTCGCCAAATCCCGGCTTCGGTAGCGATCCGAATAATAACTTTGTCCAACTGCACTCATCCAAGCCGGCTGTCGAGCTGAGTGCTCATGAGTCTATTGCGCCTGTTGCGATCGTAACAATTCTGTTCTTCCTTTGGGGTTTTGCTTCCGGATTGCTATCAGTGGTAAGCTCCATTGGACCGAATTTGTGATTACTGATGGTCCGGTCGTCAAGGTTACAACACGCTAACGTCACAATAATCTCTAGAGTCTCAACACACCTTCGCACCGTCCGCACTTTGCACTTTGCACTTTTGGATATCAGAAAAGGTTCGAGGAACTTACTCCATATGATAGGTTCTGAATATCAAAATCAATGCTACTATAAAGAATACCGAAGGAGCTTTGGTCGGGTTGCACAGTGCTTATTATGGGTACGAAAATAGTTCCTATGGATTCCCCGCAGCATATTTGAAATTAAAATATTTACTAAATTTGATAAAATTATATATATATACAGCGGCTACTTTGTTGGCCCACTGACATTCAGTGGGTATATATTCCGTCACTATGGATTCCGCATCACCTTCATCGTAGGTCTAGTAATCTACGGTGTCGGATGCGTGGTATTCTGGCCCTGCGGCGTGCTCCAAACGTATCCAGGATTCGTGGTATCAAACTTCATCAGCGGTCTAGGCGTAGCGACGTAAGAATAATCTATTCCCAACCTAAGAAAAAAAGAAAAGGAAAGAAAAAGGATAATAGCGTGAATTGTATTCTTACCAATCGTATCTTTCGTAGTATTGAAGTTGCCGCCAATTTATTCGTCGCCATATGTGGACCACCGGACTTTTGGGAAGCCAGGTTGAATTTATCACAAGGCGCTCAGGCTATCGGCAACGTCTTTGCACCAATTCTAGCGGATAAAGTCATCTTTAGGAGAGATCAATCGACGTCGAACACGCAATGGCTAATCAGTGTGCAATGGGGATACCTGGGCGTCGCTTTCTTCGATTTCGCTTTGGCCTTGTTCTTCTGGTATGTTCCATTACCAGAGTGCACGTAAGTCTCCCTCCTCTATGGGTAATCTCCATATAGTCTGGATACCTTCCCTATAATTATGTTTAAAAAAACATTTTTGAAATGCATGCTAATGCTCGTACTTGCTTTGTTTTAGAGATGTGGAGATAACTCGAGTGAACAGATGGCGTCCAGCGAGCACACCTTTAACTGAAAAACGACGACAGAGGTATTTTGGTAAATTGTCCCTGTTGCTCTTAGGCGTGTGGGCGCAGTTTTGCTACACCGGAGCACAAGAGATATTGTCCGTTTATGGTTCAACTCTCATTGCTGCATTTTCACCCGAATTCATGTAAGTTGAACCCTCACACTGTCTTCTATCAATTCTATCAAGAAGGTCCTGCTCACAATATGATCCGAAAATATCTTAGAAATAAATCAAACACAGTACTCTGGTCGGCTGAAGGTCTGCTGGCGTTCGGTAGATTGGCAGGCGGTGTTGGAATGTTTTATATCCCCGCTCGTTGGTGGTATCTACTATTCACCGCCGGTTGTATTTCCACCTCGTGTCTGATACTGGGACTTCAATACGCTCCGGACCACGGCCAGGCCATCGTTGCACTTCGAATAATCCTACAATTCTTCGAGTCCATCCTCTTTCCGACAATCTTCGCGATGTCTCTCCGTGGATTATCAGGGAGGAATGTCAAGTGGGGAGCATCATGGCAGGTACTCGGTGTGTGCGGGGGTGCTATCTGGCCGCCGGTTTATCAAGCGATCAGAACTCGATATTCGGTTGATCTCGAGGGGAACAGGGCTGCTTGGATCCTCGTTATAGTGCTGTACTGCGTGGGACCTGGTTCACAAGCTTTATTCGTTAATTTCGTCCCAAGTTGCAAGCAGAAATTGGATGCATTGAGCAAGCAAGAGCTGAGGAAGCGGTATGAGGCAGACGGGACGATTGGGGGCCGGCTGGATGAGACGAATGATCATATTGCGTGATGGAAATCATGGGTCTAAATCTGGCGTGCCTAGTTTAGTCAACTGTTGGAAGGCTGGATTCATGACAATATGCTTCTATGCGGGTATCCTTATTTGACATTCAAAAGGCAATTACAAGGAGGTACTGGTTCGCGGTTCGGACGAGCGTCTAAACGGTATTTTGACATTTTGACATGTACTCAAGTAGCTTTGGCGATCACTTTATTATAATTTCATGCATAAAATATTCAATTTCAGGATCGATCAGGAGATATCCCACAGCCATTTGACGCTGTGATTTACTGGATATAAAACTACACTTCGAGAAATCAATTCGCTAGTTTGCTAAATCATTAGAGACAAACTTCTAGGCGGCAACCGTAGTCCCCGGGACGTCGAGACTAACAGCAACCGCTTTATGAACTGGAGATACACCTCGGCAAGCCCTCGCTCGAATAGACGAAGAAAATGCTGGAGCGAGGTAGGTAGAAATCGGATGATTATCTCAAGATATCATCCTGATGCGTGAAATAATAAAGTCACGTCGGTTCATGACGTTTGTGCGCTTTTTGCAGCTGCAAGTACTGTAAGTTGCCATCTTTTCCGTTTCACACTCTCCTTCCTAAATTCGCTTCGACCCTACCGATTTGCTCTTCGGAAGATTTTCTTAATTATTCTAGAAAGAAAATTAAAGAAAAAGGCAACAGCCCAAATCTCGAAATTTGTTGAAGTTCCTGGTCACTCCCTCCCCGAGATACTGGACCATGGTCATATCACCGAAACATGACAGCATCAGTCTGAATAATTATAAGTTTTGAGTCTTTTCCCCGGTTTGTCGCAATATCGGAGTTCTGTAAGATTAGAAAAATGACAGGCAGAAACTCCCAGCCACGCGCACGGATTAAGATCCCACTTTCTTGGGAGTTCAGGATTAACTACGTATGTAACCGTATTCGTGGAACTCGTGGAGGGAGATTTTGGCGACATTGCCCGGCATGCCATAGCCATGGGGGTGAACCGTTCGTATGGAAGCAGCGGTGGAACAATTTTTATAACAGTATTATTACTACCATCGCCATGCGCATGGCAAAAAAATCGTCCAAGTAAATTGAACGCGGTACTTTTTTTTTTTTCATGCGACGAGAACCTGGATGAGACTAATTTCCCCTTCCCAGCTCCCCAAGTTTCGGTGTCGATGCCGACCCACTTTCTTATTCCTTTCGTGTTTCGCCGCGACACTGCGAAGGGGGGGTCTTAATTTTCGGTTCGAATTGGAAATTCTCGAACAGAAAGGACCCCGGCCTTAAAGATTGGCAATAAGGTTTTGAGAACCAATCTCGGATGGCTGGCTCAAGGACCTCCCGTCCCTTGTCTTGATTTTATGATACATAATTTTGATAATCCGAAAAAATTGCAATTTAAACGCACGTTCACAAGGCAAAAAAGACAGATGATCGTATAATGAGTCTGGATGAGAAGAACACGACTCATATAATCGAAAAAGCTTGGACTCTGAAAGTAAAAAAAAAAAAAAAAAAAAAAAAAAAAAAAAAAAAAGGTCATATGAGTGTCACGGAAAGAACCCTCTTTTTGGCAGCATTGGCGCCGCCGCGGCCCCGGGAACTGGCACTAAAAGGCAAAGGCAAAAAAAGGGGGGGGGGATGAAGAGGTTATGGAAGGCAGTCAAGGTCTCAAAATTCCACGTGTGCTTGAGAGGGCTTGGGACTCCGAATATGCGATGGGAGCGCGCCAGAGGAATGCGGGAGGACCTTCCACAGTTCGAATCTTGATACCCGACGAAAGAAAGATAGGAGGTTTCGAATCAAAGGAAAGATCTCCCCTTCGCCACTTTCTTTTGGACCTGCATATGAGGGCCACGGAATCCAGAGGGTTGGTATCACCGCGGAAAGAAAGATTTCTCTGGTGGGGGGATGAAGCGGGATGCGCTCGTGGACATTACAACGGGTTCCAATACTCCGGATCGCCAGAACGTAATACCTACATGAATTGAGGCCTGCTTTGGGAAAATTAATTAATCAATTTTCATGCCTGTTAATTTCTGAGAGGGCAGGAAGAGAGGAAGCGTATCTGGAGAGGTTTCCAAAGAAATAATTTTGTTTTTATAACGTATTTTGTCATGATCACGAAAGATGCGAAGGGTGAGATTTTTCTGACGCATTGGCGTTGGCTGTGGGCGCTGCCCTGCGCAACGTGAACCATTCATTGCAGACGACCGAAAAGAAAAACATATTACTGCATACACGATAGTTTTGACATCGCATGTTGACCTGGTTTCTCCCCTCGCTTCGAAGACTTCAAGTTTGGCTCTGCTACGCTACCTTTATGCAATGCAAGGACGGGACCTTTTTTTACGGTCCTTAGCTTAGCTTGCCGCGATGAACATCCGGAATCGGACCTGGAGGGCAGCCAGAACATCAGACGTGCGGAGTACATTAAAATCCACGTCGTAATGAGGTTTTTCAACGGCGAGGAGTTCGAACCAGGTTCCTATTTTGCTCATAAAATGACCCTAGATGATTTTGAGATGTTCCAATTGGTGAAGGTGTCGTCGCATGTTGATAAGAAGTATTCAATCTGATCCCCCAGCCGTCTGATATTTTATTATTATAATCACGCAAGGTTAACTTGGAATTGATTCGAACCTGTGAGACAGAGAAACGTCTAGCCAGACAACCATTGATCGATGCCTAGTAACGTAACAGGCATAATCTCTCAACTTCTGTCTAATACTGTAGCTGATGCTTCTAATTGATGCCGTGTGCGCATGGAAACTTTTTGTGACTGAGCGACCTCATTCGTTCTCCTTCGAGCTTGCGAGACGGAAAAGAAAAGACACGTGCATGGGCAAGTCACGTTGACAGGCTTGGGCGCCGTAAAAGCGCAGATGTTTTGCAGAAACAACAAACCACCGCTGCCGAAAGGGAGCTGCTAACGTCTTTGTTGGATAACCGTAATCAATTACTTAACTTACTTATCTATCGAATCGAATGGAGGGGGCTTTCTGTTACGCGGTTTGTCATGTCAATGTAATGTTGGGGCGATTGGTGATATAACTCTACAGCGATCAGGCGTTTTCACTTTATAAACACTCACCCTCACTGGCCACCGGGCACCAACCAGAGCCAAGCGGCACGAACCAAAAACGGGTCCAAGCAACAGGCTTCTCTCAGTTGATCGAGCACCCACTATTGCACTATTATTCTTGGCAAATCCGTCGAAACAAAACGTCTAGATGCCGGCCGTTTATCCCAGCCATCCCGTTTGGCCTAAAAAAAAAAAAAAAAAAAAAAAAAAGTATGTGGGAACCGGCACTCATCGCAACAGTTTGAGTGTTTGGTTGGGGGAATAAGGGGCAAGCTGAACAGGACAGGACGCGGGCAGAAAGAAGTTCGTGAACTTTTTTTCGAGCAGGTCGCTAAACCGCAGGGGAAAACACGCTAAGGATTTCTGAGAGTGAGACATTGGAGCGAATCGACGTCGAGACTTGCTCGTTACTCACTCTTATTGGTATTTAGAGGGAGAGTGAAGGTATCCAGGCGGTAGACGCTACTCTTGGTGTCTTCACGCCCTCACATCGACCCTATCTGCCTGCATCACTAGCTCGCCCGTTCCAGTTCTGGAAGCAAAAAAACCGTGACTTCAAAAAGTCAGGGGATGTTTTCTCCGGCTCGACGACAAACATGATATTCAACATATTCGGGATGGGCAGCCTGCAGCTAAAGAAAAGAAGAAGAAGAAAAAAAAAACGTGATGGATGCTGAACCTGGGTTGGTTATGTGTGGGGAAACTTGAGAGGCAGAGAGATCGGAGAAAGAGGAACGCATAGACACATCATCAGCAACATGGCTTGGTTGGAGAGGCGAGCCCTTTTTTCCTTCCTGTCTGCAGCATACAGACACATATGCACAGTCGAGCTCAGATGTCACTTTTTTTTTTTCTTTCTTGATTGATCCATCGAGAAGAAGAAGACCAATCCAATCGCATGTCGTTATTATTATTATTATTATTATTTGTCTATTGTGTTTTTATTTACCATTTGTGAATTTCCGGCTGTTGTTCTTTTTAACTCTCAATCCTCCCAACCTCTTTTACTTATATCATGATCACGCTCCTTCTCATCAGTCTATTATTATAACACTTGAATCGGTTCGCGACGAAGTCTTGTTACCAACTTCACCATCATCTCTCGTTCGGTCGTTCGTTCCCAACTTAAAGGGCGGATCCATTGTCAGACTAAAAGAAATAACGATAGTTTTTTTCCTTTTTCTTTTCTGTTCAAGGTCTTAACCCCTTGCCAATACGTTTGAGAAGAAGGGCAGCCATCGAATCAAGAAACTCATAAGGGGAAAAAGAGGAAATTGCAAGCCAGAGCAGGTTAGTATCTATTGCTTTTTTGATTCTCGGGGCAGGCTCTTAGTTTGTGTTTCTGTTCGAGCCGTCCGTTATGGATTGGCCATCCCATCATGGTCAGTCCAGAAGCCTACCGGTCACCGTGGTGGGTGTAGGGGCACTGGCTCAGAATTAATTAATTTTTATTTTATTTTATTGTTTTTTCTTCTGTGTTCAACCTCATGGTCAAGGTCGCTTGTTAAGTGGTGGCCCCCCCGGGGGCTATTATAATTAATAATTTTTTCATATTGAAGTCTGAAGAAAATTACTCTACGAAAATGCGTTCGAAAAGGACCCCAAGATCAATCAATCAAGGCCCGAGAACGTGTCGTATCCTGATAATGGGTATATCGATGTCATAATTTCTTCTTCCCCGTGGGCTCTCTGTGGCTTCTCTCTCTTCTTCCTTCTTTTCCCCTCTCAACTTCTGCATCTCCTATATTTCTCTTCCAATTATCAGTCTTCTTTTCCTGCAGCCATCCCGTTCATTTGTACAGTTTTCTCATTTTCATTTTCATTTTCATTTTTTATTTTTTATTTTTTCTTTTGAATTTCTTATATACATCCTGCATACAATATATACATTATTATATCGCGGTCTCCCGTAATTTTTCTTTTCCTTTTAGTAGTCCTTCTTTTCCTTTGTCGTCACCGTTGCCGTATACCTTTAATTTCTGTTCTTTCTTCTTGTTCAGTCATTCATTTTGGTGTAATCAGGTCGAAACCAACCTACATACGTCGCCAGCAAGGGAGCCATCGTCGAATGCTGCAAAGAGTATCGTCACCACAGTCAACACAAGTGTCCGCCGTCACTCCAACACTCCTCACGGTCCTACTAATCCGCCATCCTCTATAAACTCAGGACGTCGAAGACGCCGCCTCCTTGCGTCAATCCGCCCTCTCTCCTTCCTTCCTTCCCGCCCTTCCTCGATTAACCTCCTCGGCGCAACGGCGACAGCGTGGAGCTCGAACTCTTAACAAATCGTGCACTCTCTCCCTCACTTTCTCTTGTCCCACCCTGCGAGAGAAAGCTCACCCACTTGTCCTAGTCGAGGGGATACTTATCCTGAAAAGATATTACCAAATTTGTCTGCCTGCTTTTTTTTCTTTCTTACCGCGTCCGCTGAGGGAAGAGACTATATATAACATAGTCGCTTGCTGCACTGTTTGTTGATTTGAGATTCTCAGCCGACCCATTTTCAGTCGATCCGCGAGTACCGACAAACCGCGGACTCTTCCATCCGGGGCTTCCTAATTATAACCAGAAAGAGAACGCTATATCCCGTTTCTGCGAAGCGGTTCTTTTTTTTCCTCTGGCTGGGGGGAAAATCATCGATTCTGGATTTCAATCGAACTCGCCATCCGTTTAATTCACATCTCGGTTGTTGTTCCGACAAGGTTAGTAAAATCTGGTATCTTTTTCACTGGCGTTATAAAATAAAAAGTACACCCTTGCCCAACTTCTTGCTATCGCCGTGGATTCGCAATTACTCGACGTAATAAATATCGTATTGCATCGCATCTCTTCCATCCATGAGGTCGGGGTTGGTAGTCGAAAGAAAAGCAAAAGGCACCATTGTACGACTCCGTACGGACCATTAAGGAACCAACATCTCGAGTTCCTGAAGGCTGACGGGGGAAAGGTTTACATGGTACGCCGCACAATTCTCAAGACTGCCGACCGCATTTCTCTAGACGTATACATTCTATCTTCCTTAAGGAGACATTCCTCTCAGCTCACTCACTATTTCAACTCTTTGTTTAAAAACCCTCGAAGTATACATTATTGATCCCCTCGTTCCATGTTTAAAAAGAAGTTGGTAGCGACTTTACAACTCATCGTTTCCTTCCCATTTCCCCTGCAACGGGTGGTTTGACAATTATTGTTCCTGTGAGCGCATCCGCTTGCCATTTTCGTTGAACGAAAGGCTAAATCGGGATCACGTCTGCTTGGTACCTGGCCGTACTAGCCCCCGTTGAATTTCCTTCCTTGATGGAGGGTTGAGCGTTTAATAATTTTCTTTTATATTATTCTTAATGTCCTGGAAAGACGAATCGATCTTTTTTTATTTTATTTTATTTTTGTTTGTTTGTACGCGGTATTTTCTTTCGTTTTGACCAGGAGTTTTTAATACTGATGACGTTTTTTGTTGAACAGACCGACCGTTTGAATCACAATGTCTTTAATAACGTCAGGGAGCAACTTGTCCTTAACGGACAAGTTTGAAATCCTTAAGGACATTGGAGATGGCAGTTTTGGCAGTGTTGTGCTTGCCAAAGTACGAAGTGCTGGAAGCAGTGTTGCTCGACGAGGGAGTGTGGTACGTATTTCAATCGAGGCTTCAATGGGTTTGTAATGTCCTAACGTCTGAGATTTAATATAGGTTGCCATCAAGACGATGAAGAAGACATTCGATTCGTTTACCCCATGTTTGGAACTACGGGAAGTTATATTTTTACAAAAACTTCCTCCTCACCCCCACTTGGTCCCTGCATTGGATATCTTTCTCGATCCGACCACCAGAAAATTACATATTGCTATGGAATACATGGATGGAAATCTTTATCAATTGATGAAGTCGAGAGATCATAAATGCTTGGATCAAGGGAGCGTTAAGAGTATACTGTAAGTTGTACGCTTTTTAATTGCCCATAAAAATGATTAGTTTCGCGGCTGACAGTGAGACACAGTTATCAAATTATGTCTGGTTTAGAACATATTCACGCTCAGGGTTTCTTTCATCGTGACATAAAGCCCGAAAACATTCTCGTTTCGACAGCCGCTGGACCGTCTTACGATGCCAACGCCCCGTTCAGACGTTATTCTAGCATGACACCGCCAGCAACACCCGGTGCTTACACGGTCAAAATTGCTGATTTCGGTCTTGCACGAGAAATGCACTCCAAAGTTCCATACACGACTTACGTTTCGACTAGATGGTATCGAGCACCTGAAGTTCTCCTAAGAGCAGGTGAATATTCCGCACCTGTTGATATATGGGCTGTTGGTGCTATGGCTGTTGAAATCGCAACCTTGAAACCATTGTTCCCAGGAAGCAACGAGGTCGATCAAGTGTGGAGAGTCTGTGAAGTCATGGGCAGCCCCGGTAACTGGCAGTCTAGGAGCGGCCGGAAAATCGGTGGCGGCGAGTGGAAAGAAGGTATCCGGTTAGCACAGAAGCTTGGATTTTCTTTCCCAAGAATGACACCACAGTCTATTGAGCAACACTATCTCCCATTGTCACAGTGGCCTTCATCCCTTTCCCAGTTCGTCACTCAATGTCTGATGTGGGATCCGAGAAGTCGACCCACTTCGACACAAGCTTTGGCTCATGAATACTTTGTCGATGCTGTTGACCCACTAAAACCAAAGGCTGTGCCACAGAGCCAGACCCGGAACCTGAGAAGTCGACAATCAGAACTCACCAAGCCGTCGATGGAGCAAGTTATGCAGCCAGCTCCTACGCCTGTCCTGAACACAAAGCATTCGTGGTTTCGAAAATCGTTCGCTGGTACCAATACTACCACAGTATTTCAAATCTCATCTACCCCCCAGAATGATGTTAAGCCAGCTGCCAAGGTCACACAGCAGGAGATACACGCTCCAACCAGTGTTCGTCAACCTGCAGAGAAGCGATCGACGTGGCACGGACTTCGAGGCTCGGGTGCCGCCCCTATCCCTATCCTTCCCACTATCCGACCGATCACTCCACTCTCAGATACCGTCCACGCTCAAGCCACTAGCAACTACAATGACAACGACGGTATGGTCAAGCACCTTACGTTCGATGAGAAATCCGGCAAGAAGCTCGGTCGACAGCTATCCACGAATAGCCAACAGCAGTACACCAATCCTGCTCACGCTGCCGCCTTGTCTTCGTTAACCGGTCAAAACGGCAGCCGGGGCGTCATGTCCCCTCCTGGTACGAAGGAAGGAATTTTCTCTCATTTTCGTAAGAGGGTTCGCAGATTATCTGGAAGAACCTCCATTCCTGTAAGTCCAGCGGACGATATCGAAGCGCAAGTTGGTTGTGGTCCTTGGTCGTCGAATAGATCCTCAATGGTGATTGATCAGATTTCGAGTCCGACAGGAACTGCCTCGGGTGATTTTAAGGAGGCCAGCCGCGAGTATGCTCCTGTTCAGGTTTCGGAGATCCCCAGCGTCGCCGGTTTGAACGGTAGCAATCGACACTCGCGGTCTCAGTTAATCTCGCCTCCTCCCAGCATGAACTCGCAGATCAAGAGGAACCCCTCGTACCCACCCCGAGCCGAGCCACAGACGCAATCGGCCTCCCAAAACAGCAAGAATCGTCGACAAATGGTCAGGAACTCGGCCGCCAGATACGAGACCCCTGATGAGGAGGAAGAGTTGTTGGATGAGGCCCTCATCTCTGCGGCGAGGGTCATCCGAAGACTGGAGCGAGGGTCTCCGGTTCTGTCACAGCAAGGGACACCTGAGAGAGCTGTTCCTTCGCACGGCTATCCAACCCCTCCATCTCACAAACAGCAAAAACCAGCACTCCAGGTTGTCAGTATGAACCCGCGTACTGAAAATAAGGGAAGGAAGAGATCTGGGCAGCGAAATTCGGAAGATGATAGCCCGATTCCCAAGTGGAACTCTCCCTTACTTGATAGCGGTAACTGGGCTGCATCTGCTGCTGCAAGTGCATATGCTGGATCGAAACGCTAAGTCTATCGTTACGACCCTGCTTCACCGTTCTTACAACTACATATTTTACCTTTGATCAAAATCATTTCCTTTGTTTCCATGTTTTTGCCATTATTTTTAACTATTAGACATGCTTTTTATTGTGTCTTTTCATATTGGCGGGGGTTCTTGAATATTTTTTTTAGCGATTTTTTTGCCCACCGGAGTGTGTGTTTATCCTATACATATTGTAATACGTCTAGAACCAGAGACACGATTCGATCGGAAAGAAAGAAAGGAGAAACGGCCTTTAGAGAACTCGCTGCTTTTTGATTTTTTGGATCAGACAGGATTCTGACTGACTGACACACCGTTTTTTCTTCCAACCCTCACGATGCATCCCTTCTTTACCTCTCTCTTCAATCACCTATTGGCGGTTTTGATTTTCTGGATCCTTGATATCTAGTTCAGGTTGACACAGTGGTGGTCCTAAAGCAAACCCATAAGATAATCTTTTTGTATAAAAAATTCACTACGCTCTTTTAATTGGTCCCCTTTTTTGCATACACACACACACACACTCAGCCATTCTTACTTTGCATGCCAAAGCATTTTCTCGCAGACTAGCTTTTTGTATTAACAAAACCTCTCATCAAGAAAGGCAGGGCTTCTTTCTCTCCATTGTTTCTTGCTTTTTTTTTTTTTTTTTTTTCTGGCGTTCTTGTACCCTTTTCTCCTGAAGCTTTTGCTACTTTTGTGTACACTTTCTGCATACACGGTGTTATATCTTCTGTCTTTCATTCATCCTTTTATTTTTTCTTTACCAAATTTCATCTTTCCTTTGTTCTGTCCTCTTTATATATATATATTTCCCCATCGATTGAGCTATCCTCTTTTCCTTTGTATTTACCCCCCTCTCATTGCATTGCTTAACCTACCTACAACCCCTTGCCTTACTTTGAAGAATGCTGAGCTCACTCACTCACCTTTTGAAAGGGATGGAAGGTATCCGTTTTCTCCTGTTACTAAAACCAAAAAAGCGTTTTTGTTCTTTCGCTTTTGCTTTTGCTTTTACCCCGCTAAGTTGACATTTTTTTTTTTTTTTTTTTCTATTCGTCTTATACATACGTTTTCTCCACCGTTGGTTTTTGAAAGGCGTTTTTTTAAAAAACTTTTTTTATTTCCTTTGTCTTCTTCATTTTTCGTATACATACTCTTCTCCCTCTCCCCGCCCAGCTGAAGGATATTAGCAAATACCGGGCTTTTCTTTTGACTTTTGGCTTTTCCCCCACCTTTTGGAAAACATTTTTAGATAGTAGTAGATAGATCACTTTTTACCCCTCACTTCTATTTCTCCTTTCTAAGTTTGAGAGAGGAGGGAAGGGGGGAAAAGAGAATGGAATAATATATTAATTCTGGACCAACCAACTGAAATGCACTAGCTTGATAATGTATGTTGTAAGTACTCCGTAAAGATCTAAAGAACTCATTCATATGCAAGTTCTATAGGTTTACACTCGATTGATCGTGTTATATCATATATACAAAGGAACGTTCGAACGTTCAATTGATATTGATAAGCAATTTGAAAGCTATGCATATATCATGACGTGGATGATATATATTATATCATGACGAGGTACCTAGATATTTGCTGCCTGCTATAGATGCAATGCAATGCAATGGATGAACCGGAACCGTATCGTATCCGCATATATAAGTACTTCAGTATATACTCAACTGATCGTCTTTGTTCTCCTTGCCTTAGGCAGTTGAGGATTACGTATCAAGTACTTTATCACGAGATATGGTATCCGGATAAGCGTGCCAGCTGAATCGAGTGGAGAGGAGAGCTCGAGGAGATGAGCTAGCTGGAAAAAATTCCCTTTTGAAATTTTTTTTTAAAAAAAAAAAAAAAAAAATGCGTTGAATAAGACGTTGGAACGTATGTGTGTAACTCTCCCCCAATCATTCAGGAAACATTTCGGAGATCCAGATGATCCGATCCGATTCGAGATTTGATTCGACCTTTGCTCAAACTTTTTTTCTTTCTTTCTTCCTTTCACTCGTCGATCGAACTCGAGCTCGCGCGCGTTCGAGTCATGGCATAAAAATTAAACTTAAAATTTCTGGACACTTAAAAAAAAAACTCTATATCTTTCTGGAATAGTTTCATTCCTTTTCCTATTTTAGATATGCGCTAGTATGTACTTTGGGAAATTTCTATGAGCGATCTCTGAAGTGATCGACAAAAAACTGTCTACTGTATTCTATATTTTTATTCTAGGAACCCGCTGTTAACAGCTGTTAGGCTACATGATGTACGCGTACGCAAAATCCCGAATAGATATCGATTTGAGAGGACGATAGTTGGGTCTCTGATGGCTGCCTTGGTAATAAGAGTGAATAAAGTAGGCAATTGATGATCCGACAGAGCTGCAGAGTGTGATATGCATATATATGAAGCTAGGCTAGTATTGAGTATTTTAACATGAAGGGGAGAGTGTAGAAGCTACCATGCAATGTGATGCGCTTCAGCTTGAAATGAACCATTAGCTCAATAGGGCCTATTTCAAGGCTTTCAAGTAAGCAATGTATCTGGGGAAACAGGCTTGAGGGAAGCTTAAAAAGAAAATTGAACAGACAAAGTCAAAAAAAAAACAGAAACAGTGTCAGCTGTAGCGGTGTATATTTTTGGAGAAAGCGATAAAAGAAATAGGGAGGATTTTACAGGAATATCAAATCATGTGCTCTCCATTTTCAGCAGCTCAAGACAATGATGTTGAAACCATACCAAAACTGGATCACTTATAATATCGGGCCCAGGGGTCGGTATCAAAGTCCGTCTTGAGTTTCTGACTTTTATCGGTCCACCCGGTGGTCGAAGTAGCACTGGTGGCGACCGACTCGTCGTCGTCAGAGTCATAGTTGGTGTTATTTTTCCCTGAAGCATTTTGACGAATCTTCTGGGGTTTGGCCCAGCCATTTTTACGGACTTCCGGCTGGCGTTGGCTGGCAGCCGAGTTTCCTGGTCTGCCCTTGGAGGCGCTATCGTAAGTCATACTATCGTATGTATTGGTCCCTACCGGTTTTCGTCCTTTGGTCACCCAGCCGTCATTAGGATTGGCGGCTTCTTCCAAGCGATTGAGGTTGCTCGAGGTCAAGATATCGGAGTTCGAGGCAGCGTAAGTTGTGCTCTCGCCGCCTCGGACAACGTCGTTAGCCTTGGATGGCTTTGCGCCGGTATCGAAATCGCCCTACATAGTAAATTAGAATAACAATCGTCAAAAAATGAAGCCCCAGATAGAAACATACCTCCTCGGGGTCTGACTCCACATATTCATCACTGTCAGGAACCTCCAAATCCGGAGCAGTATCTGCCTGTTTGTTGATACAAGTCTTGCATCTCTGGATATTAAATCGTAAGCTAAAACACGATATGACGCTTGGCCTATTATATATGAAATGAAACTCACGGCTTTATCAGGGGTCTTTCGCTGCGTCTTCGCAAAGTGATCGAGTCCGTTAGTTTCACCGCAGACGATGCAGGTGAGTTCAGTCGTCTGATCTGGGGTACAAGCTTTGCAAGTCGTCTTAGGATCGCTCCTGACCCTGCCCCCAGGGGCATAAGCTGGAATACGAGATCAGTGTCTGAAAGGATGGCATCGTGCATGTAAGGTTTCAGAATCTAGCTTACGCTGATAGATAGAGGCCTTAAATTTCCCCAATTGACGGGCGGAGTACTGCGAGTGTGGCTTGTCGCGCTTGCAGACACAGCAGCGGATCCTAATGGATCTTTAGCTCACTTGTAGCAAGGGGTTTTATCTTTTTTCTAGAGTTTACATACACAGCAGGATAGTTGACCCTGTTTTCAGGCAGCATTATTAGTGATTGGATTTTCCAACGTAAAAACGTGTTGTTTTTTGGGGAAGCTCTGGTTGGAACCTACCTTCCGCCAGCACCATTTGAACCGGTCGAAGATCCCTTATTGTAGAGATTTCGGTCTACCTTTGGTAGATACGGTCGGCTCATCTTGAATCGAGAAGTTTATAATAGCTACTGGAGGGATTTTGCAATAACGGAACGCGAACGAGTTCAGCCGTTTGGATTGGTGAAGTGGGATTGAACGGATTGGTTTTTGAGAACGTGTTGAGTTATGGAAAGGGAATGGAGGATGTGGCGTGCAGACTTAAATAGTTTCCCTTCCCTAGTTGGCGTGCGAGGGAATATCTAAGGTGACGATGGTAATATGCCACTTATATGAGGATTGTCTTAGGTTGTCGATACTTCGCTCAACAGCTCTTTGATTGTTATCATATTGTGATGTGGTTCGCTGTTGTTGGCAGAGCAGCTGTTCCTATTGGTTGCTGTGCTGTGCAGTGCCCTGGCTCTCATACAAAGCATGCCTTAAAGCCCCCCCAAGACTACCTCAATTTATTGGATTCGAGGCTACTCAATTTATAATGTTTAAGGCATGTGATTGCCCATGTATAGTATATGCCAATCGACCGCAGCACAAATTTATCTGGGAGTGATGAAATTGCTAAATTGTATAGTGCGAGCTTAATATACTCCAAAAGTTGGCTTAACAGGTTGGAGGTCAGAGGGAAAATAATTAAGAAATCAAAGGGAACAAAGAGTCATAAGCTTCTACGGTAAGCTGTTGTTGATTGGTTTAAAGCCAACTAACTAACTATATAGTAACAATATGTACAATTGACAGATCAGCTCGGTATCACAGAGTTTGACTTACCGTCGGTATGGCACACAACCCTGCAATACGATGGCATGTTGTTGATTAGGTTGAATTTTATAAGAGAATCCAGTTCTGAGGGTATACTTTGCGCACACAAGCACCGCTTGTCAATAATATTTTATTCACTAGGAAGTATATGGATTTCTGTATATATGTGGTTCCAAGATTTAAGCGGAAGAAATGGGCAGATGCTTTTGATCTTAGCTACTTAGTTTAATGATTTTTGTATTATAATATAGTGAGATAATAAATCTTTGTGTAGTTAACAATGAACATAAGAACCCTTGTCTAAGTATCAAGCTCTAGTCCGGGGACTGTGAACACTCAGAAAGAGTCAGTGACAAAAGTTTAAGGAGCCATGAGAATAAAGAAAATAACCAACAAGCCGTGATGTTATATACATATTGGCGTTCCCTGATCCAACCCTATAGGACCCCAAGACTACCCTATAGGCTGAGGTTGGGCTGGAAACATAAGAGGCAGTGATTTGTTCGAGCACAATAAATTAAATGTCAAAAAAATGAAAATTGAAAAATGAAAAATGAAAAGAGAAGAGAAGGAAAGTGAGAAAGCGACCGAGACCAGTGAGAAATAAGAAAAACAAATAAGCCTGGTCTGAGTTCAACTAGCCATATTGTTTTCTAACGGTCGTCTGGATCTTTTTGATCCCAAGGTTCATCCGAGATATGCTCTCGCTCATTCTCATTCTCAATATGCTCCCATGTCAAATAAATGCCGTCAGACCAACCAAGTTCTCTGATGGGAGTTTCAACCATTCGAGAAGCAGGCGTGATCACAGCAAGTTCTATATAGCTACTATGGTCATCGGAAGTCCTAAGAACTACAAGTCTGGTGTATTGTGGATTTTTTTTCAGGCGTTTGATAAGACGCAATGGGGTTATATAGCTCGGGAACCAGAGGATGCAGTTCCCGCTGTCTCGTCCTATTATTGGGGTTTTGTATCTTCGACTAGGCTTAACTACACAAACCCTCGTTTTGCTCGTCTCGTGAGGATTTTGAACGTTAGAATTTTCGGCCACAGAAGTCTGGGCGTCTATTTTCTCGACGGCGTCTCTAATCTGGTTTGCAGCTACGACTTGGGACTTGTCGCGATTTAAAGGCTTCCCCAAAAAATCCCTTTTATAACTGCCCTTGAGGGGGTTTTCCTGAATATCGGTGTAAGTTTCTTGACCTGTATTACATCCCGTTAGCTTCTTATTGTTTCTACTTGGCTGGCTATTACAAAGCACTAAAATGATACATACTGCGAACGAGTTGAACATTGTTGGTGCCTTTGACATCTAGCGTGCTAGGAGGTCTCTCTGGTACGGGATTCTCCGGAGCACGACCTTCGTTCGCAAGAATTAGAGGTGGTGGGATCCTTTTGTTCGCGGCCTTTGCGGGAATGTGCCTTTGAGCTTCTTCATCGGAATCCTCATACTCAGGACCAGTTCCGGCGTCGAAAGCCGTTAATTTTACCCCAAGCTCCTCGACATCAGTATCGGAATCGAAATCGAAATCGGCTTTCTCTTTAGCAGAGGAAACGCGAGTTGACTCCCCAAGGAGTTTCTTAGCGTCTTCGGCCGTAGTTATATCGACATCTCCATCGCTCATCGTGTCGATAGACGACTTTGAGGCGTTGGATAAACCGGAACTTGCGACCTTTCGTTTTTGAGCAGGCTTTATGGTTCCGACGGTGGCCCCGGAAGCTCTGGCGCCATCGGATGGAGGCTCGATACGAGAAGAAGAAGAGCAAACGGCGTCAGAAGAGCTCGCTGGATCAGAAGAACTAACTCGACCAGAAGCGCTAACTGGATTCGGCGAAGAACTGGTTGCGAGCTGTTCCTTAGGATCCGACTTGAGCATGGCCTTCAACCAGGCGTCATTGAGGTCAGCCATGTAATATTGACCCGACTCGATCATATCTTCCCAGTCATCCATGTGAATGACCTTCAAAGCACGATTGTAGATTGTGATTTTGGATTCATCGTTACATCCAGTACGCTGGAGAATGAGAGCGCGAAGTTTCTGGACAGTAAAGAAATGTGGCGGGTTAGACAATGAAACGCATGGAGCACAAGACCAGGCGAATGGGAATTTCAGTTAGAGACGATCTCAACAATTTGGAAAACTTTGAAGGAGAGCACTTGCCTTTGGGTCCCTTGCTTTGACGAAGGGAACCATGAAGGGAATCGGGGTCTTTGCGTGGGCAATCTGAAGCTCGATGGAAGCCATCTTGACTATTCCCAAGAAGAGACTAGAATGTTATAACAACAGTAGAGAAGGCTAGATGATGTTTGAGTTAAGACAGAAAAGAATGTTGCTGATGATGAGGATTAATATGTCAAGAGGGAAATGTAGTAGCTTGGATGATGCATCAGAAGATGAAGTTGCTTGGAATTGTGATGTTTGATGTAGAGGGGAAGCAACTCGGACTATCTATTGCTATTGCATTGAGTCTTCTATGCCGAGGGTTTCTTCTTCTCAACTCATCAAAAATCATCTTCTTTTTCTTCAAACCATGCCGAGGGTTAATCGAGAGCCTACCTCAAAGGGTTTACAAAGGAGTGTATCATTGGTAAGATAATTATTGTAGATTTCGTATTGATGAAGGAAATATTGCACTGAAAGCATACTTTAGCAAATAGTAGTGTGTTATTATTTCAGTCTTCCATTCTTGTGGTGGCAAGAGCAATTATCACCAACACCTTGATACAGATCGTATTTAAGTATTAATACGTATTCAAAGCTAGCCCTCTTTCCGACCCAGCGCCTAAATACTTGAATCCTCGGAGAGACTTTTTTTGTTTTTAGAAAAGAAAAATCGTCTATGTAAAGTCATGGTGTTTTCCAGTCGCTAGTTTTTCTGATTGCATAGGCAAATCTAGACCTGGTCTTTCGTTTGTTGTATAATCGTTTCGAGTCGCTTCGTTAATCTAACAACATGATTCTCAGCTCGTGTTCGAAACGATATATGGAAACGATATAGCTCCATGTTTCCCAAACAGTATTCAATTCATCTCTCGCCTTTGCTTCAGACCAATCTCGTTCTTAAGCCTTTTGAATCGGCGCAGACTAAACTTTTTTTTATAAGTCTTTCATTTCAATCAAAAGATGTAACTTGAAAAAGTAGATGATTCACAGGCTTACATTCGCTTGATCGTTTAACTGTCGATGGCATGGAACAAAGCAAGTCGAAATTAATCGTCTTGAATGTATTCTCAAAACACACAGACCTATAGAGCGCCGAAATGAGAATACAGTCATATACCGTACTTAGAGAATAGGCAGCATCAAGTCATCTTCTCTCAACAGTACCAAACCAGCAGTGTATATTACAATTGGATTTCAGATCAAACCGGTTCAAGCACTAGTTGAAACCTAAAACCACGATGCCGAGACCAAACGAATCAGCGTACCCAGGCCACCCCGCCCACATCATCCATCATGAATATTGCGGCCATGTCCTCCGGAGGGTATTAAAACCTGACCCCGCAGACAAAACTCAGACGGGGTGTATATGTGACATGCCGCCTGAAGAAATCTGGCAAACCAAAAGGATGGAGCGAGGCGGGGCAACCTGCGAAATCGATGAGTTGACGTACGAAGCTAGATCTCTACCGGTGGAATGCAACGCTTGTCTTGAAGATATGATGAACGGAGGCCGTCATGTGACATCAGAGTCTGAGAGTGATCATGGGAAAATGAAAAGTACGTCGCCAAATCGGGTCATGAAGCCTGGACCTCGAAGGAGGGCATCGAGCCCCAAAGGGTTGTCGGTGAGGAAGAGGCAGAGGCGTTCGAAAGTGAAGGCGACGCCTACTACTCGATTGGCAAGGGAGTTGGAAAATCTGGGAATTGATTCCGAATCACTATCTTCGAGCTCCGGGTCAGATAGCTCTAAAAGAGGGAAAAAGAGGGGTAGAAAACCTAAAGCTCAATCTATGGTGGTGGAAGAAACGATCGAAGAACAAGTTTGGAAGCATTTACGTAGCAGGCCCGTCAAGAATTTATAACTACAGTGGACAATAAGTGTTTTCCGAGAGATCTGAAATATAAAGCTTAATATGTCAAAAGCGATTACCGAGACTCTCATATCATGCCAGCTAGATATTTTTTGTATGGTGGACGGTTCGCAAATTAGCCTCCTCACGGGGACATTTGGTCTTCATGCACTGATGACGCCTATATATCGCGAACTGGCGGCTAGCTTGTTGCATTTTTTGTGTTGCATAGCGAAGAGAGATTCCCATGTTCGGGCAGCGAATAGGAGGCTTGTTACCTGCGTTAGTGAAGCAGCTGGAAGTGATTGATATTCGCATTACTGGTGCCCTTTGTAACAATCCCAGTCCAAACGTGGGCTCGTTGATGGATCGGAATGCGTCCAAGTTGTGCTTTGGATTCCGAATCAAGATCCTTTTCCGTCGAGATAGTATAGTACGATGCATTGATCTCGATCGATCTGTACCGTTCAGGCGCAAGTCTCCCACGCTGGCTTGAGCTCTGGTTCTGTGTGGGATAAAATGACAATTTTAAAGCCCGAGAAAATATAAATCAAAAGCGGAGAAGGCTTGAAGTTCCCAAATCTCGGATTTGCTCGTCCTTTCCATCGACAAGTCTTTTTTTTTTTTTTTTTTTTTTGAGTTACCAGGCGAGCAAAGGTGCCATCATTAACCAACATCGACGGTGGAGGAGACTAGATTCGATTCGACAACGGAACTAAGGCCAAGAGGACCCTGAATTGACCACCAATGCACGCATGGAACCAAGGTTCGCATCCACAATCAGCTGGGCCCCTTGGTCGACTTTTTTCCGTCCGCAAGCATTCGCACCCGAATTTGTTAGTGAAGGTCGGAGCCACTCGATCGACTACACAGCTGAGCATTGGGAAAACAGACCGACGATTTAAAGAAAGACAAGAGGTTGGGTCGGGGCTATCCAGCGCGCGAGCTTCAACCTCTTCTCCTCGGGTGTTTTGATTAACCACTCCAACTTGGCTTTCTTTATTTTCTCTTGTTTCTAACTGGTTCCTCGCGCTTGTTCGGTGGGATTCTTTTCGCTGGCAAGACCCAGGTGTGCCACCAGGGGGGAGCTTATGCATCCAGCGCCAGTGGGAAGATCTTGCGATCGTACTTTTTGCTGTCTTGCGCCCCTCTCGGACATCCTCGGTCGATAGAAGCCTCAGATCTCCGGCGAAAGAAAAGTAAAAAAATAAAAATAAAATAAATTAAGGAACACCACACACACGCTGCACAGCTCTAGCACCACCCATGACGTTCCATTGACCCCTGCTCGCGTTAGAATTCGGGAATTATAGCTGGGCATCCTCGCGGCCTCGACCGGTCGTGCGCGACATGAACATCCAGCAATTGGTATCAAAGTCGCATCGCTCGGTGGGCCAGCCAGCACCCGCGACGGCAGCAGCTAAAAACAAGCGTCTAGCTGTATGTGAATATCTTAATAAATATCTCCTCCAATAACCCCCCCTCCCTTCCCATCAGTATCCCTTTCTCTCTTACCTATTGCTGCGTCACATTTTATACACCCCACACACGCATTTTTTTTGATATTTAATTGGAGTATTATATACTTATGTAAACAAATGCTAAAAAATGGCACCCATTCATCTGGTACAGCTCTCCTGCACGAAATGTCGGAATCGAAAGGTAAAATGTGACCGTGTCCAACCCTGCCAGTCTTGCTGCCTCCGCGGCGAACCAGACCTTTGTAGATACCCCGGGGCCGAAACCACAGACTTTCAGGCCGTCAATCAGGCTTATGAGATCCGGAGGCTGCGAAAAGAAGTTGATAGTTGGAAGGAAAAATATGAGAAACTTCAAGAAAAGCTTCAACACCAGAACGATCCCTCGGACTTGACTTCTGCTCCACCGGCCGAAGCCTTTCCAGCTCCAGAAAGCTCGAAAAACTCCTTAACTTCACCAGCCACATCCTCAAGGAACTTATCAGTCACATCGGCAACAGAATCCTCCAGGCGAAATACTGAAATAATAGCCATTGACGAAAAATCACACCTTCACTTTGGCGCACCAGGGCTGTAGGTGTTTCCCGAACGTTCATTTCGTAATATTATTGTCAATTTATGTGCTGACTATCGATTCGGGCAATAGCACGACAGTCATCAATGAGGTTAGAATCCCACTTAAAGTATTTCGTCTCTTTTATGCTAATCTTGACTGCAGTTCACAAATATGCAAGTTAAAGGGCCCGCGGCCCCGATTCACCAAATGCCGGAAGCAGTTGACATCCTTTCAGCACGGAACCCGCGAGCCTTTCCGTTCCCCACGCTTTGGAAAGCGACCGATGGTCTTGCTGGAATCTGGAATTGTCTACCATCTCCCAGCGACATTCTTTTATACATTGAAGCTTTTAGACAGCGAGCACAGGTATACTTCCCCTCCTGTGTCGCATAGAGTTGAAAGTATCGTCTAACCCCTGACAATCCACTAGTGTGCCTATCCGTACATCTATGCTGAGCTACAAGATGATGAAGTATTAAGACGTTTCCTCGAAGGAGGGGTCCAGAATGCGGAAAGGCAACCGAGTCTTCTCGCTCTTGTATTAATAAGTATCGCTCTCGGCATCCAGTGCTCTGTTTATCATAGGAAGGGTTACAAATGGGTAGCCGGAGCTATGGAGGAAGACCGTCGGTTCTCTGAAATTTATTGTATGTTTTGAGTTGTCCTCGATACCTTAGTATACTGACCAAATATGAATAGTTGCTGCTTCATTTCAGACATTGCGAATCATGGGCTTCTCTGCAAAGCCTGATGCTCTGGTATTGCAAACACTACTCATGATGCTCCCATACCTTACGAATAGTGGTAGATGCTGTGACGCTTGGGTGGTTCACGGGATGGGTATCAGGTAGGACTTTTAGACACTCAGACTCCTTTTCTACCGTTCGAATCATATAACTGATGAATATGCCAATGGAATTACAGGGTTGCACAATCAATGGGATACCACCGAGACCCTACTCTTCTTCGACCGTCTCCGCCACCGCATGAAGCACACGTACGAAGGATTCTGTGGTGGTGGGTCTTGTACCAGGACGTCCACCTTTCTATGATCTTTGGCCGCCCTCTCGGAGTATCAGGGATCGGAGATGTGCTCCCGCCCCAGCTTGTCACGCCCATGCCTACGACCTTCGAAGAGTTTGTAATGCCGTACACCGTTCTCATGCGACAGCTTCTATCGTCGGATGACCTTAACGAAGCAACCATCGACAAGCTCACCGATGAAGCGTTCGGCCTATTGGAAAGACTACCTCCGGTCTTAAAATTCGATCCCGAAACGTGGACTCGCGATGATTTTAGCGGTCCTCCGTGGCCTAAAAACATGCTTGCCGTGCTGCACGCTTCGAAAGTTCACAATATGGTTATTTTACTGAATAAACGGCGGAAAGACCTCGAGAAGACCAAAGGAACCGGCGAACAGGGGATCGGACTGCAGAGGGTCCTCTCCAGCTGCCGATTGATTTTGAGATGCCAGGAATTTATGCACAAGCACGCGAGGCAGGGTCTTCTGTGCTGGTTCTCGAATCAATGTTGGTTTAATGCGTCTGTACGTTCAACCAACCCCCCACCACAGTACTCTCTAATGGTTTGGCTGCTAACTAACTCGTCTTAAAAGATGCTCCTCGGTCTAAATATGCTCGATCAGGGTCATTATCCAGAGCTAGCCTCCGACAGAGCCGAGCTTCAAAAGTCATATATGCGCTTCCAAGACGAGGCGTACCTAGGCATCCACGAACTAGCAGCAATCGCGGTGGAACATCTTGGTCGGATGTTCCAGAAAGTCGGTATTCCGATGGAAGGAGTCGAGTACACCGACCCAGCTCACTTGGGCGCTAGCAGCGGCCCTTGTGGTATCAATGGCCCTAGCCCTGTTGGTAGCATCAACGGTGATCCTCAATCGGCGTCGTTTCTGGATCCATCGGACGGCCAGTATGGTGGCATTCCACAAACCTTCGGTTACGGCTTGCGGATACCGGATACGCTTTTTAAGAATGGAGAGATTTGCAATAACGCCTGGGGACAGGTGTGATCGACTTCTCTTCTATTTTCTAGTGTTTTCTGATAAAAGCTTGATACCTTACGACTCTTATTTTTTCGTCCTTATTTCGGCATATATACACATATGGGGCTATCCAGTCTCAGGGAGTATCATTTTATTCTTTTTATCTCAGTTAAAAGATTTTCTTATACTATTGGAATGGCGTAGTTCTTCTTGTTTTGTTTAAAAGGTGGATCTATAGTATCAGAATCTGGATACCACTACCATATACCTACATATGTACATACATAGTTTGATTACGTATACGCAAGTGAAGCGTAAGATATCATTCCTAGAGCATATATACTAATTATTCGAGGGAGCATATCCCTCTTGGAACAATACGCATGCTCTCCCTGTTTGGCGTCTACGAAAGGCATCCAAGCCTAATGTAGCGATAGCGATAGAATAGCTATCGCTAGCAAAATTCAACGTGATCGTGAGAAGGCTGCGGTTTTTCAATACCGTCTGGTTTTCGGAACTAGTACTACGTACTTCACGCCAAGCGACTCGTTTAAAGGACAATGCGAACCGAGGCTGCTGGATTATGGTGTGATTATTGGGTAGAGATTTATGCACCTAATCAGGCGCACAAGGAACTCGAGGATCAAGCCGGATAATACAATAATCTATGTGCTTTGAGACCTCGTTACTTTTATACTGAAGGAAAGGTTTGATATCCATGCCAAGAATCCAAGTGGGTCCTTTCGCTTCTTGCATTGAAATAAATTTTTTTTTTTTGGTTCAGCCTCAGCCGCCGTCAGTGGAAGCAGGAAGGTAGGTGTACCTTTGGGGCGCTGCGTAATACCGAAGGAACTTGATTGACAGAAACTGCTGCTTAAGTGAGAAGGTCAAAGATCTCAATTAAGAGACGGTAGAATTCCAGAAAGACCTCGTAATATCAATATTTGAGATCGAGCTCTGGTTGGGTATGGCGATATGTCCGGAAGTTATTCTTGTGGATTACAGTATAATTAACACAAGGGGAAAGATACAAAACCCTCCGACATTTTGATATATACTTACATATACTGACCAATAGCAAACATGCTACTTCCATTTACCCTCGTGAGAATCCATCAGATTAACGGCATTTGGATTTTATTATAAGTCTATCGATAAAAGGCCGGGAGGCTGCTGTTTTGCCGTTCGTTAAATGTTATCATCATCCTTGCGCTCCAGTTAACTTAGCTCTCTCGCTCTAACAACGTTGGTGCCCGCTTTCCTCATCAAGCAAGCCCCCCGTAAACCCACAGCGACCTCCTCCCAAAGGAATCCGTCTCATCTCCCCCATCTCCATCACATCTCCACCTCTCCCGTCTCTCTCTCTCGCCTTGTATCTTTCTCTAACTCTCCCTTCATCCGTGTCTCTAAACTTCATTACTTTCTTAGTCAATCCACACTCGTTCCCCGGTTTCACAGAAACTGCGATAGCTTATAACAGCATCCCGTCCTCCAAAACAACACCGACCGAACATTCCTACAACTCCACCGCAAATATGTCCGACGCTTCAGCCCCTGCGGAAGACTCCGCTAGGATGCGAACCGCCTCTACCTCTGGAGCTTCGACAGGTACAGCTGCCACTGGCCAACCTCAAGAAAGACAGCAGGACAGACTGATCGTTGGTGTCGATTTTGGAACCACCTACAGGTAAGCAAAGCACCCTTGCGCATTGCCCGCTTGGATTTGATATAAAAACCTATATCTCTCATATGATTTGGCTATCTTTTTACTAACCTATACTCACATCGAATAGTGGTATGTATTAACCATGCACACATGTGGCATGAACCACCCCCTTTTTTCATCATTATACTTTACTATCAAAGTCGTTCGTTCTCAACTAACTTTTATTCATTTTATCTTTCACAAAATAGGCGTCGCTGCCGTCTACACATCCACACCCGAAGACGTGGAGGTCATCAAGACCTGGCCCGGCGGCAACGGTATCACATCCGACAAAGTTCCCACCGAAATATCCTACGTGACCCCGCCGGGAGCAACTGGCGTACAAGCCAACAAATGGGGCTTCCAATTTAAGCCTGAAGACGAGCGCCTACGATGCATCAAACTCTTCCTCGACCGAAACCAAAAACTGCCCCACTTTGTCTCCCCGCTAGAAACCGCAGCGCAGCTGCGAAAGTACAACAAGAATGTCGTCGACGCGGTATCAGATTATCTCACCGCGATATACAAGCACACCATGGACACACTCGCTAGACGATACGGTGACAGTTTCATGCAATCTACCAAGGTCGAATTCGTGCTCACCGTTCCCGCTGTTTGGAGCGACGCTGCCAAGAATGCGACTTTGCAAGCTGCTGAGAGAGCAGGGATGGGTAATCGCCATGACTTGCGTTTGATCAGTGAGCCTGAAGCTGCCGCCGTTTACACGCTTAAAGCGATCCAGCCGAATCATCTAAAGGTCGGAGACAACTTTATTGTTTGTGACGCCGGTGGTGGCACTGTGGTATGTACAATGCAATTACACCAACAAATATATATATAAGTGAAGTCGCGGATGCTAATAAAAACCGGACGATGCGCAGGATTTAATTTCGTATAAGATTACGCAAATTTCACCCTTGAGGGTTGAAGAATCCGCTGTCGGCACCGGTGGACTTTGTGGTTCCGCTTTCCTTAATTACAGATTCGAAGATCACGTAAAGTCCAGGGTTGGCGCAGCGGCATACAACACCGTCCGAGCGCGAACGAGAATGATGGGTTTGAAGTATTGGGACGAGTACGTCAAGCGAAACTTTAACGATGAGGATCAGGAGCTGCCGGTTCCATTTCCCGGATTGGAGGACAATCTGGAGGTTGGTCTGGAGGGTGGCTTTTTGGTTCTCACGAGAGAACACGTTCGGGACATCTTTGAGCCGATCATCAAAGAAGTTATAGAGCTCGTGGAAGGGCAGGTAGAGACCATAAAGAGAAATGGAGGGGCTATCGCTGTAAGCCACGCTTTTTTTTTTTTCCAACTAAAAGATCCTCCACCGTTTCACAAGAAAATGCTGATCGAGTTGACCTCCTCGTGTAGGGTATTGTGTTGGTTGGTGGTTTCGGTCAATCGAACTACCTTTACAACAGGTTGAAGAGCCACTTCAATGCCGCTCCACCGCCGTATTCGGAGCGTCCCACGAACCACAGTATTGTCGAGGTTATGCAGCCTGTCTACGCGTGGACTGCCGTTGTGCGTGGGGCTGTTCTTCGTGGCTTGGAAGGCTCGATGGTCGTCAGCAGACGATCGAGATGGCATTACGGGACGAGTTATGCTACGGTATTTGATGAAGAGAAACATCCCATTTCTGACAGATACTGGTCACCATTGTGGGAGCGGTGGATGGTCAGCGATAGAATGCAATGGCATATTGCAAAGGTAGCTTTCTTTAACATATCGATCGTGCTACCTTGGATGATTTTGTTTTATTCAAATTTTGGTGCTAATATGTTTCGGTTTCTTCAATACAGGACGAGAAAGTTTCGGAGAGAAAAGCGGTTTCGTTCCACTACACTCGTAACTTCAGACCCGGCCAGTCATTGGTAGTTGAAGATGATTTGATCGCATGCGATGCAGACACGGCACCGGATTCGATGAAGAAGGGTCTTATCAACGTGTGCACCTTGACGACAGATCTCAATGCGGTTCCGAAGTCACTGTTCACGAGATTGACAACCAGCAAAGGGATTGAATTTGACAATCTAGATTTCACGCTAGATATGACGATTGATTCGGCTAGTCTCATCTTTGAACTCAAGGTTGACGGGGTTCCTTACGGGAAGGTTGTCGCGAAGTTCCATTAAAGGATAATATTACTCGCAAGCAACGCCACCGGCTACCGTATTTGTTGAAAATAATCCTTGCTATCGTCCTTTCTTATTTTTTGAGAATGAGATTTTTTTGATGTGTTTGCTTTGAAAATATATGATAATGGCAGCGCTTCGATATGAGGGTTTTTCCTTTGTCGTATACGTGCTACGGAGTTGGATTTGGTAAATAATGTTGTCTTTACTTTGCTCTGTTCTTTCTGTCTTTTATCCTGATGTATTAGCGATTCCTCATTTCATTCCGACGGCAGAAAAAACAAAACCCATTAAACCCACCCCGCATGCGCATGGCTGTCCACCCCACTTTTTGATATGCATATATAGTACACGATTCGATGTAAGTAAACTAGCTTTAGTAAATAACGCAAGCATGTTGAGGCTCATCGTTCTTGATATAAATTGTAACATAAATTGAAAAAAAAAAAAACCCCATCAAGTACAAGTTAAAGTAAGAAGTAGTTTCTCCTGTGGTTCCCCGATACGGCGACCCGATTTCCGAAACAGGACAGGTCGAAGCAATATACACATTATATTGAAAATTCCCCACATTGCATGCCACAATGCGAAGTGACCCGTTCTAGCCAATGGTCGTTCGCGGGGGTGTGCAATAAACGAGCGAGAAAATTCCGCGGCGAATTATATCTGCGCACGTACGTACGATACCGAGAATTATATCTTTTGCGGCATGATGGTAGGTTTTTTTTTCCCTCCTTGCTTGCTGCTGCAAGCTTGACGATTGTCATGCCATAGAGTACATACATACCTACACATCTACATGTACATACAACTATAGATATTGAAACGATATGGTATGATCCTTTTAAATTTTGGGGTTTTCGATTTACCATACAATATAGTGACATGTTTTGTACTAGTACTAATACCACGAACTAAAGGTTAACCCCTTCGCAATCAATCGGAGAGGAGTTCCACAGAAAATGGTGTTGTTCCGCGATAGGCGAAAATGTACATATGTTGGAATGGATCTTATGAAGGGAACTCTTATAATTAAGCTCTTATAAGATCTTTGTTATAAGATGATTTAAATTTTGGCCGGGGCGGGAAGGAAAGGTGTATGTTCCCCCCCTCACTGCTGTTGTCTCAGACTTTATGCGCTCATTGATTGATATATTATATACATTACTTACGTACATATATTCTTGCGGGACGAGGACGGCATCTGGCTTGCGAGACAAATACATATATTCTTTATCGTTCCCGCAGCGCAGCGCACGTAGGGGCGTGAGCATTGCATGTTGCTTGCTTTTATAATTAAGAGTGTCTTTCGACAGTCAAAAGCTCGGTTTGGTTTGCAAAGTGAGGGGCTAGCAGCCGGGCCTGGCTGACCTTTTAGAGATGCAGTTTTGAAATGATCAATTGCCCAATCTAATATCATGGAGAGAGAGAGAGAGAGAGGACAATGGTGAGCCGGTTGAGGGCATCACGGGGGGTCATCCCAGGAGAGTCTAGCTCTTTTACTTTGCGCCTTTTCTTACAAGCTTACAATTGGTGATAAGTGGGTTTTTTTTTTGCTTCTGTACTTCTTACCCCCTCTTTTGTGAGGTATACATAAGTACTTGGGTAAGTAAGTAGGACTAGCTTGACAGAGAGCCCACACAAAACCCCACTTTTATGCCAAGCTTTGTGGTGGGTGGTGGTGGTGGTTCACGTCCTGGAAAAAATAATGCGAAATGATAATTGGGTCAGTTCCTCCCAAAACCCCGATAGACGGTATGTAGATTCGAGCCCACAGGGCCTTGTATTTCCCAATGTATCGTGTGCATACAGACAAGGGCCGGCTACTGATGGTAAATGGGACAAGTCGGTCGGTTGATAGTGGTGGTACTTGTCTCTCTTGCAAGCTTGTTTTGTGGCATGGTTATCCGTCCAGGTTGAACCCACCAGCTGAGCAGGCCGGCCCAGCTAGCCAGCTAGCCAGCCTAGCTTAGCCCAGCTCGATAGACAGACAGACAGACAGACAGACAGACAGACAGAGAGCCAGACCTTGGTCGACCGGGCCATTGATACGTCCTAAGATTGTTTACCTGTCAGAATAAAGGCTTGAGTTTGTAATTATGCTGCCATAAGCGGAGAAAAGGTGAAAGGGGATGGGGTGTGTCATGTCGTCGGTTCCAGGACCAGCAGCGTTATCCCGCCGCCGCCGTCGCCGCAGACGGGGTTGCGCACGACGCACCAAGTTAGCCCGCCAGAAGAACCTGAACAATTACCGTACCGTACCATTAGCATTGCATTCCGAACTCCTCTCCGTCTCTCTCTCTCTCTCTCTCTCTCTTTCTCTCACTCACTCTTTCTGCCATGCCATGCCACCCACCTCTTCTCTCTCGTTCTTCTAATATATACTACTACTACTGCTAGGAAGCACGGCAGCAGCTAGGGATTATCTGGTAGCTAGCTGAGCTGTTCTATTCTCAGTTTCCAACCAACTGCTTACTTACCAATTAACTGTCCCATTCGATACAATAAATAATATCACACACACCCCCAAAAAAAAACACCTTACCTGCCAGCAACCTCGTATATGAGCATCTCTCCCTTCTAACTTAACTACACTGCTCTCCGTTCTCCTCATTCGGTATCGAAAAAACGGCTTCAAATGATCTAGCCTCCTCCCCTCTGATCGACCCGGGCCGCAGATATTACAACACGCGATCTGGCGGTGTAAACATCCCATTCCACGACGGGGTCGGCCCCGGTAATAAATAAAATCGCATAGGAAAGACAAGACAAGAAAAGAAAAGAAAAGAAAAGAAAAAAAAGAGATACTCTCTTTTAGGGTCTTGTTTGACACTCAGTAGTAATTTAATACCCAGCACTTGCAGCAGCAGCGTTGTTGAGGGGAAAACAACTGTCGACTACCAAATTTTTATAGCCTGTTCACCTTGCACCTCCTACTTCTTTTTAAAGCCTTTCCATACTACTACTGCCGCTACTACTACTTCTACTACTACTCCTTTTCTGATGCTTGTTTGAGGACAAGATCAGAAAGAAGAGGAAGAGAGAGTGTGTGCATACGAGGGAGAAGTGGCGATACTTCAATTTGAAGGCATCTTGACGGGTCAATTGATTTGATCCCCCCCCTCGGAATCCTCATAGTAATAATATATAGCTTCGAGTCCGATATCTCTCTCCTTCTGTCTCTTTTTCTCGAAGATAATATCATTTTTTTCGGGCTTTTTTCTTGAGCTCGTCTACTCCTCTTTTTTTTGTCAACCTCCCTTCTCACCTTCCGATTTCTCCTCTTTTCCCCTCCCTTCTTTTTCTTCTTCCTTGTTCTGTTTAAAACAATCTTCGGAACGGTTTTTCTATATAAATAAATTCTATATATTTCTTAAACCAAATATATAGAAAATATATATATATATAGAAAAAAACCAAAAAAGGGGGGTTTTTCCTTTTATATATTAAGTTATATATATATAAAAAAAACCCCTCTCAACTAATAAAACAGGTCCCCCACCTCTGCCACCGTGACTTCCTACTCTCAAGAACC